>JBBPCZ010000001.1:17482273-17493859 GCA_037974445.1 Brycinus macrolepidotus
ATATAATTTTTTTTTTTCTTCTTCTTTTTTTCTATGAGGGGCAGCCTGAGTCAAACAGGACAGGTGGGCAGTTTGCAACTTTGCAACTTTAGCCCTACCCTGTGCACGTCCCTGTAATAAGCATATAAATATATATATAAATATATATAAAGTTATGTGGTACAAAGCATATTTTATATTTGTACCACATAACTCTGCTTTGCCCAAAATCTGAGCTAACCAACTAATCCTTTTGTTTTGCTAATTTTAACAAACAACAGAATGCCAATGGCATATAATATTAATTAAATAAACATTTTGTAAGTTAAAAAAAGGACAAAACATTTAATACCATAATGATAATTCATTTAATCAAAGGAGCAAGTCAAACAATACTGAGAAATCAAAATATTGTGTAATGAGTGGAATATGAGCACACATTTGTAATAAATAAAAAACTTCTTGTACCAAATAAATCATGTTATTGACTAAAAGACTAAAATGTTCTGCAGTGTCTTATCTTTGCCTTAGAGGTGTGCAGTCTCACTCTTAACATATTTCTGGTTACAGAAAGTAGATTACCAATTAAAATGACAAAAACAAAAATGTTTATGCAGTTTATGCAATGGCTGTATGATCACTACTCATCTGCTACCTCCAACTGCTCCATACACCAGTCACCCAGCACTTCTCTCACAAATCCACCCTTTTTATCAGAGCATGGTGCATCATTCCATTTCTTACTATCAGAGTACGACTCTCCACAGTCTTCATTATCCTTATTATTGGGTTCTCCTTCATTCCAGTATCTGAAAACCAAGGAATCACAGTCAGTGTCTGATCAGTAAGTTGCTCTTCTTTTGACATCAGATGGACAGAATTCACAGTTTTATGTCATTTTCATGAAATACAAGCTAGAATGAGTGTAACCATAATCATCAAACTAAACTGAAGAGAATTCAGTAATTTGATCTTCTCTAATGTGTGTTACTGCAGGTACTACACAGCTGCAATAAGACATTCAGCTTCTAGCAGTAAGATTACAGTGTTAGATATCTGGATTTCTTCTAAATTTACCAGCTAAAAATGAATAAATAAAACAATTATTAAAGCAGTGGTTGTTTTTCAAAAGTTCCTCCCACCTTCAAGATTAAAAGGGGTTTCACCTGATTTTTTAAACCGAAGACCTTTCTCTATAAACTACAGTAACACTGTTGGAGGTGAGTAGACATGTTTATTACAGATGTGGCCCTGGTTATGTTTTTCGTTTTGGCCAGAGTGTCCCTTAAAGTGCTGCAATCTTCCTCCAATTTAAGCAACAAAGGTTTATGGGAATAAACTCAGTTTTTTACCCAGTGGTCAGTGATGCGCCATCCACCCGTTTCCAGACCCCCTCTGTGTCGCTGTCAGTCAGACCAATCCAAACTGAACCGCTGCCAATATTGTTACTGAGGAATTCCTGGAATCACAGTATTAGAATATGCAAATGAAGAACAACAATATCCCCCACACACCCATCCCACCCTTCTCTCACCTGTTCTTCTCTGCTGTTTATGATCACCAGGTCTGCTCCTCTCTCTCTGCAGAACTGTCTACTTTCAGTCCAGCTCTTCTGCAGACAAGAGATGTAGTAAAATCTGGGACTGAAGTACAACCATCCCATCTGGTTCCGCGTTTCTGTTCCAAAAGAAAACACAAACTGATTTCTACAACAATTAAATGTAAAATTCACTGCTCATCTCTCTCCTATGTTTAATCTTCTTGCAGGTGAAATTTTGGTTCTACACCAAGAAGCCGATTTCTAGCCTCAATGTTCCGAGTATAAGAGTTGTCTCTGGACAGATGTGAATTTCTTATTGCTAAAATGAGTTTTAACGTATTTACTCACTTGAATCAGTCCACTTCCTCTGAAGATCATTTTTCTCCTTTTGCAACAGATCCATCTGGTTTCTCATGGTGTTGTACCTGGTCTGTAACTGGTCTCTCTCCATAGTCAGGTTGGTGTACCTGGTCTGTAACTGGTTTCTCTCTATAGTCAGTTTGTTGTTCCTGGTCTGTAACTGGTCTCTCTTCATATTCATGTTGGTGTACTTGGTCTGTAACTGATCTCTCTCTATAGCCAGTTTGTTGTACCTGGTCCGTAACGGGTCTCTCTCTATAGCCAGTTTGTTGTACCTGGTCTGTAACTGGTCTCTCTCCATATTCGGGTTGGTGTAACTGGTCTGTAACTAGTCTCTCTCTATAGTCAGGTTGGTGTAACTGGTCTGTAACTGGTCTCTCTCTGTAGTCTGTTTGTTGTACCTGGTCTGTAACTGGTCTCTCTCCAATATTCAGGTTGGTGTAACTGGTCAGTAACTGGTTTCTCTCTATAGTCAGGTTGGTGTAACTATCTGTAAATATGGTCCAGTGTGAGAGACGAGGATCCAGGACAACGAGCCTCCCCTGTGAATGAGCTCATGTCCATGGACTGTCAGCAGGAGTCGCAAAGCTCAAAGCCCTTTTTAGCGGGTTGCGCCATGCATACACCCCTAATCCACCAATTCACATCTACCTGCCTCCGCCTAGAGGGAGCCCTCATTGAAATGCTCCCCAACACAGTAAGCACCATCACCCTCGTCCGGCCCTCAGCTCTCCCCAAAGAAGTACCCCCTTGCAGCTGCGTCACGGTCTCCTGTGTGCACGAGGACATCTGGAAAGTTCCAGCAGCATGGGTCACCAACGGGGATAAAAAAGGGGAATAGTCAGCCTCATCCCGGAGCTCCCCCATACCACTACTGGTGGGCAAAGACTGGCCCATGTTTCCAGCCCATCAGAGAGAGAGTGGGAGGAGTAGCTGACCCCACACAGTTTCATAAAAAAAAAAAAAAAAAAACACGGGACGTGATGGTAGACTGTCCGTTGTGCCAATAGATGGTAGTCACATGAGGTTTATTTTGCTGATAGTGGTGTGGGAGCAGTATCTCAGCCATGGGACACATCATCAGTAGTGTACCTTTGAATCAGGGGGTGTTTCGGCCTTTCAACACTAGACATCCTCATCAAAGGTGGCCAGCAACAGGGTGATCACGCTTGAGCTTGTGTCCCATGCCCACTCTTAAATATTGCCTGGTTGTTTAACTGGCACAGCCCAAAGGACTGTGCAAGGCAGGAGCATCCTCTCCCCGGAGTCAAGCCGATTGCATACCTTGTTCACCCTCTTCCTGGAGGGTTCTGATCTAGGTTTTCAAGTGGGAGGTGGGGTGGGGGGATTAATTAGCGGGTCCTGATGCAATTTGAACCCAGCAAGGATCTTTCCGCTTGACCCATATCCACTGGCTACTTCTTTCGGCCGCTTCAGAGATTGATCTAACTGTCTGTCGCAGAGCCTGTCCATTGTTACCAAGGTCCTTCAGAAGCCTAATGGTGGAAGAAGCCACAAAACCTCTGCATCCCACTTCAACCGGATATACCTTTGCATTCCATCCTCGTTGTTGCGCATCTTCTGCCAGTTCTATATAGCGCAGTTTCTTGCGCTCATAGGCCTCTCCAGTTGAATTCTCCCATGGGACTGTGAGCTCTATGATGTTGACAGACTTCAGTGAGGAGGACCAGAGTACCAAGTCTGGCCTAAGGGTGGTAGCTGCAATCTCAGGTGGAAAGATTAATTGCTGACCGATATCGACTAGCATCTTCCAATCCCGGGCCTTGGCTAGCTGTCCAGCTTCTGGCTTGGTAGGGAGGTGATTGGGCTTTCTCTGTCCCTCTCGAATGAATGTTAGTGCTGTGATGGAATTGGTTGCTCTCAAGGGCATGGAGTTGATGGTATTCCTCTTATTCTCAATGGCTGCTGCCAGACTCTTTAGGACCTGATTGTGCCTCCAGGTGTAGCGGCCTTGTATGAGGCTGGTCTTACAACTGGTCAAGATGTGTTTGAGGGTCACTGGAGTTGGGCAAAGGGCACAGGTTGGGTCCTCGCCATACCACTCGTGGAGGTTTTTTGGAGACGGAAGCACATCGTAGGTAGCTCTGATGATGAAGCTGATGTTACTTGCCTCCATTTCCCAGAGCTGCCTCCAGCTGAGCTTTCTCCTCTCCAAGCCTTCCCACCTCATCCATTGTCCCTGCTTGGCAAGAGAGACAGCCTTTGCACTTCTTTCAGCCTCCTCCTGTCGGCGCACCTCCTCTACCACCATTTTCCTCCTCTCTGAGGTTGAGGCCTTACGCCAAGTTGGTTTACTTGCCACAAGGCCAAAGCCTCCTCTTCCCAGCTGGACATGCCCCACGATTTCATTATGCTTCAGGGCTGATGTGACATGCTGCACCGCATCAGATGGTGTCCATTTCCATCCAGTTACCAAAGGTGGTGCAGCATTTTTAATAGTCTGGTCTTTGGAGTCCTTCAAAGTCATCAGGAGTCTTACCTTAGCGCACTTGTACTCTTCGGTGAGGCTCGTGATGGGCAGTTCAAGGACCCCTTTGCCGTAAAGGCCGATGTTAGTTAGACAGCGTGGGACCCCGAGCCATTTCTTCACATATGAAGTCATGGTTCGCTCCATCTTCTCCACAGTTGTCATTGGGACTTCATAGATAGTAAGTGGCCACATTACCCGAGGGAGAAGTCCAAATTGCAGGCACCAGAGCTTAAGCTTCCCTGGCAGTAGAGTCTTGTTGATGTTTTCCAGGCTGCTGGTGATATCCTGCCTTATTTGCTTTACTTGGTCTTTGTCCCTGAGGCTTGCGTTATACCATCTGCCCAGACTCTTGACGGGTTGCTCAGACACCGTTGGTATTAGATCATCACCGATGCAAAACTTCACATTTTTAAGCTCTCCCTTGACTATTGAGATGCTCCGTGACTTGTTTGGCTTGATTTTCATCTGGGCCCACTTGATGTTCTCCTGCAGTTTTCCAAGAAGCCGTCTGGTACATGCTGCAGTAGTGGTCAGAGTGGTCATGTCATCCATATATGCTCGGATAGGTGGTAGGCGGATCCCGTTCTTAGTTCGCTCACCCCCCACCACCCATTTTGAGGCCCTGATGATAATCTCCATGGCCATTATGAAGGCCAGGGGTGAGATTGTACACAGGAGAAGTTGCACCACCTGCACCCTCCCCAGCAGCTCTCCTAGCCCAAGATGAAGAGGACGCAGCAGATGCTGGGACTGTAGGTAAGAGACCTCCCGTCTTTGAGCTCTCTTCTGTTCTCTTCCAACGCATGGCAAAGAATGCTGAATTCACCCAGGAGCAGAAGGAGGACGAAAGATTGTGGAACTGCTGGAGTTAGGTGTGCCTGATAGAGGGGGTGGGCCAGGAGCTGACGACTTTCTGATTTAAAACAGCCTCCTCTATTTCCATTGCAAACATAATGAGGAAACGACCGACCTCCTGGTCCTTCCCCGCTCCAGGGTGGATACGGTTCTGCACCTGGCCCACAGTCAAACTCTCAGCGGCCACCTCGGATTTCATAACAACTTTGAGAAGCTACGGGACTGGTTACACTGGCTTGGGACACAGGCAGATGTACGCCGCTTTTCTCAATACTGCCCTCAGTGCCAGCGTACCTTGTCAGCCCCCGCACCCCTTATTCCTTTACCTACAATCGATTTGCAGTTCAAGAGGGTGGGGATGGATCTCATCGCCCCGTTGCCTTCTGCCTGGGGCCATAAGTATATTCTGGTGATAGTGGACAATGCAACCAAATACCCGAAGACTGTTCCCCTATGCAAAGCAACATCAAAAATAATAGTTCATAATTTTACTGTCCAAAAGAACGGAAGAGTCAAGACTATCTCTGGAAATCCATTTGGTGGAGGCAAGACTACTTCTGAAAAACCAATAAAATCATAGTGTAGAAAAAAATACTAGTCAGATATACAAAGTAAAACCCTCACATCACTGCCAAGGACCTACTGGAAGACATGGCTGGCACAGGACCAGTGAAGCATTGGCCCACTGTTTAATGATGTTTCACAAACATCATATACATGGGTGAGTCATCGGAAGGTGGTATTAACCTTAAACCTTAAATATGCTCCATTGTAGTATCTGTGTCAATTATTCAATAATGACAATTATTCATCTATTTATTGTCACATCTTAGGCCTCCTTTAATGGTC
The DNA here is from genome assembly GCA_037974445.1 of Brycinus macrolepidotus. NCBI lineage: Eukaryota > Metazoa > Chordata > Actinopteri > Characiformes > Alestidae > Brycinus > Brycinus macrolepidotus. Next base: position 17,488,348 of record JBBPCZ010000001.1, read on the forward strand.
GGGCTTGGCATAATGGCCCCCTGGACCATTGCTGACCCCACCTCTGCCTAAGTGTCTGATTTCCAAAAAAAAAAACAACTCCATATGTCAAACACAGCTCCCTAATACTGGAGTCTGCTGCAGAGGAAGAAATACGCGGATGAAGCTACTGTTCATTTCTGGTAACAAAAATGTACTTACGTCCGTTACTAGCAAAGAGGTACATGCAGAGCGTTCTAAGGCAACAAGTAGCCTAACTTCTATAACTATTTTACCACTTTCAGAATTACATATAAAACTTAGAAAATGTGAAGATCATAAATAAATAGAAGATCATAAAGATAAAATTGATATTGTAATAATGTGGCTCCACAAATTGATATTAATAAAATAAGAACAATAATAATGTGTGCTAAAGAAATTTTATGTTACCTGGATGTTGTATTTGTATGTTCCTCTTTTTGGGGTCCTCCGTCTCTGTGTTGGGGTCCTGGACTCTAAAAGTGTCTGCGTTCTCATAGATTTGTTCAGTCATCTCCATTGTGTCTTCTCTGTTCAGATCTTCAGTGCACATCATATCATCATAATCACTCTGAGACATTTCTAACCTAGAAAAGACTCACTAAAACAGCGTTACTGCGTATCTCTCTAAAACAGAATTAATGCGTCAACTCTGTTTTCTAAAATGACTCTGATGGTTAGTTTCAGGGAGTGGCCAGTGTCTGAAAACTATAAACTGACCTTCCTGTGTGTGATTGAGGTGTGAATGCAGCAGAGCTCCAGCACTCATTGTCTTTCCTTCTCGTTGGTTCTTAACCTCATGCTGTACATTGAAAGGCTACACAATTAGGATATTATAACGAACTGAGTTTCTGTGTATACACGCTCCATTTCTATATCCATACTTTTCCATGCAAGGTATTAAAAGTTTAGTCCATATTTTCCTTACATATTTAAGTGTTTTTTCCTCTTTTTCACAGACTAATGAGAAACATGAGTTCAGTTATTTCTCACCTTCATGCATAAACTGGAGCTACACACTCTTTTATTCAGCAAAATGAAACAAACGTGTGGCGAGGTGGAGGGTTCAAGAAATGGATGAGCGAGAACTAGATAGATACCCTAATGACTAAAAGGGAATAATACCTTGATCTTACCGACTACGCCAGAATGTGGCGAGGTGCTGAGGGATAAACTTCTAGACCACTTGAAATAGTAAACTAATAAGCTGACTACTCCACACTGGGAATTTTATACAAGGAAATATTACCTTCAAGATCACACAGGTTCGTTCTACCCAAAGAGGAGCAGGAGACATGTGTCCAGTTCAAATTAAACAATTTTATTAAACACTCATCAAAAGAGATGATGACATCTTATAACACAATCACTGGGAATGGAAAATACAAAAGACACAAACCGTTGCACTAAAAAGCTAAAATGTAACAGAAGTTTACCAGCAGGATGAATACACACACACACACACACACACCAGTGAACACTAGTGATGTGCAATACTACAGGGCCAATATCGCCGAAACCGATAACGAAATGTTTTAATAATTAAGGTGGATGCATCGTCAAATTAAAGGTCATGCAAAATGAATGTGCATGACCTTCAAGTGTTTTTGTGATTTTTCCTTTGGATTATTAATTAGTTAAAACCCAGGACAGAATTTGGGGAAAGTTATATATAGAAAATACTTAATGTACCATAATACCACAATAACAATAACAATAGAACAATAACAAAACAATTTTTCTTAAATAAGAATGTACCCAGAATTATCACTCCAAAGTACAATACAAAAATAAAACAAAAATTTCTCCTCTTTAGTATACTTCTTTTCAGGCTTTGAAAAAATAATAAAAAAAACAATTAGTAAAAATACTATGGCGAGCGTGAGAGAGAGATGGACACGACCACTGCTTGAAGTAAGCAAAGCCTTTTTTTCGGCTTTAGAAAGACTCTTTGGAGCAGAACGTACAGGTACACACACGTGACACCCACTGTAACCACTCCCCCTAGCACCCCTAAGCTCATCCTCACACACACACACACTAACCCTACCCACTAGTCATCTAACTGAGGTTGACTAACAACAGTGACTTAAAAACTATAGACATAACAATAACACCAACAATGTTGTGGTGTTCACTCCTGGGCAGAAATAGAGCCCTCACCACTCGCTCCCCTTTCCCCCAAGTCCTGTTCCCCGCTCAGTAATCTGTTCGTGCCGGCCTGCGGAAGACTTGGCTGGCACATCCGGTCCCGGTGTAGCACGACCGCTTTGTGGCGCCCCCTCAGGCGCACACGGTACACCACTTCGCCCAATCGTTGCAGTACTTCTCCCGGTCCCTTCCAGTGGTTATCCAGCTTTGGATTCCGCCCCTTTTTCCAGGAGGAGCAGTAAACCCAAACCAAGTCCCGGGGCGCAAAATCCTGCCCCTGGCCCTAAAATGTCCACCCCGACTCGCTCCATGGGTGCCCCCACCACATAGGGCTGCATTGGAGCCCGCGATTGACCACTCGGCCCCTTTTTCGCGGTGCAGGCGTCACAGCAGTGCACAAACAGTTCAACGTCCCGCCTGCACCCCGGTCAATAAAACCGACTCCGGAGCCTCGACAGCGTTTTCGCTACCCCAAAGTGACCGACCCCCACCGCGCCGTGCACCGCCTTTAGGATGTCCCTTTGTAGTGCATGGGACACCAACACTTGCCACAACTCACGCTGTCCATCGGGGTGTCGCCATCAGCGGTAACACAGCCTTTGTTGTAGCTGGAGCGTCCCCCATTGTGAGCGGTATGCTTTTAAATCTGTGCCCACTGTGGATTGCTCATCCCATGCAGGGCAGCGCGACTGTTCCGCCCACCACCGAACTTGGCTTAGAGTGGGGTCGCTCTCCTGCTCCCTCTGCAAACGTGACAAGTTCACGTGACGTGACGGCCGCGATCTGCACTGCCACCTGCTCTTTATCCTCCGCGCGTCAGCAGTAACGGCACTGATCAAGGAGTCTGCTGCTGCATGTGGGGCAGTATGCCGGGCCTTATGATCGTGATGGTGGAGCCGGTGTCAACCAACTCTCGGCAGTGCACCCCTTCGATGATACACTCTACGTAGAGGCCCTCGGCATTTCCCAGCCGGCCCACTCGCGGTTGCTGTGGTCTTGCAGGGACTTGGTGGGTGGCGGATGACGATGACCTCACGGCGTCGCCAGCTAGGCGTTTCCCGCCGGCTGTTGCTGCTCTCCGCTGGGGGTCGGGGCCGTGCAGTTCCGTGCCAAGTGTCCCAGCTGTCTGTAGCGATAACACACCCTGGCTTGAAGTGAGCGTGCCGCTCATGGGGATACTCCGCCAGCGCCAGCCACCAGGGTCCACTCCGTCGCTTGCTCCGCCAGCCGCCACTCGCCGGTGGGGGAAAGACTTGGTCTTGGAGCTCAAGATGGCCTCAGCGCGTTCTGCCTCGTTTAGCGACACCTTCAGGGAGTGGGGGGCGGTCAGGCGCACATGTTGCTGCAGTCGCTCTGGCGAGAGGGCACGGAGAAAGGCATGCAGCGCCAGCTCCTCCTGCGCTGTCAGCGCGAACCGCGGGTGTCCTTAGCAAGCGCAGTTCTGCAGGTCCCCGGCGAGCGCGCCCCACGTCTCGCCTGTCTTTCACCGTCGATCACCCAGCTCAATTCTCGTGGTCTCTTCGCTTTCCGGTCGGCCGAACCTCTGCCGTAGCGCCGCCACCAGCTGCCCGAAATCCCGGCGTTCACTGAGCGGCCGATCGACCAGGACCTGCAGCGCGTCACCTTCCAGGGCCAGGGTGATGTGGGCCTCTGCCTCCTTCGGGCCTCCATCCATTGTGCCATGCTGCCAGCTTGATCTCTGCCAGGTATGGCTCTAACGGCGCCTTCCCATCGAAGCGCGGTAGCTTGACGGCCGCTCGGGGTCCTGGCTGGGCAGGAGCTGCTTCTCCGCCGTCCTCTCTGGTCCGACCAGTCGCAGGGGTGCTGGGTTCCTCCGTAGGGTGGCGTACATCGGGCCGTCCAGGGAAGGCACCATGCTCAGTTCCCTGGTTCAAGGCTTCCTGAGCTCTCTCCATCAGCGCATTGATGTCTCACTCTAGTTGCTCCATCCCACTTCTGACACCAATGTGGCGAGCGTGAGAGAGAGATGGACACAACCACTGCTTGAAGTAAGCAAAGCCTTTATTTCGGCTCAACACTAACCTTTAGAAAGGCTCTTTGGAGCAGAGCGTACAGGTACACATACGTGACACCCACTGTAACCACTCCCCCAGCACCCCTCAGCCCACCCGCCCGCCCGCCCTCCCCTCTAACTGAGGGTGACTAACAACAGTGACTTAAAAACTATAGATATAACAATAACACACAATCTACACACACAATAAAAATCGCCTGTTTTTTTGAACCCTGTGAAGTGGTTAATCCTGCGACTGCACTCCTCCAGTACTCAGTTGCCGAGCTCCTGGCGCTCCGCTCCTACCTGACTTCTCCACCGCTGGCTCTGCTCCATCACCTTGACATCGCTCGGCTCCCTCGCTGGAGATGTGTCCACCGTGGTTCGCGACGGAGCTGTGGCACTGGCGGCACGGACCCCATGCCATCCCTGTGGTCTTCCCGCCAGAAAGTCAGCCGGACAGACAGTAGACTGTGCTTGTCAGCGGGATTGGCAATAGATCTGGCCGCTGCGGCGTCTCCCTGGGGCTGCTTAACATCCGCTCGCTCACCAGTGGGGTTCCACTTGTTTATGATCTTGTGAACGATCATAAATTTGATTTCCTCTGCCTGACTTGGCAGCATCCAGCTGACTAACTTTCTCACACTTTATACCACTATCATCTATATGTATTTAAAAATGTCCTTTTATATGTATGTGTTTAAATGTCTTTTTTATGTAAACTTGTATATATTTTTTTCTGTAAAGTGACTTTGAGAGTCGTGAAAGGCGCTGACAAATAAAATGTATTATTATTATTATTATTATAATGCGCCTAACTCGGCCACCAAACACCCAAACATAAACATTTCCCCAACAAACCTTAACAAAAACACAGACAGCTACAAACATGCAAATTACCCCTAAGCACACTGCCTCATGGGGGTATGAGTCCTCCTTGCCGCCCGCTACAATGCAATAAATAAAGTGCAAATAACTGTACAACCCCCAAAGCCTTGAGTTCAAAGAAATAGTCCCGGTAGCCTCCCTGTCGGGGGTAAGGGGGTCTGGGTCTGGGTCTGGGGGGCCAGGGGGTGGGGGGATTTCTCTCCTCCTCTCTCCGTTCCTGCAGTTCGGTGTTTTCTTTCTTATGATTTTTCATATGCCTATTTACATTTGTAGTGTTTCCACTGTATCTTACAGCCTTTTTACACATTAGACAGCTCGCTGTTGTTTCATTTTCGGCCTTAAAATATCACCACACGTCGCTCCTCTTCCTCTCAGCCCTTCCTCTGCCCCGTATGTGTGTGTGTGTGTGTGTGTGTGTGTGTGTGTGTGTGTGTGTGTGTGTGTGTGTGTGTGTGTGTG
>JBBPCZ010000001.1:17501026-17514634 GCA_037974445.1 Brycinus macrolepidotus
CAAAGCTCAGCATGACGTCTGACACCTCGAGCACCAACACACACCGGGGGAACTTCCATATAAGGAGCTGTTTGGCCATATGATGACGATTTACCATTTGTTGCACTGCCAGCACAGATCAGTGCTACTCACTTTCTAAGAGTTAAACAGAAACACCCACCATATACAGTTGGTGCACCATCAGGACTGGAGCCCACCTGTTACTGTATAATTCTGTATAAGAAGTATAAGAAGCTTTGACTGGCCACTTTATCAGAAACCCCTCAGCTTTGCTGGTATACAGTTAGAGACTGCAGCCCATCTGTTGATACACAGTTTGTGTTATCCACCCACTAGCCCTTCATCAGTGGTCATTTTCTGACCACAGAGACATTCTTGGCTGGGTATTTTGGGATGATGGACCACTCTTGACCTAACAGTGACACTGACGTGTGTTAAAACCCCAGCTGTGACTGCTACACTCATACCAAAGCCTTCCAGAACTGTGATACTATCATGACAGTGTCACTGCTGGGCTAAGAGGGGATTTACACCCAAATAACATCTGTTCAGGGGTGGTCATATGGTGATCCTTTTCCATTAATGGATAGAATAGAGCAGGGGAACCCAAATCTGGGCCTGGAGGGTCACTGTCCAGGACAGTTTTAAATGTAAACCCAAAAAAGTACCTATATGGTGGATGTTTCTGATAAAATGGGCAGCGAGATTGTGAGTACATATATATATACAGCTCCAGAAAAAAATAAGAGACCACTGCAATTTATTTTTAAATCAGCATCTCTATGATTTATATATATATATATATATATATATATATATATACACACACATATATATAAAGATAGATAGATAGATAGATAGATAGATAGACTGATAGATCTATGTATAGATATAGATTTATTAAAAAAACTTTTCAGGCCAAAACCTTCTCAAAACCAAAATGACATCTCAAGCATTAATAACTTAATGTGAAGGAGCTTTTAAAGGCATTCTTCAACTTGTCAGACATCTGGTTCCATTCACCACCACTGTGAATGATTTAATGATTGAGGAATACTAAGAATGATTGAGAAAAATGATAGAATTCCTCTTTAAAGACGACACAGTGACCTTTGGCTGTAGACTGTAAAATCTGGAAAATCACCCGTTTGTACACATAATGCATTGTTTAGTTTTTCTGGCTGTTTGGTTTTGGCTCAGATTATAATTGTGCGGTTTCTCAGTGTTTACACCACAAGCCCGTGAGGCTCTGTTGCAAAAGTGAGAGTCTGAATTTGCACAAGTAAGCAAAGGGGCAGATTTCCAGGAGCGTCATGCTGCTGTAAATAGCTTAATTGATACGTACAGTGTTTAACGCTGCATTTCTCTGTCACTTAATGATGGTCTTTGTGCTGCACTGCTGTTAACACCCCTAACTGGAAAGATTTGTTGTGATTTGTTGTGAGTGATGTGTAATAAACATCTCAGTTTCACTCAGTTTCCTGAGTATTTTCAGATAATAGGAATTATTTTAGTGATGTTGTGGTTCAGCATCTGTACTGTTTTGTGATTGGTCATAAAGTTGGAGAGATTTTTGGCTTTTTTTATTACATCAAGGATCCAAAAAGAGAGGAACAGAGCCCAAAGTACTTCCTGTAGATGTTGAATGGACTAAGAAGTTCCACTGCAGTTCTATGAGGTTCTGAGTACTTAAGTAGGTTTCAGAGCTGCTATTTTTGTACTGATGTAGACATATCTTACTTAAGTATGTGTTTGGGCTACTCTGCTTCTTGTTATTAGTGGACATTTACACAGATTAAAAGGCATATATCCCATATTTGTTAAAGTTATTATAAAGTTATAAGCCATTTTTTCATTGGCCAGATGTTGTATTAAATAATTGGCAATAAAACACCTTGAAAAAATACAAATCATATTTTATTGGCACTCAGTTGAGTATCAAATATTTAAAACAACATTAAAACATCACAAAAACTGTTCAAAATATTAAAAAAAAAACCCATTGGAACATCTCAAAAAACTGTTTGAAATGTCATAATCACAAGTAAACATTCAACAACATTCAACTTTTTTTCTGAAATGAGCTCAAACAGAACAAATAATTTAGTACAAAAAAACGAACAGTTTGCTTCCAATCAATAAATAAATAAATATACAAATAAATAATTTAATAAATAGCCTTAACACACGTTTAAGATCAATAACAGCACTGAAATGGGCCTTGCAGTGGTGCAGACTGCTGGGCCTAGAGCTCAGAGACCCTCTCTTTCAGCAGAACGGTGGGATTGATCTCGCTGTGTCCAGAGGGGTCCGAACTGGAGTTGACGTTCGCTAAACTGGGAAACTTCACGTCAGGGACGTGAAAGGACGCCATGGGGCAGGGCCCTTTAACGTTGAGGCACACCAACCTCTTCAGGGAGGCACTGTTGACGATATCGAAGCCCACTTTGCCTCCGAAAGTGCTGGGCATCCAGTACTCGGGGGAGCAGATGGGATTTCCCATCAGGCCTTTCAGGGAGAAAGGGGCGCCCATCTCCACCATGGTCTCTCCAAAGATGGCGCTGGGCCTGGGCTTTTCCACCAGAAGCCCAGAGTACAGCTCCACAGACTCTACGTCTCCATACAGTCTCTCCAACTCGGCTGCCAGCTCCTTATCACCTGAAAAAAACAACAAATGCACATTAAGATTCATGTGGTGAGTTTAACACACCCAGAAGAATTAACCAACGGAGTTGCTTGACTTTCAAACTGAAAAACTATGAAGGATTTCATTCCAAAATGCATTATAGAGCATTTTCATGATTTGTTTAGGTTTTTTTGTATATACGTTGTTGGGAGTGGGCATTACACATACAAGATATATCAGTGCTACATTATAATGAACACCCTTTTATAAAAGAAATAAACTTGTCGTATTTCCAATTATATAGACTTGTTATGTCCACAATTGCTGCTATGGACATACAGCATTTTGGAATAAAACTCTTGATATCATCAAATTAAGTTCCTTCAATGACTTCACTTTATTAAAGAACAGTAATTGTCTTATTGCTGCACTTATTTGGGGGACTTCTGTACTTTTAGTGTAATTTTTCTGTTATTTCATCCATGGACTACTTAAATTGGCTAAGAATCCTTTAGATGTGTCTACAGTCTCATAACTACATGACTTATATATAAATGTCATAGTTACCACATATATCTAAACATAAATAGATGAATAGGCTTTCCAAATTTCTCTTTAAATCAGTTTAAATTATTTGATAACTGAGAACTATGTATGTGACAAATAAGAAGCTTAATAATAAGAGTTTAAGGGGGTGAGCACCAAAGCAAATGGCTGTCAAGTCAAAGTAAACTTATTTATAAGTTTTATTCATCAGATATTTACATGTACACTGTGAGACGCACCTGTCATGTCTTGGAAGGACGTGTAGGGTCTCAAACCGAAACGTTTCCTGTAAGCGTTGAAGGACTGGTAGCGCATCTGTCGGCTCTGCTCCAGAACTTTAACCGCCATTCCCTGCACCGCGGGAGGGAGGTTCCACCCACCAGAGATCTGAGGAGAGACCAGATCAAACCAGATGAGTCGATTTATCCTGAGAAGAGGACATTAGAACCTATTTGGCGCTGAGAGACGTGTGGAGGTGCCCACCCTGCCCGCCGCCTGCTTGGTGAAGGAGTCCACCAGGCTGCCGATGCCGTGCTCCGTCACGATGGAGTTGTTGAACAGGAACTGGGGGTAGGAGTAGACCTGATGCTGGACGTGAAAGGCGTCGGGCATCATAGGGTGCCAGTGGTACAGCGTGTTAAACTCAGAAGCGATGCGGTTCTGGTACTGGAACCTCTGGTTAAAGAGGAGCTCAGGGTCGAACTTCAGCTTGAAGTGGTAGCCGCTCAGGTGCTGGACGTAATCCTCGATCACGATTTTGATCGTCTCGCCTGGGAAGAGAGGAAGAGAGCATTCAATAATCCTAATATTTCAGACCCTATGATTACCTTGTTGTTTTTAATAACCCTGTTCTATCCCTACTTTGTCTCTCTGTGTACTCAGAGCTAAAATAACTAATAAAGGAATTGAACTGAATTAAATGTACAACATAGGGGCATTTATTAATATTTTTGATACTATTATTGCCGTATTATAAAACCTTGTTTGACCCCTACTTTGTCTCTCAGTGTACTTAAATAAATAAGGAGTTGAACTGATGTGAATGCCAATCATAAGGGGCAGTTAAAGGGTCAGAAATCACTGAAACGATCTAAAATATTCAGAACTTTATGTCTCTCTATAGATACTCAGTCACGGAGGTTTGCTCACCAATCAGAATGAGCCGTGTGGTCTGGAAGATGCGCTCGTCGTCCCAGTCCGGGTGCTCCTGCTTCATGACGTCACACACGCGGTTGTGCTCCCTCAGCCAGATAGTGGCATACATCATCAGCCCGGGCACCAGGCCGAAGGCTTCGTGACCCACAGCGAAGCGGTGCTGCTCAGGGATGTGGGGGGGGTAGTGCATCTCCACCTGGACGTCTTTAACCAGAGGGGGGTACACCTCACCATCCACAACCTGAGGGTCCAAAACACACCTTCAGTCAGATACACACTTCATAACGCTTCCAGTTACGCAACTACACTGTTATAATCAGCCAGTCAGTACATGGCTCATAGAAAGAAACAGATTTTTAGCCTTTTTTTAGATATTCCAGCTTTTTAAACATGTAACATCATGAACGTACCAATAAAAGTGGTCCATTAAAATCGCATTACATTAAAGTACATTAAAGTTATTTAGAAATCCCAGTATTTTTCTCAAACATTGTTTACAATGAATGTACCAATAAAAGCGGTCCATTAAAATCTCACTACATTAAACTGAAGTTATTTAGAAATTCCAGCATCTTGTTTTAAACATTGTGCTCTTTTTTGCAACCTGATGAACCACCCAATCAAAACGGCCCAAAAAAATCTCATTATATTAATATAAGTTAAAGTTTCCTCCTCTCTGATAAAGCTTTTCTCACACCTGCAGCAGGACCATACCTGATATTTCAGCTTTCCGTCTTTAAAAAGCCTCAGTTTGTGCTGCGTCTCCAGAGTCTCCCCATAAATGTGACTCAAATCCACCTGAAACACAACAGAGCATCATGTTAGTTTAACCGGTGGTGTCAAACTGATCTAATCAGGAATTTAATTTCATGACACTGTGTGTTTTGTGTGTGTAAGTGGCACTCACTCCATGGCCTAGGGACCTGGTGAAGGCGGGCCCCTTCTTAAAGTCCGATTTGAAGAACTGGTGCGTGAAATGCTGGGCGAAGAAGGCGAACATCAGGCTCGTTCCCTGAGGATCCGGGATGAAGCGCCTTCTCAGGAGCACCTTCTCCACCACCTGCTTGGCGTCCGGAAGGGCTGCAGCTGCCCCGGGGCAGTGAGCGGGCAGCGGGGGCAGCGTGCGGGTGAAGTAGGACAGGTTGGAGTAAGCCTCCCAACTTTTGTAGCCGTAATCAGAGTTGTAGGTTGGTGGGCTGTCGACCAAATTTGACCTCGCTGCAAATTCAGAGATGAGAGGAACAATTGGCAAAAAGAAAAATAGCACAGAATGTATTAATGATGGAAACTATGAGGAACATGTCATCACTGTCATAAGAAAACCTTGTTTTTAAGCTCCATTAACAAATCTTTTTGTTCCTCTATAAAGTCACTTTCTTGGAGAAATCAGGTTTTCCAATAACAGCCACAAGAAAACCTTGCTCAAAGCTCCATTAACAAGTGTTTTCTTCTCCTATAAGGTGACTTTTTTTGGAGAAACCAGCTTCTCCAATGGCAGCCATCATAAAACCTTGTTTAAAGCTCAATTTCTTCTTCTGTAAAGTTACTTTTTGGAGAAACCAGGTTCTCTTATGACAGCCATCAGAAACGATGGAAAATGTAAGGAACCTGTCATCACTGTCATAAGAAAACCTTGTTTAAAGCTCCATTAACAGGTGTTTTCTTGGAGAAACCAGGTTTTCTAATGGCAGCCTTCAGAGAATCTTGTTTAAAGCTCCATTTCTTCTTCTATAAAGTCACTTTCTTGGAGAAACCAGGTTCTCTTATGAAAGGCAGGATGTTCATGTACTCTGTAATGTAAGTTGACCTACATGTGAGGACGTAGCGCATTATCGCGTCCCTCAGGAAGGAGATGTTGTTGATGATGTCCCAGATCCATTTGTAGTGGGTCAGGATGTGATGCACCACGTTGGGACTGGGCTTCAGGATGGACCTGATCCTCGTGGAAAGTTCAGCTAAAGACAAAAAGGAGGCGGATAAAAGGACGTTAGGATCGAGAGCTGACGCTCAGAGAGGACTGCTGACCATTAGTGGGCACAGGACGCAGAGGGACACTTACGGATGGTGCAGTTCTCCCCATAGAACCCCGTCCTGGTGCAGTCACACTCATACGAGTCTGAACCTTTGGACACACACACACCTCTGTTCTGGCATGGCTGGACGCAGCAAGGGTCCACTGCGGAAGAAAAACACCCAGTTAACCACTTATTACTGCAGGATAACATCAAATCAGGCCTGTTTCAATCACATCTTTATCAAAGTAAAACTCATCTCAGAAATGTAACATCAAATCAAAATAAAATGAAATTTGTTTCTGCAATATAACATCAAATCAGGCACATTTCAAACCTTTAGCAACATAAAACAAAACTTGTATCTGAAATATAATGTCAAATCAGGCATACTACAAAACCTCAGAAAGAAAATATTTAAAAAAAGAAAGGTTTAGGGCCCTATTTTTTTTTATTAAAAATAAAACTTATTTCTGAAATATGATGTCAAATCAGGCACAATTTAGACAAAACATGCAGAAAAATACAGTTAAATTCTAACAAAAGAAAGGTGTAGATCCCTGTTTTTATCAAAATAAAACTTATTCCTGAAATAAGATGTCAAATCGTGCAAAGAAATGCTAAATACTAATAAAAAGAAAGCTTCAGATGCTTAAAAACATGCACATATTTAGATACAACGTGTGTAAAGCTGAAGTTATTTTTCAGTCTTTGGAATGGACCGTTCCACCTTAAATCCTGCAGCAGGTCCAATACTGCTGAGGAGCAGGAGCTCCACTGGGAGAGGGGGGATTTAAGGTGGAACGGAGAACGCAAGAAAATAAGAAGCAAAAGTTTGTTTTAAGAGGTTTTAATCGTTAAAACACTCACGTCCAAGGCAGGAGGAGGCGAGGCAGAGGCTTAAGAGCAGGAAAAAGCTAACGTTCTGGTTCATTCCTCTCAGTTCTGTCTTCAGTTCTTCAGACCCGGTTCTTCTCTTCTCTTCTTTGGTCTCAATGTTGCTCCCGGCTCGTGCTCTCCTTTTAAACCAGTGAAAGTGCTGACGTCATCCACACCGTGACGTCTCTAAACTTTCTAGCTTGACGAAACTTTACAAGCCCCCCCACCCCCCACCCCACATTTTTTTTTCTTTTCCTCCTCCAAACTGTCTGAGTTTACTTAACAGCTTCTTTTTTTTTATCTGAGAAGATTGCAGTTTAATTGCGGTTTAGAGGACAGAAAAGAAGTAAAATAATGACTGGTTTAAAAATCTGGATGATGGTGATGGTGGTAATGATAGTTGAGGATGATAATCACAGTAATATAACTATAACATGGTCATGGTGACTAAAAGTTTTCCTGCTCCACTTTTCCAAATTTTCCAAGGAATTTTTGTTGTACAGGAATACATTATATGGACGAAAGTATTGGGACACACCTGTTTCTCAGGGTTTGGACTGGGCCCACTTACTTCCAGTGAAGGACAGTCACACACACACACACATATATATACACACACACACAGTGCCTGACCTCATAAATGCTCTACAGAATGAATGGGCACAAATGCCCACAGAAACTCCAGAATCTTGTGGAAAGTCTTCCAAGAAGAGTGGAAGCTGTTATAGCTGCAAAGGGGGACCAACTCCATATTAAAGTCTATGGATTTGAATGCAGTGGCATTAAAGTCCCTGCTGGCGTAATGTTCAGGTGTCCCAATACTTTTGTCCATATAGGGTATCGTGAGATGCTTAAGAACCGTGTTGGACTTTGTGCGTCACCTTGTGGCGAAAAAGAGAAGTGCAATTACAGAGTCATTTTTGGACTCATCCCATCTTCTTCACTAATAAAAATAATTTATCAGTAACTTATAAACTAACTTTTGTAAACTGTGATGTTTGCAATAGCACATATGAAATAATATAATTATAGATCAAAAGGGAAAGAATAAAAACAATAATTCAAAAAGGTTTTCAAAAGCTTTTTTTTTTTTACAAAGTAGTTTATGAAAAACCTTTACTAACATTGATTGAATTCATAGTAAATAGTACAGAGTACTATACAGAGCCTATAATATTATTTATTATAATGTAATATTATTGTTATTACATTATACCAGCACTATAGAAACCTTAAATACCTGTAAATCTTTTTTGTAGCATGAAACAACTCGGGTTATTTTGTAGATTAAGTATTTTAATGTATTTACATAAAATATTTATCAGAAAATGTTTATTTATGTAGTATTGTGATCTCAGGCAATGTAGCCGGACTACCTTCGGTTTTCTGATGTGTTCCTCCGCCTGAGTAATAAAATAGTCCCAGTTGTGCTGGTTTTTAAGGTAATTATTACATTTTGGCTGGTTATTAATTCTTATTTAGATATATAAATAACATAAAAACGGTTAAAGTGTTTTATATAGGAGAATTAGAGGTATATTACAGTTTTTAAGCACTTTATCTTTGTTCGGTGTTCTGTAAAAAGTCTAAGGGAGGTTATTTTTTATTATTTTAAAAAACAAAGTGGTTCTAAAATGCTGTAAAACGTGGATAAAGTGAGTTTTTGTGAGAAATATAAAGACTTGTTTCTTTAAAAAGAGTGAGGGATGAGGGAGGAGTGCTGAGGGAGGAGTTGAGAGTCAAGAGAGGGCTCTTTTTTCTCTTTGCCACTTTGTTGAGAGACTTTGAAGGGAAAGGACTATTCAATGTGTCAAGGTTGCATTCCTCTATAGAGGTAAGATTTTTATGTTTTTTTTATTATTTTTATTGGGTTGTAGCTATCGAAGCAACCTCCAGGAACTGCAAATGTTGTTTCTGTTTGTTAAAATACCTAAAAAAACTTGTAACATCAGTACGAAGTACGAATCTTCAGTTCCACCTTTAATGCCCGATCAGTTACGTGTAAAATTTAAGATGGAATTGAAAGTTTCACTGAATTCTGTCAGAAATGTTCACAGAATGGGGTTTTCTTGTTGGTATGGGTCTGTTTGGGACCCAAACTGTGTAAAAGCATTCATTCATGATGTCTGTGAACTGTTTTTTGATTTTTGGACTCATTTATTTCTGCTTTATAAGAGTTCCGCACTTAAGTAGAGATGTGTCGATTCTTTGAGCCGATTCAATTGAACAATGAATCTTTTTAATTACTAAAATAGTTGCAACTGAGTTTTTTTGCATTGAAAGTTTAGCAAAAACATGACAATTAAATATGTAAATGAGATGTTTTATATCTAAATGTGCATATCTTTGCATAAATCTTCTGATATTAAAATGAATGATTTTTTTTTTACTGAACAGGTTATTGAAGTATTTTTTTATTATTTAAGCAAGAAAAAAGGCTCTGTTGGAAACAATACAAAACTGTTGTGCGTGTGTGTGTGTTTGTGTGTGTGTGTATGTGTATGTGTCAGTATATTCAATCAATCTATTAGAGCTGCATGATATAGGCAAAATATCAGTATTGTGATTTTACTGCTACATATTGCGATTGCGATGGCTTTCAAGACATTAAAGGGCCGATATCATCACTTTTGTGGCATTAAAAAAGCTTAAAGTCTGTAAATATTGTTCCAAATAGTACATTAACTCCCCCCATTCATACAGTCCATATTCGGAAAATAAGTCTCAAAAACAGTCTGTTTTCAAATGATAGTTTTTGTGATGTCACAAAACCTACACATTTAAATGTATTTCCTTATTCCGGCTGCAGCAGTTTCATGCACCGATTCCCGGACCCTATAATGATTAAAAATTAGACTTTTGTTGGATTACATGAAGACCTCGATTCATCAGAACACCCAGTAACTCACCTGGAGCTGTGATTGGTCAGCCTGTCAGAAACACTGTGATTGGTTAGAGGCTCAGTTGCTTGTTGCAGTGATATCAGTATTGCAGAGACCGACATTGCGATAGCAATTAACAGATGATATATTGTGCAGACCTTTTTTTTAAATAAAGCGTGCTCCATTCTGAGTGATTTTCTATTATTTATTTTACTGTTTTATTTTTTATGGACATCACAGTAGCATTAGAATTGTGACACACATTTATGCAAAAGGACCACATGCACTGTATCTGTTCAGTGTTTGTAGTGAAACACTGCAATGTTCACTTAAAAGTGTTATGTTCTTACATTCAGTCTTTTTATACCAAACATAATGTAAAATGATGGTGTTATGGAAATTATAAGGTTTAGTATTGAATAATTTTATTAAGAAATGTGCACTCATACTAATCACAGTGATAATTTTTTCTGAATTATAAAAAAGCAGAAGTGGGGAAATGAAGAGTCAAATGATCCGGATCAGTAAAAAGAGCTGCAGCAGAGGATTCAAATGTGTAGCTCATTCACAAACACACACATACACACACACACACACACACACACACACACAAACACACACACGCACACGCATTACAAAAGTGAAACAATATAATATATTTGAATAAGGAAAGTCAGTCCAGCTCAGTGTTTCTAAATTTAAAACCTACACAGTATGACCATATTTACTGTTTTGGTGTAAATGCAATTAAATAAAAGCAGATCATGTATTTTTTTCTGAGCATGTCCTGATACTGGCTCTACTTGGTATCTCGGTGGTGAAGAGATCTAATTAGTCCTGTTTAAGTGGATTTATTGCAGCAGTGAAACATTAATGCAATTATAGTTCACGGTCCCGTTTTTTAAATGTCCTGGGGTTTTTTTTGTCTGTTCCAGACTGCAAAAAATGAAATATTTTGATGCATATTGTATATTGTATATCCTGAAAGTAGGGCTGGAATGATGAGCAGAAGTAACGAACTGTGTGTGTGTGTGTGTATACATTTTCTTTTGTGACTTTAACTCTTTTTAATTCCAAAAAAGTGATTTGGCCCTTTAATATTGTGAAAGGCATCGCAATTGGAATATGTAACAGTAAAATCACAATACTGATATGTTGTCCATATTGTACAGTGTGTGTGTGTGTGTGTGTGTGTGTGTGTGTGTGTGTGTGTGTGTGTATACATATACATATATATATACACATCTTTTTTATACTGTTTTAAACAATACACAGTTTTTCTTGCTTAAACAACTTAACACCATCCTACAAACCTTTTAATTTTAACATCATCCAAAGAAGAGATTTTTGCAAGCAGATGCACATTCAGATAGAAATTGTCTCATGTGCATGTCAAATGTCATTTTTCTCACAAAACGTCCCATGCAGAAAATAGTTGTAACTATATTAGTAATTAAGTGACTCAGATTCATTGTGAAATCGACTCTGATTTTTTTTCTGTGTGTGAGGGATAGTAATGATGTTCAGAAATGGCCTGTTTGATTCACATGTGTTCTGCTACATCATTTGACTTCTTTCTTTATTCCCTCTACCCCAATTCATTTTTCTCTGTTTTGTCTGTAGTTCTGACAGATGATTCCCAGGACGAGCAGCGGGAGGCTTTTCTGACCTCTAAATGTGTTTCCCTGCTGTGATCTTCCCACGACTGACAGAATGTCTTCCATTGATCCCTATCAGTACATTATAGTAAGTCCTGTTGTTTGTCTTATTGTTACATTATGAGTCTTATTGTGGAATGTTTAACCGGAAATATGAATTTGGGATTTTATAGCATCCGGACTGACCCATTAGTAAAATACTTATTTGCATCCTGTCCGATCATTTCATTGGCCTGCGGTGACATTTCAGTGAAGTTTCCCTTGAAATCGGAGTTAATTAGAACCACTGGACCTTTACCCGGGATTAGTTTGCATGTGAAAAACCCTGACGTTCATTCATAGAAACATATGCCTTTGGTAAAATGAGTTACTTAATGAGGAAACCACACACACACACGCACACACACACAAACACACACACACACACACACACACACACTCGCACACACGCACACACGCACACAGACACACCACACACACATCAGATGTTTTTACGCAATTTCAGGATATGGGTCAAACACGTGTCCTCTATATATATAGGAGCATAACATATATATTTTTATTTATATATACATATACATATATATGTATAGCGTTATAATAGTAATATCATAATAGTTTGCCCCAGATGCGTTAGACTATATATCTCTGCACATTTTAATGCACAGTTACTACTTCCTGCTGATTTTAATGTACTTAGGAAAGCATAACATGCGGCCTGTGAAAAAGTTTTGGCGCATTTATGATTTTCAATCTTTTAAAAAATTTTGTGGCGCCACAAAAACCAACACATATATATATATATATATATATATATTTCAGCCTGTTCGGCTTACATTAGTTTAGCCTCGCCCATTCACCCTGAATTTATAAGGAGTGTTTCAGCCTGAACTGCTTTTTGAAGGGGGCACAACACACAGCAGCCAATAAGAACAGAGCTCATTTGCATATGTCAGTCTTAAAGGCACAATAACAAAAGCCTGTTTAATTCTAAGGGATAAAGAGAGATTGGAAAATGGTCGTGTAGAAATGAATTATGACCCACACAAGTGTAATGTGTAGACCTGATGGGAAAAATCAAAATACAGGTAAAATGTAGGACATGGGCTCTTTAATACAGATGGAATAAACCATTCAGAAGTGTCTGATTTTTGCCTTATTGAAAAAATAGCAAGACTTTAATAAACCCCTAATACGTGTTCGTTAAAATAAAGTGGTGGCATCTTATTCTTCTCTGGAGAAAGGACCTAACACCAGGTTTCCGTTTGTGCTATTATAAGTGTTATAATCGATATTTAAATTTGTTTGTCATGAATTTGAGTGTTTTTGTTGTCAGGTAGAGCACCAGTATTCTCATAAATTCACAGTGACTGTGGTGAGAGCAGAAAATGTCACTAAAGGAGCGCTCGGGGACTTGTGTGAGTACAGACAGCTGTTTTTTAATTCAGGTTGTGTCACAGATGTGAAGCAATGATGTGTGTGACTCACCATGACTGACTTGTGTTTGCGTACACAGTGGACACGCCGGACCCGTATGTGGAGCTTTTGATTCCAACTGCTCCAGAGTCGAGAAAACGAACACGTCACATAGACAACGACATCCATCCGAAATGGAACGAAACATTCGACTTCGTCCTGGACCCCCAGCAGGAGAATGTACTGGAGGTGGGCAGTTCAGACCTTCCCTTCCTGTGTCATAAAATATGTCTTGAGCCAACCCACATTTCTGAAGTTTTGCTTCCAAATATCCAGGCTGTCTTGTATTTTAATGTGGTCTTGAGGAACAGTTCTCCAGGCTTCCTGAAGGACTTTCAAAGTTCTCTCATTTCCAGTCCAGTCCCTGAACCTGA
>JBBPCZ010000001.1:17522335-17533746 GCA_037974445.1 Brycinus macrolepidotus
TGTGGATGTATGATGGTGTGTGTGAAGGTGTGTAGATGTATGATGGTGTGTGTGAAGGTGTGTAGATGTATGATGGTTTGAGTGAAGGTATGTGTGATGGTGTGTGTGTGAAGGTGTGTGTAATGGTGTGTGTGAAGGTGTGTGTAATGGTGTGTGTGAAGGTGTGTGTAATGGTGTGTGTGAAGGTGTGTGTGATGGTGTGTGTAGGTGTGTGTGTGTGTATGAAGGTGTGTAGATGTTTCTCCTCCTTGGTGTTTGGATTCTGTTGATAAATACATCGTTTCATGCTGCATTTTGATTGGCTGGTCAGTAGTCGTAGGTCGTAGCAGCTCACACACTGTGAGAAGGTCGTCCTAAATTTCTGACACTGTCAGAAAATAATCACAGGCTGTTTTTGGTCACCGTGACGACAGCCGTCTTTGATCCTCTCTCACAGTACAATGTAAGACCACCGTTTAGGAGAAACGACCAAAGAAATCAAACCAATAGCTGCACACTCATGAGATACAGACTTTAAAAGACAGAGTCATCAACAAGCTCTAGAGAAAACAGAAAATGAAACTTCAGTGGTGAAGAGATAGTGGTGTTGATAAATTCAGTTCTTTCCCTCAGGTCATTTTACTGCGGTTTAATTCACCTCTGGGTATGAAAACAGAGTGTGTGAAAAGAGAAGTGCATTACAGCATATTCACCGCTGTGTCAGACTTGTACATCTGACCCCGAGAGTTAAAACAGTGTTAATCTGAGAGCAAACATTCTTTCAGCTCGTGTTTGAGGCTCATGCCTCCATCTAAACGTGTCAGTCTCTCTCAACACCTCTTTTAAGACTCTAACACAAACCTACACCTGGTTTTTAAAAAAAAAGAAAAATGGAGAAAAATCCATCCAAGACCGCCCTCGAGCTTCTCAGACTTTCATAAATCAAGCTGAATGTGTCTTCAGCCGTAGGGGTGGCATGATACCACTTTTTCATGTCCGATACGGATACTGATATGGCAGCCTGGCGTATCTGCTAATACTAATACCAATCCGATACCTTCTCTTCAACAGCTAATCTTTTAATAACACATCTGAATGCACTTTGAATCCAGTACAGCCGCCTACTTCTCTAGGGGGCGCTATGTAAATAATATAATTCCAGTTTCTACACCCATATGGTGCCCAGAGTGTTTTCTGATACCTGATCCAGTGATTTTGCCAGTATCGGACCGATACCGGGCATCGAATCGCCACACCCCTAGTCAGCCATAAAAGTAATGTGTCCACCTACTTTTTTTGAGGTTCTTGTACGTTTTGCATGGCCCTCCCACAAATGCATTTGTATAAGAGAAGCATTTTGCATTTCACTGAGCACATGGTCCATGAACTGCACATTTTGGCTCAAACACTGGTTTACGTAACATGCAGGCAAAAATGAAACTGATGCAAAAGGTTGTCTTTGTCCTTTGCCCCCAGAGTAGACGGTGGATATGCGTGTCCATGTTGGTCATAGTAAAGTGGATCAGGGTTTGTAATTGGAGCTTTAGTCTACCAACCATTTCATCAGCTCCACTGACCACACTGCGTAGCACATTGTGTCCACTCACTGTCCACTCTAATAAACACATCTAACCTGTGGGTCCACCTTGCAGATGTAAAGTTATTGATGATGGTTCTGATCTAATGCTGCACAGTTTGTGTTGGTCGTCCTCTAGTCCTTTATCAGTGGTCAGTTTCTGGCCACAGGACACCGCTGCCTGGATATTTTTGACTAGTGGACTGTTCTCAATCCAGGTGTTTAGAAATGGGGACTGGTATTTCAAGCAAAACTATTTGATATTCACTTGGAACTGCTTGATTATTCTTTAAAGATAACAATGTTTTTCTGCCAGCAGAAAATAAATATTTCAACCAACCCGTCCTCGTTCAGACAGTCTGCCTCGAAGCACCTTTTTTCAAAAGTTCCTCCCTACCTTCAGGATACATCATCAGAAGTAGTCTTTAAGACAGAAGATCTCACTGGAGGTCTGCACAGGCTTGATTAATAATCCCTGCATCCGCCCATGTCAACCACATGTCATGCCTGTTCACACCCACCTACTTTGGGCTACGCCCCGTGTTCGCACCCGCCGGCACTTAGCCCTTATAATCTGCATTATTTGTATAGAGCATGCCCATGCAACCCCCTGCAACATGAAGGAACCGCCTCTAGACCCATCAAATCTCCACGCCCAGCAACAAAAATAAGCATTTAGATGCTGGAAAACAGAAGTAATTGTTTTGTGTATTTTTACACTGAACAGAACCGTGAGAAATCACACTGGGTCTCTAAGGCCACAAAAGATCTACAATCTTGCAGCAAATGTTTGGACGACAGTCAAATAACATTTTTTTGATCTTCTAGGAGAAAATAGGCACCCTCTCCAGAGACACACTTTGTTAATACACAATTACTGTCTGAATTTAACATTGCATAACAGATATGTATACATAAAGCATTAAATGTGCAACAGTTATTGCACATCTTGAAGCTCAATCTTGAACAAATATGTGAAATTCAGCAAATAAATAGAAATTATGCACTGAAATATGCAGAAAAGCACCTTATTTAAGTTTGTTCCCTGTAAAGATAAGTTAAATCGTTTTCACTTTTGCACAGGACTGAATATTCAGTCAGGCGTCTCCAAACTTTTGACCGTTACTGTGTATTTAAAGCAGGCTCTTTAAACTCAGCTCTCCAGCTTTGAAGCCTTCAGAACGTCTTTGTTTTCCTCACGTTCAGCTGTGGGTGGCTTTCAGTTGAGCAGCCAGCGTTCACAACATCACTGCATATTTGTTTCATGACGGCTACATTCTGGCATTACTATCGCAATGCAGGCCTGACTGCGTTTGAGAATTGTTTGAGAATATTGTTTCCAATTTTTCAAAAAGCTTGGTATCATGTCGTACAATAGCGCTTGTGCTGTTTACAGCCCTAGTTTTTATATACATATTTTTCTTTGGAAGTGAAGTAGAATTTATGGCACTTTCTCTCAGGCGTTTAGAGAAATTGGTGAGGCGCGCCCATGATCTCAGCACATAAACCTCCTGACAGCCCTGTCACGAAAGCTTCTTCCTGTGTATTTAATTAGAGATAAAAAAACATTCTGCAACCCTTAGCTCTACCTATTTAAAGGGTTTAGGCCGTATCTCTCAGCACTGCTGGACACAGTTCCTGACTTTTCATGCCTTTGCCAAATTTCAGTACAGAGCATGCTTATCACTGCTGCCCCCAAAGGAAACCTGTATCTCCGAAGTAAAACACAGTTTGACGTGTTCTTCAGGAAGTTTCTGGGGTGTTTCCAGTTTTACAGCCATAATTTAAACCAGAGGCCATAAAGCTGGTGGAAAGCTGGTTCTCTAGCTATGGAAAAAATGCAAACCTTAAAAGTGGAGTAACAAGGCAAGGTGTTATTCTGTTTTCTTTTGTGTGTGTGTGTGTGTGTGTGTGTGTGTGTGTGAGTGTGAGTGTATTTCAAGTATCACAAATTTTATAGATATATATATATAAAATTTGTGATACTTTAAATACACTCACTCACACACACACACACACACATATATAAAAAAATGTATATGTATACACACACATATACATATGTATATTTGTTAAATATACTCTTAACTGTGCTGTTGGAACAAAATATTATATAGTATTTTACCTGCTTTACAAAAGAAAAGAAAAGTTTTTTAATGTATAGTAAAGTTAAGAGATTTTCAAGTCAGTTTGGACAATTTCTAAACAGCAGCTTACATTCTTAATGAAAATTTGTGTGTGACAGTAAAATTCTGATTGTGACTGTACTTACCGGGTGTGTTTGTGTGTGTGTGTGTGTGTGTGTGTGTGTTTTTACAGCGAATGGACACAAAATTAAGCTCCATGCAGGAGAAGATTAATGAAGGTCAGAGCCCCCTGCCTCTCTTCACCTGCCTGCACGTGAAACCCAGAGTCTCCGAGCTCATGTTCGCTGGTAAGAAAACCACTCTTACAAAACACACCATAAACAAACTAAAACGTGCACGAAAATGGGAGGTGGAGGAGGGTTGGTGAAAACCAGAATGACAGAAAAATAGATCAGGGGCAAGTATTTGTTTATTTATTTAGTTAGTTAGTTAGTTAGTTAGTTAGTTAGTTATTTAACGGAGGAGGGTATCTGCGGCCATTCCAGGATGCCCAGTCCTGGATCCAGATCCCCTAACCTTTGTCTCTTTTCTTCATTCTCATGCAATATTCTCTTCGAACATTTTTGAATGCTTGTATCTGCAGAGTAAGTGCATGGAAAGTGAATAATCTACACTTAGCTGAAGTTAGTCTGTGTCTAACTGTGATAGCTCAAAGAAAAAAAATCATTATAATCTTTCTTATATTTAACGAGGACAACTTTGCTGTATGGTGCACGATGGCCAGGTTATGTTTGCGGAATACACTCCTGATTCTTGTAGCTACCAGCACAACAGAGCTGCTGCTTTCTTTCATACAGTTTGAAGCTCCTAACAAAGTCAGAGAACAGTTACACAATAAAGAGAAGGTCACTACTGGTAAAATTTCCTCCACATCCGCATCTTCTAACATAATACCAGAGACCGTCAGTAGGTACAGGAGGGCCAGAGCAAGGAGAGAGTGTCAGCTAGTTAATCATGAATGGCGTCATTTTCTCAGATAAAAAATTAAAAATGGCAAAATCTGTTTCCTGTTATACTTTGTCACACACCTGGGTAAACTGCTCAAGTAACATCTATGTGAGGGAAACCCAGCTTTTACAGGTCTAACCCCCAGAAGTCTACAATATTTGTCATTTTGCTCTATGTTTGTTACCAGTGCATAATTTATTCAGTATAATAACAAATTTACACCATTCATTACATGGTTACGTAATGAATTACATTCATATTAGATTCTGTACTGTGTTATGTTAAATTCTGAACTGATATTTCCACTTGTTTCAGTGTCAGGACAGTTTTTCTTTTTCCAAAACAAGAATATGCACACAGTTTTGAACTTTTCTTAGCAAATTCAAATGATAATCTCCTCTTCTACTTGCACTTTCCTCAGAAGAACTCTGCTTGTTTTAGTGAGATATGTTTGAGTGTTTTAAGATGTATAGCTATATAGTAAAAAATAGAATTTAAAAAAGCAAAAGAATGTGCAGTGTGGTGCTGTTGCAGTTCTGCAGTACTTTATATGCAGATAACCGTAATTAACAAAGTCCTGTAAGTACAGCCCGTGGCTAAAATTTGCATTGACAACATACGACACATCCCTGCACAATAACGCGTCAGTGTTATTCTCAGAGCGTGCAGTGAAATGTGAAATAGTTCAATATTTGTTCGGATATCTGGCAGCAGGTTCTGAGTCGGCATGGAGTCGCAGGCCAAACACATTTGTTTAGATTTGTTTAAAGTGGTGGCAGATATGCAAATGCAGCAAGGGTTGCTGGAATAATGACTGACTCTTGCGACTCCTAAGCCAACACGACACCAACTCAACTTTCTTCTATTATAGGGAGACTATTTTTAGAGTGGGCAGCACCTTTGACTGAACAAAGCGTATTGTTACAAAACAGTGGATTCATACAGGGTGAATCATGCTTATTATTTCGCACGATCGATAAAAGGCACTTTGAGTCTAACTAGGATGCCTTCTGTGTGTCTGGTTCATGTGAACCTGTCCTTTTCTACTGTAACTTTACACGTTTCCCGTTGTATTTCCCTTCGACAGACTGGGTGGAGTTCAGTCCGTACGAGATCGGCATGGCCAAGTACGGAACCTTCATGCCCCCTGAGCTTTTCGGCAGTAAGTTCTTCATGGGGAGTGTGGTGAAAAAGTACGAAGAGAACCCACTGCACTTCCTCATGGGTAAGCCCCATCGTTGCACCACTATACGTCACTATGGATACACGTTTATTTTTGTCACATCTTGCTGGACACACTCGAATCAGGGAGGGGCTGTGCGTGCACTTTTGCGTGTTTAATTTATTTTTGAAGAGAAAACACCTTTGCAGCAGAAAATATGCGTCACACTTCAGTTAGGACACCCTAACAACCCTGTGCTCACACAACCGACACAAACGAACAGAAGATCAACCCGCTGTCAATTTCAATGAGAGTTGGCGATTTACAGCGATTCATGACCATTATGTCGCCAAATTGGTAGAATAGTCTAGGGGTCTATTTTATGCAAATACTGACACGGTAACTACCAGTAGGTGGTAATTTGGTCATTTGGCCAGGGGTGCCTAAACATGCTGTTAACAGTGGTTTGTTGTACTATAGGGACTATTGTCACCTACAAACCAAAACAATCTCAAAACCATCATAAAATAGCGTATCTGGCAGCGTATTTAAACCCATTTCATGTAATTTCATGCAATAAATGAAATATTAATTACAGTTATTCTGTGAGGCAACTTTTACAGGCATTAAATGCTGTTTTACCATCACTGTGCCTTTTAGTCAAGAAAAACTACCAGCAGGTTTCAGTAAAACTTGGAGGGGTGTCTGGTTTCCCTACACCGTACGATTTATTTTTAGATCCAGAGATATATACGAAAAATTATGAGAAGGGTGGCTGAATTCGTGGAGATGTCTGGTCCACTTCAGTAACACAAGCTCACGAATGCAAAGTAATGATTAGTTACCCGGTAACCATGAGCCTGCGTCCTTTATCGCACATGTGACCGCAGCATGTCAGTACGGTGTAATGCCACCTTTGGCAGGCATCATAGGTTGCAGACACATTCTGTAGCCAGCTATTAGTCGTTTTTATTGTTAGTTTTCTATTCTTGTTTTAGAGCACCTCTAATTCAGCTACAGTCTCTTGACTGTTAAGATTTTACTGGTGTTTAGTGGACTTGTGACGAGTTTCATGCACCACCAGATAAACATTCTTGCAGGACCTTTGCTGGAATGGGGTGTTTTGCTTTGCCTTTTTGGCCAGCATACGAGCAGTTCTGAGACTTTTTCTTCAATTCCAATTCTTATTGGTAGTTCAAGGGATCTGGAAGCGCTTTGGCATCTTTTCAGTCCTTCTTTGCTTTATAGCCATGAATTGGCCTTATCTTTTAGATCCTCTTCCAGCTGCTTAGAAAAGCCCTCGATTCTTGAGTGTTGGGAGTCAGGAAATTCAGGACGCTCTGGGGTTTTCATCAGCTGACAGTTCCTGATGACAATACTGGACCCACCTAACCAGTTCAAATATGTCAATCAGGGCCTGACGAGTTCTTTACAACAAAAAGGGTGCCAAAATATTTGCACATGCCAAAATAAAACTTAGTTCTCTGCGGTTTGTATCTCTCTCTCTCTCTCTCTCTCTCTCTCTCTCTATAATAATATATATATATATTTTCCTTTTCACTTCAAAAATCATATATATACATATATATTAGGGTGCCTAAACTTTTGCATACAACTGTAAACGTAACTTCTTGTTAACAGTGGTTTGATGTAGTATAGGAACTATTGTACCCCACAAAAAATCTCAAAACTATCATGAAACAATGTATCAGGCAGCATGTTCAAACCCATTTCATGTCATTTTCTATAACAAGTGAAAAATTAACTATAATAATTCTGTGAGGTGGCTTTTAGAGGCATTAAATGCTGTGTTTTACCATCACTGTACCTTTAAATCATGCAAAAACTTTAAAGAAACAGTGGAATTCCCCTCAAGGTATAATCAAGGCAGTTGCAAATCAAAATGTGATTGGTCGACTCCCTTTTTAATTATGTTAGTGGTTAATCCTACAGCTTCTGAAGACCTAAACAATTTGAGAGCTTGCTCTAGCTCTGTTTACCTAGATACCATGGAGAAAAAAATCAGTTTGGATCATTTTCCATGGGAAATTAAATGAACACTATTGTTTCCAAGCAAAACTTAATAATGAAGTAAGAGTGGTATTGCAGAACTTGCTGAGTTTCAATGCAGACATGTTTGGTCAAAGCAATAGTTACTACAAGTCTAATGAAGCTATCAATTAAGGGAAGCTTATACAACACCATACTGCATGTCTAAATAGATGTAAGTGTGTTATATAACCTTATGAACACAGTAACAGACACTTTAAAGAATGAACTTTCCCGTAAGGACACACTACTTCTGGCTATCAGTTTGGCATCCTGCTGCTCCAGGACCGTTCACTCTTTTATCCTGAACGTGGTATTTACAAACAGCCTACAGCACCAGCCACGGTCTAAACAAGACCATCTAGATCTGATCTTAGGGCCCTGCGAGTGTTTGGCTCAGTTGTAAACAATTTTACCTGCCTGACCTGCAACACAAGCAAGGTCAAATAGGGGTGTGTGGCTTGCTGGAGGGGTGTAAATGTGCTACGTCTGCTGATAACTTCATAGATAACAAAATATTCGCTTCACAGAACGATGGTTCTGTGCCCAGGATTTCATTACTTTATTTGCTTCATAAACAAATCAGTTAACTTCCTTTCAGTGTTAGCCTACAATAGATAATTTAATTGACTTAACATTCAATTTTAGGGTTAATGAAGAGCCGTCATGCTTCTCTTTGTGAAATAACAATAAAAACAGCAGATAGCAAAAGAAAACAGTAACCGTTTTGGCAGTAGTAGCTTAGCTGTACAGCTTATCGGTTCTTTGGGTAAAAAGACATTCCGTGTTGAATGTGAAGCTTGTAACAGACGTATAAACATACATATGAGTTTGTGTGTAGCATTTTTACAGTGACTTCTTCAGTAAAGAGTCCTGACTCAGAGTTGCTGCTGTCATCTGACACAAACCCAATGGTTAGACAGATCGTATTCAAAGTCAGTGACAGATCCAGAACTTCCAAGAAGCCTTGAGTGACATTTCCCCTCAGAAAACTACCCATCCATTGGAAATCAGACCGTGGATGATTGATAAATGGATTCCTCTTTCTAATCAAGTTGGTTTGTGAATGTGATATAGTGATATAGTGATACTGCTCCTGAACGAATATCCTGAGGAGTCAGGTTCTGCCGAGGTTTCACAGAGAATCATTGGCTGTTTCTAGAATTCAGCCACATTTCTAGCCAAAATTTCACAATGAAATGGTTATAGTACCTCAGTACTTGCCAAACATAATGCCATTGATTAAAAATCAACAAAAAAGTTACATACATGTATTTTTTTAATGAAGAAAAAGTTTTAGGCCTTCTCTGAAACCTCTGAGACCTAGATGGCCCTGAGGGTTCCTCTGTGGTAAAACCCAAAGATAAAACTCACAGTTTTCTTCTATTGTGTATTGTCCCTCTCTGTACAGCGCAGTGTGTGTAGCGTAGTGTTGTAAGCTTAGGATGTACTCACACTATACGAAATGCTTCAAGCAGGTTTGACCTCCAAAGTCCAGTTTGTTTGGCTAGTTTGATTGCACCCGTACCGTACCACCGCCTTAAGCATGATTGGTAACTGAGCACGGAACTCAAATGCTACAGTAACTTGAACAAGCTTGGCAGCAAAGGGATGACTTTGGTCGGAATTTTGGGGAGGCAAGAGAATACAGGAATAGCTGGACAAAGCTCATAAGAACAAGAGATTGGTAAAATGGGCAACTGTCTTCACACTCGTGGACCAAAGAACAACTGAAGGATGTGGTGAGGGACTGAAAACACTGAAGGTTCAGTATCTGAAGGTAGATCTGGCAGCTCACCGGAGAAAAGGATAAAGCAGTGAGGGATGTGATGACGTAAATGCAGGTCCAGAATGTGGGGAGGGGGTACGATACCAGGCCTAGTGTGAGTACGCCCTCAGTGTTTGAACTGTTTGTGGTATGTGTGTGTTTGTGTGTGTTTTAGGTGTGTGGGGCAGTGCTTTCTCTATCCTGTTTAACCGGGTGCTGGGGGTGAAGGAGGCTCCAGACTCCATCACCATGGAGGAGGAGCTCGGTAAGCATTTCATCAAGAGTCTTATCTCTGTGGAGTTGTTTTGACTTTTGGCCTAAGCCTGAATCTTGTCCAGTCTATTTGGACACCTGGTCTAAAGACCACCCAAAATGCTCACGGTAAAAATTTTAACTGCAGGTTTATTATTCTTTATCTTCTTCGAGGTCCACCTATTACATTTGAGTGAATTTGTTTACTAAAAATATACTTCATATTTTTACAACCACTTTCCAGCCTCTCTTTATCCCTTACAATTAAACAGGGTGTTTTTTGTTACTGTGCCTTTAATACTGCTATATGTAAATGAGCTCTGTTCTGATTGGCTGCACTGTATAGTGTCTCTGCCAAATTGAAACACTCCTTATAATTTTGGGGTGAGTGGGCGGAGCAAAGCTGCTGTAGAATAGGCATATAAGTGTATAATATAAATAAAACAGGGAATTCAAAATAGCCTGTTTTTGCAGATTAATTTTCATATGTGGGTTGTAAGGACTGGAGAGTAAACAGTATGTTAATAACATTTACATAAAACATACAACATTAAAATCATAAATCTTATGAAAGGGCTCCTTTAACCCTTACTAAAATATATTCTGTAATTCATAATAGTCACTACTATAATAACTGCTGTAATATGTATGTTATGTACATTACCATTCTAAAGTTTGGAATCACATGCCATATTAACCATTTTTGTTATTTTACATATACTAATAATTCATACATTGTGGTTTTAAATATTACAAACCATCCATTTCCATGTTTTATTCAAGCAAGAAAAGTAGTTATTAAATTAACAATAATACACTGTAATTAAGAGCATATAGGATTTTTTGAAGTTATTTCAAGTTATTTGAAATGTGATGATGGATATTATAAATTAATTCTTAATGCTCCTTTTGTGTAGTATGTACAGCTCCTTTCATCACTTAAACACTTTAAAGTTAATTTTTAATCTTTTTACAGCATACTAATTATTTGGAACAGGATGAGTGTATTAGACTGATTTTTATACGCTTGTCTGGTTTTATATGGTTGAAATCACTGATTCCAGTGTTATTGTGAGAGTGAGAAAGTAGACTAGATGTAATCAGCTGTGTCTGAATAGGGGTCAGGTAATGAATCTCACTCGTTCTTTCTTTCTTTCTGAGCTTTCTTTTCATGTTTCCATGCTCTGCTGATACCAGTTGTGCAGGAATGTCCCATTGACACACAATGTTTGGATAAACAGGGCTTTCAAAAGGCATGGGTGTGATCAGCACAATAACACCTTCCTCACACGCAGGCTGACAAAAGACTGTGCTTCATTTACAGCAGGACTCTAATAATACAGCAATACAGCAATAAACACTAATGAAACAGGGAATAAATAAATGATAATGGCCAGTAATTTTACATTTTATATGTGATAAAAACACATATTGTGGCTTTAAGTATTAGTGGAAATACACTATATGCACAAAAGTATTGGGACACACCTGTTTTTCAGGGTTTGGGCTAGGCCCCTTACTTCCAGTGAA
>JBBPCZ010000001.1:17543013-17553287 GCA_037974445.1 Brycinus macrolepidotus
CCAACTTTGTGGACCCAGTTTGGGGAAGAACCTTTTCTATTCCAGCATGACTGTGCCCCAGTGCACAAAGCAAGGTATATATTACAAAAACAGTCTCTACAGCCACCAACTTGGAGGAATTTGGATCCATTCCTGCTTACAGATCTGCTTCAACTCAGTGATGTTGGTTTCTTACGTAACACTTTGACTCAGCAATTCCAAACCACATTTCTTCCATTCTTTCGTAGACTGGCTGGTTGGGTAAGTTTATATAAAGTTCACTCACTGGTCTTCTGAATCGTCCTGGTGGTCTTATGTTCTTCCTGGAAACCAGTGGTTTCCTGACCACTATCATTCCATGCACCCTATTTCTGTTAAGAGTTTTCCTGATGGTGGTCTCAGTGCAGGAGTGGCCTGCAGATCACTAGGAGTTACCTTGGGGTTTTTTTGTGATCTCCAAGCATACTGTAGTATACACCTTGGTCTTAAAGTGATTTTTGTAGGACAACCACTCCTGGGGAGGGTAACAGTGATGTTAAACTTTTTCAGTTTTTCTCCTACTACCTGCCTGGCAGTGGACTGGTGGAGCCCAAACTCTCCTCCAGCCTGATGAGCACCAACAGCTGTTTTTCTGAGGTCCTTAGAACCTCTTCTGACGGAGGTGTGACATGTACTCATAAATAAATGTGTGGTGAAGACCTTGATGATTGATGATTTATGAACAGGGTAGGGTCACCTGAAAGTCACCCAATTGATTAAACCTCCCGACCTTTAAAACCCCCTATAAAACTGATCCTTCTAGAGGCTCACATACTTTTACCTACAAAGACACTGAGGGTTGGGTCACTTTCTTCTATAAATGAATTAAAAACTACATAATTGTGTTTTTGGGAGTTAATACATAATAATGGTCGATGATAGTCGTGTGGCTTTAGTGTGTGTTTGCTGCACAGACTTTATTATTCACAGCAGTGCTGCTGGAGTGTTAGTCCACCTTGCAATTGTAAAGTTACTGATGATGGTTCTAATCTGATGCTGCACAGTTTGTGTTGATCGTCCTCCAGTCCTTCAGTGGTCAGTTTCTGGCCACAGGACCCTGTTGGCTGGACATATTTGGTTCATGGACTATTCTCAGTCACAAGAGTAACACAAATTGCTAAAAAAGATCATTTTAACTCTGACAGAAAGGTGTCAGGACACACAGTGCAGCGCCCCCTGATGTGTATGGGGCTGAATAGCTGCGGGCTGGTCAGAGTGCCCATGCTGACACCTGTCCATCACTGAAAGCTCCTACAATGGGCATCATAACAGGACAATAGGGCGATGAAAGAAGGTGGCCTGGTCTTCTACATCATGTGGAAGACTGTATGTGTGTGTGTGCCTCACTTACTTGGGGAAGAGATGGCACTAGGATGCACTATGAAAGGGGAGGAAGCGGAGGCAGTGTGGTGCTCTGGGTACACCCACACAATTACAAAATCCAGCCTGAGCGTGGGATTACACAGAGGACGTTAAGCCGAGCTGTGACCTTCACAGATTATACAATCTTCCATGGAAGCATCATTTTAACAAAAACTAGATCTGGACTGAGCTGAGGTCACATACTAGTCAGTTCTAGTCAGAAAACATACAAAAAAGTTTCTGCCCTTTAAGTAAAGTAAAGTGGCCCCTTATAGTCACACATGAACACACCACACCACAGCACACAGTGTGAAATTCTTTCTCTGTATTTAACCCGTTCACCAAGTGAAGCAGTGGGCAGCCAGGAACACAGCGCCCGGGGAGCAGAGTGTGGGGACAGTACCTTTCTCAAGGGTACCTCAGTGGTGCCACTAGCAGTCCTGTGACTCAAACCCACAACCTTCTTATCACAGGGCCAACTCCCTAACCACCAGGGCACCAGCTGGCCAAAAGGTTTGACCAACATTTTTCGACCATGATATTTTGTGGTGGCATTATAGAAAGAAACATCATGCTCTGGTCAAACCACCTCACCAGCATCGCAGACACAGAGTCATATTTAATCAATGCTATATAATCAATGACATCCAGTAGATGGTATTAGGTTATGTGTCTGCGCCCTCTGGTGGCCATTAAAAACTATACAGCTCATTCTAAAGCGCATTTTTTGAAAATTAGCATATTTTTCCACAAATCCGACAGCATATGTTCCTCGCCTTATCTTCATATGGTCCGGATGTTTGCCTACTGTGTAACTGAAATTGTAATGAATTCAAATTGGCTTGATTTTTTACATTAATTAATGCAAATATGTAAACACTGACTTCACTACTTTAAACATTTTGAAAGGGAAGTTACACCTGTTGTTCAAATTTTCTGCATAACTCAATTGTTGAGAGTATATATATATTTTTTTTTTTTTTCAAATAAAAGTCCAATTTATTTCCACAATGAGGCAAAACAAGAGGTGACACTGAGGAGGAACATTTCTTTGAGAGGGACCAAGATTCCTCAGGTCGACACCAGGCAGCTAAACATGAACACAAGAGGTATTTGGTAATATGAAATAATTTAAGAAACGGCTGAGGGATGCATAATAATTCATAACGAATGATGGAATAGAGATGGTCTTTACTATTAGAGATGGATATGGGAGGGTTAGTATGAGCAGGTAAGAGACCAAGTATAGTGCACAGCGTACAATGAGATTCATCTGGAGTCCAAAATTTCTATTTAATTAAATAGATAAGATGTGAACAAAGTCGTTCAGAATGGGTCTGGTGTGAAATGCTACATTCTAGAGACAGAATTATTCACAGTGGTGGTGAACGGAACCAGACGTCTGCCTTTAAAAGCTCCTCGCGAAGTTATTACATGAAATGGTTACGAATGCGCTGCCTGATGCCTGAGATGTTGTTTTACCAGTTTTGAGACGATTTCAGTCTAGAACGAAGCCCATTCATGGTGGAGGGATACATGCAGGACACCGTGAGGCAAAATAGACCCCAAAGAAACTGATTTAGTTCAGATTCACTATTTTACCATCATCAACATCCATATAAACACTCAGACACGTGTAGATTCACTGGGGGTCGACAGTAAATAAAATGCTTATATATGCGTGTTGTAGATGCTTGGTTCCATTCACCACCACTGTAGAGAAACCAGAGTCCAAAAGTTTCTCTACAATGAAACAATTCACACCAAACCAACTCTGAATGACTGAATAGCTCATAATAAGTAAACTAATCAAGATGTAGAAGTTAGAAATCATTTCTAATAAAGAGCCTCACAAACATTTGCATACTTTTTTTTTATTGTCCAAACAAATAATGTGGTATACATATTTTTTCCCCCCCAAACAACATGAACTCAAAAAAAAAAATCAAACTAAAAGTACTTCATGCTCTAAAAACTCTGTCATCAATGGAAGTTATTTTACTGAATGAAATATGACTATATCAAAAATCTGGTCCATCTTGGTATACAACTGACAGCTACTGATTTCTCACGTGTGGTAAAACGATGGTGGTTTATGGTTACGGTGATACACGTCCAAGATGCCTTACTGTGGAGTGATGACATATGTACAATTCCTAAGGCAGAAATGGCCCGATGTACTGAACGGTGTGCGTCTGCGACATGGGTGGTTCAGGCTGAGTCATCATGTTACCTCGATACTGATGGATACACAGTGGAGAAATGGCATTTCCATCCAACAAAATGCACTTAAAATCTCTCACAGTTTAGTGGATCTAACTGGTCTACGCTGACGAGAGAAGATATTGCCGCTGACTGGGAATGCCATGGACGAAATCTTTCATAGCAATAGCAATAAACCGACCTTTTTTAGCAACTTGGACTGGACAAGCTTTACAGAACTCTTGAAAAAAATCCATTCAGCCTAATGAGACGCTGTAGCTCACTATAATTCAAATTAAATTGTGTTATTAATTTCAAAAAATTCTTTTTGTACAGGTTTGAAAGGTCTGGTCATATAGTTGAGCCTTTTTTGTCACTTCCAACATACCTAGATTTGATTTCCTACAACAATACAGTTGTGATGAAATTTTAAGATAACCCTTTATTAGTCCCACATATGGGAAATTTGCGTTTTTTTCCTCATTATGTTGAGATTTTGACAACGTTCTGTAAAGCTTGTCCAACCTAGCAACAGTTGCTAAGGACAAAAACCTCTGTTGGTGGAACATGGGCAGGTCAGTTCTTTATGAAAACTGTGTCTTCCTGGAAAAGAGATTGCTGATAAATATGGGGCTCTAAATCGACTCGTTAACTTAAAAGAGAAAAGAAAAACATGGTTAGATACCAGTACACCTCCCAGTGTTACCCCCTCCCCAGTTCCCCATACCCCCCTGGACCTGTATGCCTAGAAAACATTTGTTTAAAAAAAAAAAAAAAAAAAGTAAAAAAAAAAATAATAAAAGGGGAAAAAAAAACAAAACAAAAGCAGCCACAGTTTTTTGAGAAGCAAATGCTCCATGACTAATACACTCAAGACACGAGAGGAAAGAAGGGGAACAGAGATGGGGAGAGAAAGCGATAAAATATGGGAAAGAATAGAGGAAATGAAGCTCCATCAGTCCGTCCCAGGCCTGTTCAGACCCTCGTTTTTTCGCTGGATTTATTTGTGCTCTTTCGTTGGGGCGAAGTAGAGCTCCATGGGTTTATTCACCTTCCAGTATTTCTCGCTCACCAGCTCCAGGGAGAAAGAGCCATTCAGCACCTGAGGAAAGGACAGACGGAGTTATAAAGGGGGTAAAAAGGGGCTAATTCTGTTAAGCGAGCTAACACAATAAATCAAGCCATACTTTAGTACGCCAATTTCGTTTCTTTGAAGGAGGCTAATCATGAGCCCCAATCAGTTCCCATGGCAACATATGCTTTTGGACCAACCAGAACTGTGTCAGGTTAAAGTTGAAGCTTAGCTCAGTTTGATCATCTCTTCTGGACAAGCTGTGTGGCGTCATAGGCTCCTCATGTTGAAACAATACTCAGGAACAATGTTCCGCCTCAAAACTGTCCATGTATAATCTATTTAATATTTTATTATGATTAGTCTAATTAAAAGAACATAATTACTTTTTTAAATTGCGTAACAAATATAAAAATAAAAAACAAATACAAGCAAGCATGGGGTAAATATATTAACTATATATGAGACTTAGTGAATGTCCACAACACTGGTTCTGAGTGTGTTGGATCCAACATGATCATCTGCAAGGTGGGAAATTTGTAATTTATAGGGGCAATTTGGCTCACTGGATGAGATTTAGGAGTTTTTTTTTTTATAGACAAATGGGGAAAGGAGGGGCAAAATAAATATGGTATCATTTAACCCACAGCAATAATAATAATAATAATAACTAGAACGCACTTCTGCAAGAAAATGCGATGTGTGATTGCGTGGTTGCTATGGTAACAGTGGTTGTTGCTAGGTGGTTGCTATGGTGTTGCTAGGTGGTTACTAATGGTTGCTATGGTGCTCTCTGATAACCATGTGAATATGCTGTATGGTCATCATGGTATCTATGCTGTGCCATGATTACCAGGACGTCGGTGTACTCACTGTGAACTGGTTGTTGGCTGTGGGGATGTAGATGGTGTACTGTTTTTCACTGGCTGCCTCCACGTTAATGGGGCTGGCCTCTCCGTTCTTGCGCAGCTCCTCCAGGGCGAGTCTCACTGCCAGGTATTTAGAGAGATGGTCCACAGTGGCATTCCCCGAAGTCTTGATATACCTGGAAACAAATTCCAAATTACAGGCATCTGAAGGTGGCAGTTTAACTACATTAATTATAATCAATAATAATATTCGATAGCAAAGTATGTGTTCACTTTTTAGACAAAATAAGGCTGTTTTCAAACTGAAAAATCTCAAATTTCTTAGTCACATTTGTGTATTCAGTGTATTTAAAGTTGCAATAAGATAATTAAAAAAAACTGGGGTAAAGTTTGATATTTCAGTGAATCATTTTTAATATCTGATGATTTAATTCTCTACAACAGTAAAAATGCTTATTAACTGATTAGTACTATAACATTGGACTGAAAAATTGTTGCCTTAAAATAAATGACTAAGAACCTTCTATAATTTAGCCTACAATTCTGCTTTGGATGATAACTTTCTGTATTGGTTTCCAACACTCAGAGCCCGTGGATGAGCACCTCGTCTGCGCGGCGTCCTCCTTCTCCATGAGTGTGGGATGAGGTCGGAAAACCAGCTCTATCTCGCTGGCTCCGTCCAGGGCCATGTCCCCTCCCCCGTTCTCTGTGGCATTGTCCATGTCCAGGCCCGAGTCGTCTGAGGTTTTGGTGCGTTTGATGCTCGGCCCTGCCTCCTGGTTACTGTGCACTGAAGCATTGCTGCAGTGTGAACTGTCTCCGTTATCCTCCGCCCCACTGCCGTTCTCAATCTGGTGCTTCTTCCCTCGCTGCAGTCTGCGGCACCACGAGAAGGTGGACATACAGTAATCAGAGAACATGAATGGAACATTTACTCACTACCAAGCATAAACATGAAACCTGGCCTGTCTATTCAGGACCTGCTG
The DNA here is from genome assembly GCA_037974445.1 of Brycinus macrolepidotus. Lineage (NCBI taxonomy): Eukaryota > Metazoa > Chordata > Actinopteri > Characiformes > Alestidae > Brycinus > Brycinus macrolepidotus. Next base: position 17,549,523 of record JBBPCZ010000001.1, read on the forward strand.
GATGAAAATGAGGGCAAATCTAATGAAGTAGAACAGCGCATATTAATAATTCAGTTCTGATAAATTCCTTTTATCCAGAGTTAGCTTTTATCTTTTCCCCAAAGTAAATAAGTACATTTTATTTTTAAGACACAACTGAAACAATAAGAGTCAATGTTGTACATAAATAAGAATATATAACAATAAAGGCTGTTCCTCAGCTTTAAGCAGTGACAGCAAATGAACAGCCACCCTTAACCTTCAACTGTGACTGTGAAACAGCCAGAAGTAAATGCTCTGAAGACCTCACAGACCCAAGAGTAGAGTAAAGGTGAAGGCTGCGCTGTAGGAATGGGGAAAGTCCCTAAAGAGCGAGGTTCAAACTGAGGTAATGTAGCCCCTTTTTTTGGTGCTGGCTAAATAATAAAACTGAAAATAACTGAAATGAATTATGATGCGACACGGTTGGTGCAGAATGACTCAACAGTAATCTATTAACTGCACGAGGCCTATAAGAGGAAGGGAAGCATCCAGAACTGGAGTGATGGCCTGTACTATATGTTTACTGGTCACTTTATCAGAAACCCCCTTTCTGGTGAACAGTTAGAGACTTGTTTGTATGAGCCACCCACAAGGCCTCCATCTATGATCAACTTCTGACCATAGAGCTGGATATTTTGTGGTGGTCCACTCTAAACAGTGACACTGATGTGAGTAAAATCCCCAGTGACAGACTACCATGACCACTGTTTCCGCGCTGAGAATGGTCCACCACTGAAATTATATCTGGTCAGCTGTGGTCATACGGTGGTCCCTTTTGGGTAGAGAAGCACTGATATACTGTTTTGAAACAGATGGGCTACAATCTATGAGTGTAAACCTATTATGTTAGGCATTTCTGATAAACTGGTCAACAAGTGTGCCTAATAAATAGGCAAGTGTACCCTCAGACAATGTTGCACTGACCTGTTCATGGCCTGGATCTTAAGGCCCTCCTCAATGCTGTGGCTGAGAGCTTGCTGGTTGTTGTGCTTGCTGATGCGGGCCAGCACTCTCTCCTGGTGGGCCTCGTACTCGTCTCTGCTGGGGTAGATTTTACTGATCAGGGCGTCGAAGTTGGGGTCGGGACGGAGTGACCGTTTTGAAACCAGCTTCTTCCTGCACGTCGGACACTCCTTGTTCCTGTGAGAGAGAGAGAGAGAGACAGGCAAGAGGCTGAAGACTCTTAGGTGACTGCACACTTAACTGAGATTTCTGACTGAAATGACTGTTCCGACCTACTTATTCACTAAATACTTACGGCCAACACAGTGAGACCCCTTTCTTGATATTAGTAAAATCTATAATTACTACACTTTCATTTTGACAGTGCCTTGCTCTCCGGAAAACATTAACAGACAAATTTAGGTTTCCACTTTCTCTTTCCCCCACCCTACCTTTTGATTCCACTCCCCTGTTTTAATTTCCTGTCTTGTTAAACTGTGGGCCTGTCTCACGAAGCATGTTCAACCTAAGCCTTTTTCACACTCCAAAACCAAGATACTTTTACCTTTAGGTGCTTTGCGTCATGCAGCCCTTAATCTGTATTTTACCAGGGTGCACGTGTTTATACATGCCATGAACATCCCAGTAAACAGGAGGTGATGTCCTAAACATTAGGAGCCAACAGCTCCTCTACTTCTGAATCATACACTGCATAAAAACACACTCCTGAAACTTTTCATCTTATAAAAACTGAACCACCGACTCACCCAGATCTGAGGGCTGTGATGATGCAGTCTGCGCAGAAGCGATGCAGGCACTCCTTGGTGGTCATGGTGTTCTTCAGCATATCCAGGCAGATGGGACACATCAGCTCGCTGTGTAAGCTACGGGGGGACACTGCTATCTCCAGCCCATCTGTGATGGCCTCCTGATGGAAGATGATCAACAGCAGCATGAAAGGTTAGGTGTAATGCATACACACTCTGTAACTCCTCCCACTATCACACATCCACACAATCATCTGTGCAATAACCTGATGTTACTTTATTGTGCAATTCCTTATTGTGTTTGCATCATTATCATTAAGTGCATCATTTTCTTATTATGTGCAACAGTCCTAGCATGTGCAATATCATGCAATTTTCTTATCAGTGCTAAAACATTATCATTACGTGCAATACCTTACTAGTGTTGCCATGTGAAATATCATGTGCAGTTTTCTTATTGGGTGCTAAATCATTTCATTATGTGCAATATCTTACTATTATTATGTGTAATAGTCTTACCTGGGAAAAATCACTACTTATGTCAATATTACTGATCTACTACTGATCTCTATTACAGCAATAACAAACCTCTAACCACTATTTGTATTACTAGTGATTCACTTAACTTATCTATACAACTAATACCTCAGCATTTGTATATATAGCATAGTGTATTTCATACTGAGTTTTTATTGGATTTATTTAGACTTTATATTTTATAATGTTCTTGTCTTTGTGTCTCTGTGCAGTCGTCACATATTTCCTCCGGGATCAAAGTTTTCTGATTCTGGTGCCTAACTGGGCAGCCCAAGCAAAATGTCAAATGAAACTATTAAAACTATTAAACAAATGATGGACTGGGACATTCACACTGACCTGGAAATCAGAGTGTATTTGTGTTGTAAACTCTTACATACCTGTGGAGTTCTCTGTAGTTCGTAGAGACTCAGCTCCCATGTCTTGCTGAGGGGCTGGACACCGTTTGCCTGAACCGTCTGAGTCATCTTTGACCACTAACAGAGAGCAGTTTCGCCTCTCTGAAAAAGCAGCCAGAGGGAACACTGATTTAGCGCACTGATTTACGCAAAAACAGTTTTTCTAGATGGCATGATTCATAATCAATATTCAAAAGCTTGATTTGTCACATACACAGTTATCCAGGACAACATATAGTGAAATGATAATCTGATAATTGTGCAAGAAAGAGCATAACAATAATAAAAAATAAGAATAAAATAAAGTAAAATAAGTAGTAATAAATAAATAAGAATTAAGTATAGTATAGTGCAAATACTGTTAAAATGAATGTGTGAAGTGACTGAGTGGTGCAACATAGTACTACGGATAGATAGTAGATGAACAGTAGATAAACGGATGAATACTGGTCATGACTATAAAATGAATTTGGCCTGTCCATGTTTAGGAACCTAAAAGCCCGGGGAAGAAACAACTTCTGAGCCTTTCTGTCCTGGCCAGCAGGCGATGAAGACACTTTCCCGATTTCAACAGGCTGAACAGTCTGTTATTGGGATGAGTGGGGTCACGAATTATTTTTTATTAATCAACACAAACCTACACCTTAGAGCATAAAATGGAACTTACTAAAAATTTAAATATGAAGAAAAAAAATGCTCTTTTAAAAATTATTTTTTTAAAAGAAGGGTTACTCTCAGTGGTCATAAATAATATGACAGTTTTGCTCATGAACACACTGAACATATTGCGGATTATACTAAATCAGGAATGGCTTCTGGGAAAACACGAAGACAACAATGCATCACAGATTCTAGAGCAACAACATGAACAATAAAATGATGGAAAAGATCTGATTATAACATTATAATTACAAATAAGCTGTAGATAATTTATTAAAAAGACAAACATGTTTGTCCCTGTGGGTTTAAAAATACTTATATTCATGTGCGTCCATATATACACACATGAACACACATGTAAACACACACACACACACACACACACACACACATTAAATATATATATATATATATATATATATATATATATACACACACAC
>JBBPCZ010000001.1:17585047-17603835 GCA_037974445.1 Brycinus macrolepidotus
AACCACTCAGCATTCAGCACCACCAGTATACTGATCACCGCCTGATCATCTGGAATCATCTGCTCCTGTTTCTTCAAATAGTCCCCAAAGAAAAGTTTTTTTTCCGTTCAGATCTGCTACTATTTTATAAACACTCAGAAGACACATGTAGCTTCACTGGTGGGTTTAGCTTAGGGACGCATAATAATATCAGGATCATTTCAGTATTGGCAGATATTTAGATTTGGCTAATATTTCACACAGATATTTGTTGATATTTAGAATAAATGTGCTAAAATATCTACATTTTAGTCATTTACTCCATTTGTAACTCTGCAGAAATAAATGTTATATCTCTTCACAATGCCAATCCAGGTATATACAGCCTAAAATTCTACATAACATTCTAAATATCACACACACTTACACGTGTTTATGTACTGACATCAGCAGATAAGTACATTAAAATACTGCATACTGTCATTGGCCCACAGTTCCCATACCAAAGCACCCCTGGTTTGGGTAATGTGACATATTAAAAAAGTAACGCAATGTAATGTGTTGTAGACTTCACCACCACTGTAAATAAATTGCTGAGTCTGCAAGTTTCTCTGCAACAAACCATTTCACACCAAACCCACTCTTAATATATAAATTTTTAATTTTGGAAAATGGATGAAATCTTACCAGCATGTTTTTTTTTTCTACAGTAAACTACTGAGAGCTGATTGGTTGGCGTTCTGGCTGCTGAGTGCTGATTGGTTTGTGAGCTGAGCAGCTCATGAACGTACACAAGTCACTGTTAGAATGCATCACACAAGTGTTAAAATAGTTTATGCTATTCTGTCTTGAGAAAGTGTGTTTGAATAAAAATGACAAATCATTTACAAATAACAATTTTCCCCAAAGGCTCATTTGTTTAGGACTCGCTGATGAGCGCCCTCTAGTGTTCAATCAACCCAGAGGACACTATTAAGCGGCAGGTCTCCTCACTACAGGTTCTCTGGAGCCTCAGCCAAAGCAGCAGCGCTGCTGATAAATTTAATATGTCCACCAATAACAATAAAACCACAAATTGTGAACACTGGTCAGTCTATATATTGGTCAGGCTCTAACACAGATCCACACACTCATTCAGGTTTACCTTGAGGATGAACTCAGAGTCAGTGAGGGTGATCTGTGTGCCCATTTTTTTTAACTGCGTCCACACACTTTCCTCGTTACTCCAGTCATTCTGGTCCAGAGAGCCGCTCTTATTCACCAGGGAGCAGCAGACCGCACTCAGCAGACCGTACTGATGAAAAAGGAAAGAGAAAGAACTGTGTTAGAGGGAACAAGAGAAACTAGAGGGGTAAAAATGCACAGACCTGAAGATGTTAATTCTAGAGACGGGGGAAAAATCTATTCAGTTATGTATTACAATGCTTTTCTGTGGTGATCTAGCCACACTAAAATAAGTTTTTATTCATTTATATTTTATCTATGTTTGAATTTGAGGGGGAGAAATAATATTATTAATATTATTAAGAGGCTACATTTAATTATTACTGCCCAGAGCATGTTGACCAGCTCTTGTAGTTTTTGCATAAAAACGAAACATTCTAATCATTAAACCACATCCAAACAAGAACTCGGCGTAGTTTATGACATGACAGCAGTAAATGTAGCATTTTGCTAACTTGCTAAAAACATGGTATGGGGGATTCTACACTTTTAAAAAGTGGTAAGGAAAGAACAGCTCTTTACCTTCTTTTGCTTTAATAATTCTGCTTTTTTGTCTGAGCAGGCGACCACAGCAAACTCTTCAGTAAGATCGAGCGTCTGCTTCTCTTCCTCACCAGCCGGTTTCAGATCCAGCACAGGCAGCTCAGCGAGTGGGTCTGTGTCCATCTCCACCATGTCCTCATGTTCCAAGTCCTTTTGACAGAAATACAGAAGAAATAACAAACAAACAGACAGCATGGTTGGCTAAAACGTGAGGAGTACGCTTGACCAAGTCCCCCCAATACCCTCCCCCTGCAGCTAAGACTTCCCCAGTCAGGCTATTCCATTCCGCCAACACTGGGAGGGTGAATGCCCTGATTTGTTTAACATTTTCAAAGTGCTGCTAAGGCAGCGTCATTGCAAAGCTCAACACGCTTGGAGGAGAACACTAACCACCAATGCTGTTACATCAGCTAACAGATGCCCATCCTACTTAGCATCAGTAAAGTAAAGTAAAGTAAAGTAGCCCCTTATAGTCACACGTAAACACACCACACCACAGCACACAGTGTGAACAGTGTGAAATTCTTTCTTTGTATTTAACTCATTTAACCCATTTAACCCATTCACCAAGTGAAGCAGCGGGCAGCCAGGAACACAGCACCCGGGGAGCAGTGTGTGGGGACTGTACGTTACTCAAGAGTGCCTCAGTGGCGCCACTAGCATTCCTGGGACTTGAACCCACGACCTTCAGATCGCAGGGGCAACTCCCTAACCACCAGACCACTGAAAAGAGTGAACGACAGAGTACCTCATTGAGCTCCTCGCTGTAAGATGTGGTTTCGCTGAGGCTCGGACTGACCAGCTCAATTTTCCTCTTCCTGGGAGCCTCGCTGAGCTCCTCTGGAGGAGGAAGAGCAGCACAGCGGGCAGGAGAAAGACCACCAGCAGGGGACGCTGTACTCTGGAGCAGAGGGCTGACGGAGTGAGGAGAGCAGAGAGAGGAGGAGAGGAAGAGGGGGATCTGCTTCAGCTGGGTGTTCTCAGTCTGGAGGAGGGAGGAGGAGAGCAGGGCTGAGGAGGAGGAGAGAAGATGAGAGGAGCTGAAGGTGGAGGAGAGAAGAGGAGAAGCTGAAGAGGTGCAGGAGAGAAGAGGAGAAGCTGAAGAGGTGGAGGAGAGAAGGGGAGAAGCTGAAGAGGTGGAGGAGAGAAGGGGAGAAGCTGAAGAGGTGGAGGAGAGAAGGGGAGAAGAGGAAGAGGTGGAGGAGAGAAGGGGAGAAGAGGAAGAGGTGGAGGAGAGGCTGGAGGGCTGGAGAGCAGGACAGGAGGAGATGGAGGAGGTTGGAGTCGCCCATGAAGGAGTGAAGGAAAGGGAGTTTGGCAGAACTGAGGAGGCCTGGGCCAGAATCCGGTTCTCCACACCTACCAAAGAGAAATATAGTGGTAGTTATATTACAAAATATGAACAGAACTTATACTCATTTTATACAGACCAGATCTAAAACATTAACCCCTTCATATCTGGAAATTACATTTCACTGGGTCCACATGTTCTGAGTTCTGAGTCTGAATACAATAACTTTATTATATTATATAGTTAACCCATTATATATATACATATATATATATATATATATATATATATATATTATATAATGGGTTAACTATATAATATATATGTAGTTGGTTAACTGTATAATAGGTTAACCTGAATATGATATGTATACACACACACACACATATATGTGTGTGTTATTTATATATATATATATATCTTCCTCATATTTTCAGTATATTACATTTTTGTAAGGGCAGACTGGGCAGACAACTCCAGGCCTCCATTTGGACCTTTGAGTCAGACTGAAGCACCTCCTTCATCTCTGTCCTGTCTGTAGAAGACCATGCGCTGAGAGTTCAGCTCAAACCTGCAGACCAGAGGAAAAGAGTGCAGAAACAAATATCATCAAATACCATCAGTCTGTGAGCATGAAGCTCCTGCGTGTAAATGCTGTGGGTGCGAGTCGTCACCACTCAGCTTCATGTTCTTCAAACTGAGAAGAGCAGCTTTTCAATCCAGAACTGGGTTCCTTCTCTAAACTGTCAATAAAAACACATAATGAAACTCTTTTGGCCTCAGAGGTGGTTCAAACAACTGGAAGGGGGAAATCACCAAATTTCAGCCGTTCCAGACTGACTATATCAGAATTACTGAATGAATGAATGAATGAGTGAGTGACTAACTAACTAACCAACTAAACAAACAAACAAACAAATAAATAAATATGTAATCAGGTCATTGTATTATAAAAAGAAGCAAAATGTCACTGCATGCAATAAGTTTATATCTTTATTCGTTCATTACAAAATACATTTCTTTTTAATTAGCTAATTTAAAAATAATCGTTAGCACAATCATTAAAGGGCCCATATCCTACATTTTCTTGTATTGTTTGCATTGTATTTTATTGTACTGTATGTACTTTACTGTACTGAATTACATTACAACTGCAATATGTAGAAGTAAAATCGCAATACTGATATTCTGTCCATATCGTGCAGCCCTATTGCCAAACAATGAAAACACACTCATTTGTGTTGAAGAGCTTTTGTAAAGTGCCCTGGCTGGGTGTGCAGCTCTGCAAGAACAGGGTGAGGCTTCTCTTCGGTAAACTGTGAGGGTTTAGTGCTGTCAGGGTGGAGCAAAGGTCTCTGCACTTTGCTCTAGAGCCTGTTTGCTTCCTAAGAGACGGACTGATTGATTCAGTCACTCAGTCACACAACCTGGATCCAATGATCACGTAAAAAGAAATACTCAGCCTTCATCACTGGCAGCACGCTCAAAGGGCCCATTCTTTTATTCTTTTTAATTTATTCCCACTAGCTTCACTTATACCTGACATCTGTGCAGCTTTATGTACCAAAAACAACTTCACACAACTATTTTGTGACTTTTCAAGTCAAGTCAAGCAGGTTCTATTGTTATTTCAACCAGATACACACAGTACACAGCGAAACGAAACAACGTGCCTTCAGGTCCACGGTGCAACACAAGAACAGAACAGAAACACCACAAGACCACAAGCGCAGACAGGACAAAAGAGAGAGCAAGAAAAACACACAAGAGCAACAAAACAACAAAACAAGACATTTAGTACAATCAACAACAGCTACAGTCTGGATGAATACAGTATTTTGAGATACTGCATTATAGCAGCAGAGAGTTGTGTACAAAAATGCAGAACAGAGAGGCAAAAAACTTCTCAGTGCAAAAAGTTTCTCTTTATCCTTAAGAATGAAACAAGATGTTTGAGTTACTGTGCCTTTAAAATTATAAATGCAAATAAGCTCTGTTTTGATTGGCCGTGCCTTCTGTTAGGTTCGGTTTTAAGGCGGAGTTAAACTGCTATAGGCTGAAAAGTCGGATATATGTCGAATTTTGTGACATCGCAAAAACGGTGAGTTCAAAACTCAAAATACACATCAAAATCTTTCATTTAAAAAAAAATGAGGAAAATTCAGTTTTGCATAAAATCTCTGAAGCCATTTTGATAAAAATGAGGGCCTCGTCTAAGCGCAGTCCTTAGGTCTTCAACAGTAGAACGCCATGGGAGGTCTTTGTACCTTAAAATAATCTGAAGCTTATTCCTAATTTCACATTTAGTAATGACTCCTATTAATAAAAAACTCTTCTTCATTCTTTAAGGCTGAATAACTCCTAAAGTATATGTTCTTGCCCGTTAGTGTTATTTATTACATTAGCATCATTTATACACAACTATTTTGGTTTCTGTATTTGAATATGCTTAATTTCCACAATCTGAGAATATCAGGGGGCCAAAAATTTTGCTTTCAATCCCTTACCATTCATAAAAACAAGACCCTACAACTGTGGTCTTTACAGGGGAATTCCATTAATTTTCCAAAATCATTAACTGGTTCAGGTGTAAACAAAGTAATTCAGAGCAGTTTGGTGTGAAAAGCTCCATTCTCAAGAAACCTACAGAGTCAGACTTGTTCACAGTGGAGGTGAATGGAACCAGACGTCTGCCTCTAAGATTTTGCCCTAAAACTAAACCCGTTCATGGTGGAGGGATACATGCAGGCTGTTGTGAGGCAAAATAGTCCCCAAAGAAATGTATTTATTGTACATTCATCAGTAATTTACCATCATCAATATCCATATAGCTTCACTGGGGGTTGATGCTGCTTTCTTAGTCATTTATTATTTGTTCTATCTCCTTGAATACTGGTCTGTTCTGTACATTCTCCACTTGATATCACACTTTATTTGTTTTATATATTTTATACATGCATTTAAAAGAGACCCACAGAGCTGCAAATCTGATCTCTTTGCACTGTACATTCCTGTGTATTCCAATGACAATAAAGATAATACATAAATATGGATTTTATAAAGACTGGACTTTATTATAAGCACCAGGAGCTCATTCCCACCACTCATCATCCTCACAGGTGGCACTGATCACGTTACAGGTCAAACTGAACTGCAGCTGCTGAGGCCTGAGTGCTGGACAGGGGGGACTACATGGAAAGTAAACTGACAGTGGACAGACGGGTCAGACTGGTCAGACTGGACAGAGCTACATGCCTTTACCACTATAAAAGTTAAGCTTAATACTATACGTGACTGACCTTCCTGAGAAAGACAGCAGTCCCTCACTTCCAGGGTCTTCTGCTCCTGGACTGATCCTCCCACAGACATATGGACTCAGTATGGACTGAGTGAGCTGAACTCTTCCGCACTTTTACCGTAACGTGTCAAATATGAGCCCTGCCGTATAATTTATAAGAGCTGCGCAGTCTCTACTGGGCCTCTGTAGAAATTCTCATGCTGAGTCAAAACAATTATTAAAAATAAAAAATATACAAACAAAACACTATCACAATTATAGGGAAGGCTAGGGTCATTTGTATTATCATACACAGAGGTTACTCAATGTGCTTAACAGAGATAAAATAAACATAAAAGCATGAAAAGAAAAGTAGGCAATAAAAGTAATAATATTAATAAAAAATAAAGGTAGGATTTAAGACTGAGTTACACAGAGGTAAATAAAGCAATATAAAAGAACACAGATGAAAGTGCATGAATAATAATAATGATAAGGATGCATGAATAATAATAATAATAATGATGATGATGATGATGATGATGATGATGATGATGATGATGATGATGATAATAATAATAATAATAATAATAATAATAATATCTGCATTTACAGGGATAAAATATGCATAAAGGCATAAAAAGAAAAGTAAGCAATAAAAGTAACAATAAAATCAAATAGAATAAAGGATTTAAGACTAAGTTAAAGAAAGGTCAATAAAGCAACATAAAAGTGCAAAAATAATAACCTGTCCAATAGTAATATCTAATTCTATAGCATACAGATAGAATACAGGCCATCCGTATTCATGTGTTCCTTTTTATTTCTCCTTCTTCCTCCTCCTCATTATTATTATTATTATTATTATTATCATTATTATTATTATTATTATTATTATTATTATATTATTATTATTATTATTCATGCATCCTGATCATTATTATTATTCATGCACTTTCATCTGTGTTCTTTTATATTGCTTTATTTACCTTTGTGTAACTCAATCTAAAATCGTACCTTTATTTTATATTAATTTTATTATTGTTACTTTTATTGTTTACTTTTCTTTTCATGCTTTTATGTTTATCAAAAATAAAATTAAAAATTAAAATAAATTAAATCAAATCAAATTAAAATAAATTAAATTATTTTATCTCTGTAAAGCACATTGAATAACCTCTGTGTATGATAATACAAATAACCCTTGCCTTGAAAATAATAATAAATACAAAAATAACAACAATACCATTGTTGTTGTTTAAAAAAAATGATAATGATAATAATAATAATAATATAACAAATGTATTATTATTATTATTATTATTATTATTATTATTATTATGTTTTTATTTTTAAACGTGTGTCCATCATCATATTTCTATCCCTCATTTATTTCTGTATTTATTTTTATAAACAGGGGAATCTGGCAGCGTGATCTGGCAACCCTGCCACCACCGTTCCGTTGCACGTAGGACTCCAAGAAACAGAAACAGACCAGGCAGCAGCAGGTAATCACGTTTATATAACATTTTATTATTATTTATCCATATGAATTACATTTTTAGTAAAGAACATGCTCGGGAGTGATATTTAATCCAGCTTGGCGTATAAATGCCTATAATAACACCCCTTAGCGAGCTCATTCTTTGTTATATCTCTGTAATTGTTAGCACAAAGCTAACAGAGGAGGCTGTTTTAATGAAGGGTTTCATTTTATGAAGCCAGTATCACTATTTAATGTCCTTTTATTAACTAATCAAAGTGATAGCTTTGGACAGTGGCCAGCCTGTTGGTGTGTTTTAAAACTCTTATCACAGATTCTGAGTGGCTTTATGGGCCAGTTTTTATATTTAAGGTAAACAAACCAACCGACAGGTGAATGTTTGCATATTTGCGTCAAATTTTTGGTGTTTTTCTTTTCATATCTAGGTAGTCTCGACCTTCTCTGCAAGCCTAGTCCACCATGGAGGGTATGTTGGTCTTTTCACCCGCTCCTTAGTCCTGATCTTGGGTTTAAAGCCCTGTGCAATTTAATACTACAGTATTTTTCCATATATAATCACAGAAACATAGTACCAGGTGATGTTTAAAGGGGCGATTCCACTACCTGTGCATCAGTAAATACACTGGTACACTGATGCACAGCTGGTGGTTGGGGAGTTACCCCTGTGATCAGAAGGTCATGGGTTCGAATCCCAGGACTTTTAGTGGCACCACTGAGGTGCCCTTGAGCAAGGTACTGTCCCCTCACGCAGCTCCCCCACACACTGCTCCGCCACACACTGCTCCTGGCTGCCCGCTGTGAATGGGTTAAACGTAGAGAACAATTTCTGCTGTGGTGTGTTTACAAATGACAAATGGACACTTTACTTACTTATAAACAAATGGTTAAGATGTAAACAAGAGAATTGTTCACAGTGGTGGTGAATGGAACTAGACGTCTGCCTCTAAAAGCTCCTCACAGAAAGTTATTACATGAAATGGTTATGAATGCGCTGCCTGATGCCTGGGACGTTGTTTTACCAGAGTTTTGAGGTGGTTTTGACCTAAATCTAAACCCATTCGTGGTGAAGGGATACATGTAGAGCACTATGAGGAAAATAGTCCAGAAAGAAAACTGATTTAGTTCAGGTTTGCCACTGTAAGTGTTAAGTTACCATTAGTCATATATGAACACACCACAGCACACAGTGTGAACAGCATGAAATTCTTTCTCCGTATTTAACCCATTTAACCAATTCACCAAGTGAAGCAGAAGGCAGCCAGGAACACAGCGCCTGGGGAGCTGTGTGGGGGAGCAGTATGTGTGGGGAGCAATGTGGGGGGACGGTACCTTGCTCAACGGTACCTCAGTGTTGCCACTGGCAGTCCTGGGATTCAAACCCATGACCCTCTGATTGCAGAGGCAACTCTCTAACCACTAGGCCACCAGCTGCACTATTTTACCATATTTTACACTCCATGTAAACAATCAGAAGTGGATGGGTTTGGATGCTAAATAAATGGATATTGTTGTGTTGTATGTAAGTTTGTCTACAGTAATCCATTTTAAATCAAACCCGCTTCAAATAACTTTGTTTACATCCTGAATTATGAGGGGATTTTGGATTACAGTGGAGAATTTCCACTTTTGCTATCATGTCCTGAATAGTATGTGTAAAATGTGCAATATAGAACAGAAGGTTATATGGAAACAGGATATATTTTATGCTTATCATAAAATATCAGTATGCGGCAAATCCATATGATTATATCAGTATGTAGATAACCAACTCTTAACATACGTAATTACAACATACCACAGCTCATTACCTTAAAATAGGGGTGATGGAATAGTTTATATATAAACATACTTATTCATAAATATATATCAACACATACATTCACACACATTTGGATCTATCTACACACACACACACACACACACACACACACACATATATATATGTGTGTGTGTCTGTGTGTGTCTGTGTGTGTGTGTGTGTGTGTTGATGTGTATGTGTATATTTGTATTTATTAAGGCACTGTGTTTGTGTTTAATTAGCACCTTTCAAATTATGCATAATCAGCATTCCTCCTTCATTTCAGGTTGCCATTTGTTCTGTTCCTTTTTTGGCTGCAAGCGGACCTACTCCAATTCTGAAGCTCTCACCAGTCACCTGCAGGATCATCATAAGATCCCTGCACAGTCCCTTCCTGGTATGCTCCTTTATTTAACCAGAGGACGCATTTTGGGATTAAAACGTTTTGTTTTCTTCTTCTGTAAAGTTACTGTTCGGTAACAACCGCAGTGTGTTGTGTTTGGATTTTATACATTTCAACCAGATTTGCCCATTGATCCTTCTGTGTTTCAGTTTATGTCCTCTGGTTGTGCTGAATGTTTCATTAGTAGATGAATGTTTGAATGCTGTGCCTCTTTTGTAGGGTCCAGTCCTGTGCACCTGCTCTACTGCCTCACTCTGTCAACTGTCTTTCTCTTTCAGGAAAATCCTTCCTGTGCTCCACCATAGGCTGTGAAGCTTCATTCTCCAACATGCAGCAGCTTATGGATCATTCGAGGCATCACCACAAACCAAATTACTTTTTCCTGTGAGTCTTGCTATATTTGAGATCTGTTAAAACATCTGGCGTTCAATGACACTTTTTTTTTTTTTTTTTTTTTTTTTTTTCAAAATGTTGATAGACTGGCCAGGTATGCAAAACAAAACCCCACATCACTGCCAAACGCTTTCAAAATGGCTTTCGCCATCCCCAAACTCAAATATCACTGAAAAACTGTGATTATATCTTAGACATGTTATAACATGGCATATTTTGTGTTTTAGTTTTTGGGTTTTTTTTACTTTTCACTTCGAAAATCAACAGAATATGATTTGGATGCCCAGACTTTCACATATGACTGTACATGTGTTTTGTAGGTCATATTTGCAATTAAGTCTCCATTACTGCACATTAAAGTGGTAGTTGGGTCAGATTTAGTCATTTTTCCCCTTGCCCCAAGACATGTCTGGTGTTTGAAATTTGCTTCTGTAGTTTAGCATTAGATCTACTAAGCTCAGTTAGACTTGCTAATGTAGTTTCTGACGCTGCATGAATCCGAATAAGGACATTTTATTGATCCTGGAGGAAATTGCTTATGTTACGACTACACAGGCACACAGAGACAAGAACAATATAAAATATAAAGTCTAAAATAAAAACTCTTCAGAAATACTCAAAGTACAAAATGCACTATACTCTATACACAATAACTTACTGTTAAGTGATTTACAAGTAACACAAATAGTGGTTTGAAGTTGTTTTCTATACTGAGTCTGTTATTGCTGTAATAGAGATCTGTAGTAGATCAGTACTATTGCCATAAGTAGTGATATTTCACATGGTAAGGCTATTGCACATAAGATATTGCACATAATTATAATGATTTAGCTCCCAGTAAGAAATTGCATGTGATATTGATAATAGTAAGACTATTGCACATAATAATAAGATACTACACATAATGATAATGATTTAAACCCAGTAACAAATTCCACATCTGAGTAGAAAGATGTTCTCTATAAAATACACCAAAGTATGTCACATTTTGAGGCCTGAAGTTTGTCTGTACTTCATCCACAGGTGTGAAAGCTGCAGGGCGAAGCTGCGATCATATCGTACCCTCCTGAAACACCTGCAGACCTGTGCCAAGGTGGCCAAAAAGACTTCAAAGATAGAGCCCGGAGCAGCTTCTGAGGCAGATCACACCGGTGTCCCAGTGGGCTCTGGGGAAATGGAGCCCTCTGGGCCTCTACTGGCCCAAGACCAGCATGAACACATGGAGGCTGATCCCTCCATGTCTTCGAATTCAGCAGCACTTCCCCACCAGCATGCTAGAGCCAACCCCGCTTCACTAAACCTTAATTCCAGCAGGCCTACCCTAGAGTCCATGTCTGCTCTGGAGCAAGTTAAAGGCCAAAGTGTGTCTGGTCAGCCAGATGCCTCCTACAGCTCATTCCCCCCAAGTTTGTCTCCAGTACACCCAGTCGCTCTGCCGGACCTCTCCCAGCTGGAGCAGCAGCAGCAGTGGTCCCCCAGAATCGGCCAGTCCAGCCTGGCATCCTCCCCGCCAAACACCCCGCCCAGCTCAAACGCAGTCTGGAGGAAGAACCAAGGTGAATGACCATCACAGGGCTGTGGGAATTTAAACACAGGGTGGTTTAAACTAGGGCCCGACCCGAATTTTCGTGACTGATACCAATTTTAAGGGGCTAAAAATTCAGATAACCAATGTCAACCAATATATATTCAATTATGTCAAATAAAAAACAGGATCCAATAGCTCTAGTTACAGTGCTTTACTGACTGATGTGACTGTCAATTGTCAAAGATGATTATGAATTTTCAAATAAAAGTCAGCCTTACATACAAAATTTTATTAGCTGTTTTGTTGATTTCTTTTAATTACCTCTTCTTTTTTGTTTTTCTTCTTTTTCATCAGCTCTTTTCATATTTTTATGTTTATAAATTATCGTAATACTAAAGTCTAAGTTTGGGTACTTTTTGCATGTTTGTTTTTTGTTCGGTAAATCAAATGGGACCCTCACATCAGAGGTGGCTGTGTGCTAAAATATAAAATATGTACATCTTAAATCTGCGGGACCTCAATACTGGCCGACGTTACAGGCCAGCCAACGTTTGAGATGGGCCTTATTTTAAACCAGGTGTCATAATTCATATCTTTCTTGTCCAGCTCTGGTCCTGGAGGGCCTTAGTCTAGCACAGTTTAGTGATTTCCTTGCTCAAACACACCTGATGTAATTCAATTAGTTATCAGGCTGAGTAACAGGGCTGCAGCCAACATTGTGAAATTGATTAATGGTTCAATTAATTAACTGATTGAATCATTCTGCTTTCTTTGACCCATCACACTGCAGACATCATTCATTTACATCTGTGCAATAATCCTTCTGTGATGCAATGTAGAAGCCATATCGCCCCCTACAGTTTTTATAGTATGTTGTATTCTGTCAGAATGACTTTGTGGATCATAAGAACATTATAGAGCATTATAATTTGTATGTTAATAAAGAAACTATATCATCCCACAGTGCTTCCTTTAGTGCACTACAGTCCATCAGAATCATGATGGGGATTGTATAACCATAATAGAGCACTTTTTAAAAAAAGGCAGACCGCCCCCTACCTTTCAAATAGCCTTTCTGTCAGACACCATATCGCCCCCTACAGTTTTTATAGTGTGTTGCATTCTGTCAGAATGACTGTGTGGGTCATAAGAACATTGTAGAGCATTCTAAGGCACTTTGTATGTTAAGCCATATCGCCCTGGAGTGCTTCCTTCAGTCTATTGCAGTGTGTCTGAGTGATAGTGGGGATAGTTTGAACAGTACAGAGCACTTTTTAAAAGAAGCCATATCATCCCCTACCGTTTCCATAGTGTGCTGCAATCTGTCAGAATAACCTGTGTATCATATGAATATTATAGAGTATTATAAATTGTATTGTATGGTAAAATACAAGCCGTATTGCCCCAATTCTCTTCCTGTAGTGCATTACAATCTGTCGGAATGATGGTGGGGGTTGTATAACCATTATAGAGCACTTTTTAAAAGAAGCCACATTACCCCCTACCTTTCCTATAGTGTATTGCCATCTGTCAGAATAAAGTGGCGGATCATGTAAGAACATTATAGAGCACGTTTTCATGTAATACATAATAAAATTTTACACTTCCTGTAGCATTAAAGTCTGTATATAGATCATTTCTATAGATTGTCATTCTGTCTGTATAGAACCTTTTGTTTTTAAATATTTTTTTCCGTACATGACTTAATTGCAGCCTTGTTTATTAGGTGTGTTTGAGCAGGGCAATCCCAAAAATTGTGCTTGACTCTGTCCCTTTAGAATACCTTTCCTAAGAGCATCCTACAAGTAAGTTCTTAGGCATCTGTGTCTTCCAGAGCTCACATTACGTTTTGTCATATTTATCAACAGGTGTGTGGCCACTGAGAGTAAATATATAAGTCCTAAGGGAAAACTGTGCTGGTGTATTGAGTGAACTGTGTTTTGTCGTGTTGCACTGTCCTGGCAGACCCGCCTGCGCTCCTTTTGCACAGATGGAACTCTCCTCCGAGCAGTCAGGCTCAGGCTTTAAGTAGAGAGGAAGTCCAGGTGAGGCCCAGGAAAATCCACACACACATTGCTAGACAGGGAAAAAAACAACAACTCAGAAATTCCCTCAAATTCGCTTTAGATGCCGCTGCTCCTCTCCCCTGCCCCCTCTAACCATGCTTACAGATTCCCCTGGTGTGCTTTACTAGGCAAATCATGTGGCTTTCTGACTCGGTCTGCTTGCATTTAATCCCAAAGAGACGCTCCCTGGCCACTTTACTGGAAACACCTCTCTTGTAGCTCCAACCTCCTACTGTACAGTTAGAGACTGTTTATCTGTTGATGTAGCTTTTAGCCCACAGAGCAGCTCTTGGCTGGATATATTTTGGTGTATATTATTTCTATTTAATACTATACTTTATAGTATATTATAGAGTATTCATATCATTATGTTTATGAAAAGCTGCAGTCTCTGTCAGTCTACAGAGTAGTTGATGTTTCTGTTAAAATGCTGCCTAAAACAAGGTAGGTGTTTCTTATAAACTGGCCACTTTGTGGACATCAGTCGAGGGCTTCACTAACAGATTACAGCAGAAATGAGAGAGTTTTAAATTAGTCCTGTTCTGCATCGTTTCCCCCCCTCAGCACTGGCAGAGCTGGTTGGGGGTCTCTGCTAGCAAAACTCTTCAGACCCTGAGACTCGGGGGATGTGTGACTGTGCTTATGTATTCCAGGACCCATGGGTGGACTTTGGGAAAAACTGGAGGTGCACTGCGCCCCCTACTGGCCAGAGCTTAAATTGCTCTACTCTTTTGAAATTAAAGGTTCCTTGTGCTAGTGGAAAAGAGTGGAAAAGAGTCGTTAGTTAATTTAGTTAATTATATAAGGCTAATTGAGCCCTTTTTGGTGAACAAGTATTTTAATAAAAGATGTTAGCAATTTGTTTCTAATTACGCTTGTAGATTGATGTGGTTTAGACACGGCTTCTATTGGACTAGATAAGCTGTTTTTTTGCCATCTTAGCCGACGTTATATAACTGATATAAATGTCTTAAAAACACTAATAGTCTCAGTTTTTAACAGTAGGTGTCTGTGTGAACACACTCTCAGCAACAAAACTCAAACTCCACCTATTGCAGCGACTGTTTTCCCATTTCCATCCATGTCAGCTGGGATTATTTTGATGTTCCTTCTGCATTTTGCCCTGCAAGGAGAGAGGCTGGTCTACAGAGGAAGGCATGTATAAGGGCTGTAACTGCTGACACTGATGAACCCCAGTCCTAGTATTAAAGGTAGAGAAATACTGTATTAACACAAATACCAGGATTAGAGGTGATATTGCTATCAGAGTAGTAAATTAATATGACCAAAGTACATGTCTTAATGTTATTTTAATTGAATGCAGAATTACCCAGTCTGTGCATAATCCGTCTACCCCATTAAAGGGGAAAGTTTTTTAAAACCTCTTTATATTTCAGAGGTTGATGAGTTAAAGTCAGAGTGTGTTTGGTGTGAAATGATTTATTGTAGAGAAACTTATAGACTAAAATTTCTTTACAGTGGTGGTGAATGGAACCAGGGGTCACACATATAAACACAAATATAACCATTTTATTTACTATCAACCCTCAGTGAACCTACATGTGTCCACTGAGTGTTTATATGGATGTTGGTGATGGTAAAATCGTGGCAAATCTGAACTAAATCAGTTTTCTGTGGGGACTATTTTACCTCACAATGCCCTGCATGTATCCCTCCACCATGAATGGGTTCAGTTTTAGACCAAAATCTTCTCAAAACTCTGGTAAAACAACATCTCGGGCATCAGGCAGCGCATTCATAACCATTTCATGGAATAACTTTCTGTGAGGAGCTTTTAGAGGCAGACGTCTGGTTCCATTCACCACCACTGTGAACAATTCTGACAGTGTAAGTTTCTCTAGTGTTTCACACCAAACTCACTCAAAACGACTTTGTTCACATCTTAATTATTTAATTATACAGAAATTGATGGAATTCCTCTTTAACCTGACGGTTTATGAAGTAATAAGTCTTTCAGTAGCTACTGTATTGCATTTTTTGCAACCACTCTAAATAATTCTGTAGGTTCATCTCGACTCAAGATTGTCCTTTGGAAACTGACAGTATAATGTAGTCCATAAAGTGGCTTAATCTGTGTCCAGAAATCGGGCCCGTTGGTGTCGGATTGTTCTGAAGCCTGGTTTGTTTTATGATCATTAACATGAGCGTGTTTGATGTGATTCACTTCTCTTCTCAGCTGCTGTGTTTTAACCGTTCTGCTAGACTGAGTAAGTCTTTGTTAAAGTGAACAGTCAGCATTGTTGGAAATGTCTCCTTCCCCTCTCAGGCCAGTCCTTCAGCAGCAGGATCCTTTGGGAACACACCAGGGGGCGCTACAGCTGCCTTCAGTGTGGCCACTGCACCCCCGACCGCAAAGAGATGACCGCTCACATCGAGGGGCAGCACAGGAGCCCGGGGGGCCGAGCAAACACCGACACAGGTAAGACTGAGCTGAGGCGCGTCAGACTGAGCCACAATTTCCAGCATGACCAGTAGTACTGCAACTACAGTTTAGAAGCAATTATTTACTATGAACGTAGCTCCAGGCCGTTTTTATTATTACATTTTATTTTGAATATGTTATTGTTAAGATAACACTGAGTGCTCTATGATAAAATTTAATACGCAGCTCTTGCGCTTTTTCAAATTTCAATTTCAGATTTTCAAATTTCAGATTTCAGACATTGATTTTGTTTTATCCGAATATAATGTTTTACACAGTTGAGGTATTGCACAGCTTTTCTCGATCAGAAGATCTGAGAGTCTTCTTAGTACTTTTTAAAAACACCTTCAAGCACACTTATTTAATTCTGAAGTCTTGTAGGATCAGGTTTTGTTTTTATTCACATGTGTTTTATATCTCAAACTGCCTGCTTTAGTCCCATAAGACACTTTGTAAACTTTCTTTTAGTAACTAATTACGTTATTAGTAAAAATGTAGTACTACTACTACTACTGCTACTGCTACTATAATAATAAAAATAAACAAGAACAATAATAATAGTAATAATAATAGTAATAATAATACTCATTATTAGTAGTAGTAGTAGTAGCACTGACTGTTATTGTTATTGATAAAAATGTCAGATAAGTGTTTCAGCCGTGGTTAGTCATTTCTTTGTTTTTACTGTTTATAATTTGAGGCTGGGTTTCTTTGTTACAGACGCTGTGGTCGGCTCTCCTTCATCACTGCTAAAAATCTCACCAGACTCCGAACACTCCAGTTACACACAGCTCTGACACTCAGACTCAGTCCAACACCACAGGACAGTCTCTCACAGTCTCTTCTCTGGCGGCGTGTGTTTTTAGATCTTCAAGCTTCAAAAAAAGAACGTTTCCTCAGTGAGAAAAAGAGTCACAAGTGTGGCTTGATGATGACTTAACTGCATGCTGTTTATCCAGATCGGTAGCAGGAAAGGTAATGTTTTAGAGCTAATTCAGTATTAAATGTGTATATTTACAGTGTGTACGATGTGCATTATAGACTCTTGTAGCAGCAACATTTCTACCTGAACTCATATTTATCTCATTGATTTAAAACCAGTGATGTTTCTTACATTGTAATAATACTCAAATGTAGTTCTAATCTTTATTTGTAACTGCAGGTGTAAATAACCAGTGCTTTAATAATTAGTTGTAGTACGGCTTCAGTGTTTTTTTAATAACACGGTTATAAAATTGATTTTCTACATGGATGTAAAAAGTCATAATTTAGTGTTTTTTCATGATCTAAATGAAACATTAAAATAGTGTGAAATAGTGCTGAGACATTCTCTATTGTCTTCGCCCAGGAGTTTTTATACCTCGTTGTCGGTCCCACCAAATTTACAGTCTCTGGCCTCAAACAACAAATTCTACAGTAACAAAGCTGTATCTCTAGTTTTTACGTTTTTCATGACGAACTGAGCAACAAAAATGGCCCAAAATGACTTAATTACATTAACTTACATTAAAAGTTGGAAATGCTTTTTTGGACATATGAGGTTTGGTGTGTATTTATACTTTTAAAAAAAAAGTATGAAGTGGATTTTGCTGTCTGGTGTGTATATATAAAAATAAAAAATACGGGTATATTACATGTCTAAATGTGAGAAAACAGCACACACTCCATCACAGTCAGTCAACGAATGAATATAGAAGGAATGAAAGAATGACGCCATTCAGTCAGTGGTCAATTTCCAGTTAGATACATTTTTTATGAATTTGTACTTTTACATGTTCATATTCTGTTCTTCTGTACGAAGGAGCAAACATTTTGTTATCGGATTAAATTTCATTCTGTTATGTGGAGGGCTGCGTCTGGGCTGCTCTGCTGTTTCTCACATCTCTCACTTTGGAGCTTTAGTGTTTCATTTTAGACCGGGGTGTGAGATCTTATCCAGAAAGGGCTGGGTGACTGTTATAAAGGAGCAGGAGCACCTGATTAAACTGTTTGAAGACTGAAACCAAGTGGAATAAGGTGAGCTTGGGGTTGGTTGAAACAAAACACCTGCAGCCACACTGGCCCTTTGTTTTCAACCCTGTTTTAGACCAAAAGGTATAAAAATAGACAAATTTACTCAGAACTTTGATAGGATAGTAAGTAAAAGGGATATATTTGCATTGTAGACATTGTGACTCCTGATTCCACCACTGTAAGGAGTCTGAGTTAGTCTGAGGCATTTTTAAAAAGTACTTGACTCATTAATTGAGTCACATTAAAGGGAAATACACAATATGGACAAAAGTATTGGGACACACCTGTTTTTCAGGGTTTGGGCTAGGCCCCTTACTTCCAGTGAA
>JBBPCZ010000001.1:17622052-17639854 GCA_037974445.1 Brycinus macrolepidotus
CTTTGGTTCTACGTGACACAGGAACACCAAACAAAGCTCAGCATGACGTCTGACACCTCGAGCACCAACACAAACTGAACTACAAGGAGTTGTTCAGTCATATGATGTTGCGCTTCCAGCACAGATCTGTGCTGCTCGCGTTCTAAGGGTTAATTTAGAGTTATTAGGTTTTCTGTACAGAGAAACACGTCAAAATTATTGCCCATAGTAAAGAATGGTACAACACAGAAGTGGCAGATAGAGACTATGCTCAATATTTCTTGAATGTTAGATCTATTGATCAATTGTTTGTGTTCTATGTATGTGTGTGTGTGTGTGTGTGTGTGTGTGTGTGTGTGAGAAGCTCACTTGTTATATCATACACAACCACAGCCACCGTGGAGTCTCGAATGTAGCTGGGGATGAGGCTCCTGAAACGTTCCTGGCCAGCAGTGTCCCACAGCTGTAACCTCACCTAAAGGTAAAAAACATCATTTACTGCATCATACACAACCACCCCAGGAACCAGAGCGGCACAACATGGACAAAAATACTGTCTAATTCCACTGCTACACACTGCAACTCGCAATATAAAACAAATCATGTTATTTCTTCAAGAAATCTTTAATAGACTTGCTTATGTGGTTTCTAATACTGCATAACATACTAATATAGGTAAATGTTTACAAAAACCGAGCTGCACAATATGGACAAAAATACTGTCTATTTCCACCGCTACATACTGCAATTTGAGATCAAACCGTCTCTGAATGGCTCTGTTTCAAACACTGAATTATGGGGGAATTTTGAAAAATTGGTGGAATCTTTTTAAAAAATATGTAACAGACTTCCTTATGTGGTTTCTGATACTGCATGATATACTATTATAGGTGAATGCCTACAAAAATAGACAAAACCCAGCTCCAGTAAAAACAACAAATACAGTATTTAAATACCCAGTATTTCGCCATATATCAAAATATGTTATCTCCCCAAGAAATCTCTAATAGACTTGCTTATGTGGCTTCTGATACTGAGTAACATACTATTGGTAAATGTTTACAAAAATCGAGCTGCACAATATGGACAAAAATACTGTCTAATTCCATTGTTACAAACTGCAATTTGAAACCAAAACGTCTCTGCATGGGTCTGTTTCAGACACTGAATTATGGGTGAAAAATTGGTGGAATCTCTTTAAAAAATCTCTAATAGACTTGTTTATGTGGTTTCTGATACTGCACGACATACTGTTATTGGTCAAAGTTAACAAAAATGTAGCAAAAACAACAAATACAGTATTCAAATACCCAGCATTTCACAATATATCAAAATATGTTATCTCTTTTCGTAATATCTAATAGACTTGCTTATGTGGTTTCTGATGCTGCATGACATACTTTTATAGTAAAATGTTTACAAAAACAATAAATACAGTCTTTAAATCCCAGCATGTTGTGAGTGATCCCATTCAGAGTTAGGGGGACACTGCAATTCTCAATATATCAAAATATGTTACCAAATCCGTGGGGTGGTTAGAGATCGACCTGCGTTCTTTTCGCTTAAAGTGATTTGTTGGAGGCGCATTTGGATATTGCAGTATTTCTGCAATATCAGTTTTGCCAATCAATAAGGCCAAGGTTGCCATAATGACTAACAAACTATACACTGTGTGACCCTGCCAGACACCAGCACACACAGATACAGATATAGAAACAGTTTTCTTACAGTTCGGTCCTCCAGGTACATCGTTTTTGATAAAAAGTCAATTCCAATTGTTGCCTAGAGAAAAAAAAACAAATATGAGATTAATAACACAGTCTGGCAAGTCATAAACTTTCAAAGAGGTTCGTAGAAGGAACTGATGTACCTGATAAGTGTTGTCAAAGCTGTCGTACATGAACCGTGTTATCAATGACGTCTTTCCAACTGAAAGATAAACCGGAGAAAACGTGTTTATCAGATTTGTGTGTTTTCAGTTTATTTAAGCTTTAATTGTGGCTTTATTACCCTGCAGTTAAAGCATCTTCACCAATACAATGAGGATTTTATATTAAACGCAAATGATCTTTTTATTACAAACTAACTGTACAACAAAAATGTAGCATCATGATACTCGACATTTTCATTATACATTATGTGAATCATATTTCAATTTTCTATATAAACCGGTTCAATAAATGGGAACTGACAAAAGGAACTAGTGGCGTCACATTTAACCCTGTAAGTCCCGGTGTCTATCACTTCTAACCCTCCCAAAAACCCATTTAATTTTTTTCTTTTTTTTTGAAAGACCACATCTGCATAGTCAATGGGTCCTATTAGCCTTGCAGTCTCATTGGATGGTAGATGTTTATATAGGTCTGAACTACGACCTGGGAACTTTCCTGGAAGCACATCTCCTTGTTTCATTGGACCAGATATTTCAACACTGAAGTAAGTAAAATCCCTGAAATATTTTTTTTGTGATTTTTTTTTTGTGAATATATGGATCACGTAAATATTAAGTTAAGGTGGAATGAGCATCCAATTAGATTTATAGCTTGTTATGTCTTTGTTGTAATTTTCCAACACTGTGTGAGAGTGGTAGTCACAGTTCATGTGTCATTGCAACTCCCTTATGCTTAAATAAAGCATTAATATATAAAGAAATACGATATATTTGATTGTTACATTACACAATGTCTAAATAGTCAAAAAGTATAAATACAATGTTTTTTATTCAGCGTTTGATGCACTGCACATCCCTGAATTCAATCAAACCAGACTAATGAAGATGTCTTCGTAACAAAACATGCAATCAGTGTTCTTCATGCACTAACGATGTCCACAACATGTTCTTAAACATATAATGTGATGTAATGTGGTGTAATTTGCCATGATAACAGTCAATACTGTTATATTGGGCTCCCCGGTTTTTCACTCTATCTGACTGTAATTACGTTAAACCCTGCCAGTTATGAGTTCAATTCACCGTTCAACAGAAAAATAAAAAGAGAATAAAACACAAAGTTGAGTTTGTGAATCCAACAGCCAGCTGAAATACCACATATAAACCATTTTTATTTTATATACAACAAACAGCCCAAGCTTACAAATAATGACGGCAATAACAATAATAACAAATAACACATACAATAACAGCATGAGAAGTAAAGAGGGTTTATGTGCTGTGGTGCTTTGCATCAGAATGCATATTTCTAAGGACTAAACTGCTCCTTTAGTGTGCACTCACACCCTAAAAGGGCTGCTCCATTCAGGCCTTACAGGTCGGGCCTGTTCCTCAGGATCAGGACGGGCCGAGACGCAGAATACAAGGGAGGATCATAATTTGGGACGAAAATAAGCTAAAACATATCTACACACGCTCAGTTATCACAGCATAGATCAGTCATGTTAAGATATGAGGAAACCAAACAGCTTCCGAGATCCAGCCGGGTCTTCGCTTCAGGACCTTGGACAGTGGCGTTCCAGGGATTTTATTTTCCCAAAATCTGTGGTTATCAGGGATAAACTCAAACCTAAAAAACGGACTTTGTACTGTTTTATTCTGCCTGTGATTCCTGACTGTGGTTTCATGTTTGGACGCTGGACAGCTGCTCAGGGGTCCAATCACAGCAGTGTTCTGGCACCGGTCCAGTTTGAATGCACCAACGTTCTGCTCTGTGACGCCACAGCAGCTCCCCATTTGTGACATCACAACAGCTCCCCTTTATGACCTCACAACAGCTCCCCATTTTGTGACATCACAGCAGCTCCCCTTTAAGATGCCACAGCAGCTCCCCATTTGTGACATCACAACAGCTCCCCTTTATGACCTCACAACAGCTCCCCATTTTGTGACATCACAGCAGCTCCCCTTTAAGATGCCACAACAGCTTCCTATTTGTGACATCACAACAGCTGCCCTTTATGATGTCACAACAGCTCCACTTTATGATGTCACAACAGTTCCCCTTTATGAAAATACAACAGCTCCCCATTTGTGACATCACAACAGCTCCCCTTTATAATTGGCTGGTAGGAGCCAAGTGGGTTAAACACTTGCCTGTGAACCCGATGACCACTATGTTGCAGGTTTAAACCCCGCCCACTTTCTACCAGCGTGTCCTTGAGCAAGACACTTAACCCTCAGTGTCTCCAGGGGGACTGTCCCTGTAACTAATGACTGTAAGTCACTCTGGGTATGGGCGTTTGCCTAATGCCCCCTTTACCTTACACCACAACAGCTTCCCTTTATGATGTCACAACAGCTTCCCTTTATGATGTCACAACAGCTCCACTTTATGATGTCACAACAGCGAGTTCGCATAATATCACGTTATTTGACAGGGAGTGGGCTGGGTTCTGAGGGCATGTTAGGCCTGGGGTGGTTAGTGCATCTAAGCCACACACACACACACACACACGTCTGCTCCAACACAAGACAACTCAAAAAGCTCAAGATCACCTTCATCACGACAGCAGAGCACAACCTCAGTCCCACGAGCTTGTGTGCATATTTTATCACCCTCCCCCCTACCCCACCCCCCACAGCCCCCCTTCACCTTGTATGGCCGCCAAGTTGAAGGATCCCACAGACACACACTGGCAACCTGGGTGTGTCTCCAGCAGACACCATGGCAAAGGCTCGCTCTGGGTTGGACACTAAACACCAGCAGAATCCCCACAACACATACACACACACACACACACACACACCACCACGCCCAGATTCTATTCCTTGGCATTACAGCAGACATACAGGAAGGTTTATTCGTCTCATGACTTTTTCTCCATCTAACACGAAGGAAAGCACTATAAGATCCATGCATGACATCTGATGGCACTGTTAGGACACGTCTCGAGCCTGGTCCTGCCTGCTGGTGGGGGTGGTGACGGTGCACTGGGTGCGTTTTCATGACTAATCAAAAATGGGTGGAGGTGCTGGTGGTGTGATTCAGGTCTGGTATGAAGAAACATCTCATCTGAGCAGAATCCAGGACAATAACGAAGGCTGGTGTGATTAGAGGGTAATGGGGTTGTGTGTGGTGAAGTGTGTGTGTGGTGGTGGTGGTGTGTGTATGTGTGTGTGTGCATGAGCACTCACCACTCTGCTCCCCTAAAAAAACAAGTTTAAATTTCCTTAAAGGGTTTCCAAAGTCGCTCCCCATGGACATGGCTGCTGCGCTGCTGGAGGGATGTGGTGCAGGTCCACACCAGGCGGGAGAAGAAGAAGGGCAGGAGAAGAGAAATAAAAGCCTCCTCTGTCCGGATCCTCTGATCGATGGGTGTTGCAGCACTTTGCTTTTGCCTTTCTGAGATATCAAGTCTGGATGGGGGGTTCTGAGCTGTAGGGCGCATGCGCGTCTCTCTCTCTCTCACACACACATACACACACACTATCTCTCTGTCTCTCTCTGTCTGTGTGTGTATGTCTCTCTCTCTCTGTCTCTCATTCTTCCTTCTCTCTCTCTTTCTGTCTGTGTGTATGTCTCTTTCTCTCTCTCTCTCTCTCGTGTTTACGGAAGCAGCTCATCCGCCCCGCACTTCACACTCTCTCTCTCTTTTTTGCAAAATATTGCAAGTGCAAGCAAAAAGTGTGTGTGAAACCAAACGCTGTCACAAACACAGTCTAGTGCTTTTCATAATAAGGTCGGTCCCTTAAGATCGGATCGCACTTTAGGTTTAGTGTGTGTGTGTGTGTGTGTGTGCATCGTGCAGGGAAACACATGAACACAGCTGGATATATATATATATATATATATACAAATAAATATAATATTTATGTGATATAAATCAGGCCACCAGAATTGTGAAAATCATTATTTTAACGTCCTGCAGGGAAACGTTTCACGATGTTCATAATGTTGCACCAAGAGGCCCTGTTAGAAGTCTCATAAAAATATATAAATATAATATGATATACACATGATATAAATGTGTAGGAGTGTAGAAATGTTTGGAGTCATCAAATGTACACAGAAGTGTGTGTGTGTGTATGTGTGCGCGTGCATCGTGCAGGGAAACGTTTCACGATGTTCAGATAAACGAGTCTAAAGAGTTCACATGAACGTAACTGCACCAAGAGACCCTGTTAGAAGAGTCATAGAAATATATGTAGATACAAATAAGTATGATATAAATATGATATAAATAACATTATGATATAAATCTCATACAGTAAAACGAATCAATCTTTTTTCAAAGCATTCCTTCATCAGAACCAGAGTGGCATTGGAGCTGCAACATGGTTTGCTTCAATTAATGAAGTCTAAAACTTTGGTTAAACTCTTAAGCAACATTTGGACCAGAGCCTATTGAGTTGTTCAGCTGAAATGTCTGATTTATTCTACTGAGCACGACATCACTGTGGCCGTCAATAAAAATATAACTATTTACTCTAAGATAGCTACGCTATATGGACAAAAGTATTGGGACTCCTGACCATTACAACAACAGGGACTTTAATGACATTGCATTCAGATCCATAGACTTTAATATGGAGTTGGTCAGCAGTGTGTGAAGATGATATCTTGCCCAAGGGAATCTCAGTGGTGCCACTAGCAGTCCTGGGATTCAAACCCACGATCTTCGAATCACAGGGGCATCTCCCTAACCACCAGGCCTCCAGCTGCCCCATGTTACTGCTGTAATCATGTGAATAGTGAAGGAGATTCAGACTTACAGACTCGTATTTATGACTCGTGTACAAATCACTCGCTCTCACACTGAGAATATGCAGAATATGAAACAAGAGAATGATAGAATGACCAAATTGTGGAAGATCCTGGGCCTAAACTGTCACAACTCAGATGAACGAAATGCGTCATACAAAAGATTTGTTCAAAATGAACGAATTGTTAAAGAACGACACAACATTACAGGGAGGGTTTTCAAGTTTAGGGCTGGGTGAGGTGCAGCAGAGCAGCTCAGCATACACACACACACACACACACACACACACACAGAAAAAAGCACATGGGAACATCCTATAAAGACAGGAATACTAGCTAGTGTGTGGGGATGAGTGAAGAAGAGCAGCCACGCCTTGATCTGGTCCCCCAGGTCTCCCCTCCCCTAAACCTGCTTTCACCAACCTGCCTCCATTACCACCCACCAGGGTCTTAATGCCCCACAGGGCAAAGAACACCCCCACCATCACCATCTCTGATGAAAAAAATTCAGTTTCACAGGCACAGATTAAACCTAAACTAAACAGAATTTTCAGTGATGTTTCACCATTGGCCCTGCAATTTAGTTTAAGACTAGGCTTAAACCAACCCCAGGAAACAGCAGTTTATGTTATGGTATGTTCTTTCTTTCTTTGTTTCTTTCTATCTATCTATCTATCTATCTATCTACCTATCTGTCTATCTATCTATCTATCCATCTATCTGTCCTTGGAGAAAAACAGCTTAAGCATTACAAGCAAAACTGGATATATAGTATAAGCTGGATATATGGATATATAATATGAACTGGATATATGGATATATAATATGAACTGGATATATGGGTATATGATATGAACTGGATATATGGATATATGATATGAAGTGGATATATGATCACAAAAAGATTAAAACCCAAACTCCTACTAAAGACTCTTATTGGAAAAAAGGTTATTTTCTTTCTCCTCGGGTTGGTTGTAACTTCACAACAGGTGAAATATTTAGCTCCATTACATGTTATGTAAACCAGGCTTTAAATAGCAACACTAAATGATATATCATTTATGGCATTTATTTTTATTGCATTAACTCAAAGTCACTTTCTGCACTACTGATCTGCTGGTACACTAAATCTTTACACAGAGTAGTGTCCAGGTTACACTGTTATTTGTTACAATAGTGTTCTTGTCACTGTGTTGCACTACTGTTCGTCTGTCCTTCTATATGTCTTATCTTTTATTCTTTCTTGTTGCACTGAGCATGTTAAAAACACAAGAGTTTCTCTCGGGATATATAGTTCTTTCTTATCTTATTTTACTTATCTAAGCTGATCTTATTTTATCTTATCTTAGCTTATCTTATTTTATCTTATCTTAGCTTATCTTATTTTATCTTATCTTAGCTTATCTTAGCTTAGCTTATCTTAAATCTATGTGCATGGTTGCAGAGTTGAAGTTACTTTAATCGCATGTAAAAAGACTTTATAAATGCCTCCTAAACTAATTAGTATTTGCGCCTGTGGTGAGTTTATGAGAGCAGGCGGTCTTCCTAGCTTTTTACCAGCTTTTTACATTGGGGAATAGGAATGTATTGTTTTTAACTTGCCACAAGGGGAGGCTGCAGACCATGATAAGGGTTTCTGGCGTATTTGTGACTGTAGTGATGGAAGTGTGGTGCTGTTTAGTGGTGAAATATCTAAAGCAGGCCTACTGCAGGGACTTCAGCAGCAGAGGAGGGGAGTGACAGGCTGGAACCGATTAAAGGAAAACAGCAAAGCAATCTAATTTACACAACATTCCGCTCAAACCAGGTCATGTTTAGAGTCCAAGTCTTGCTTTTTTAGTTTAGAACTGCTAACGCTTCTGACACTAGAAGTTAATAGTCACCCAAACCTTTTCTGTAAAAACATCTCTCAACACACTGAAACCTCATCCAGCTCTTCATTAAGGTGGAGCAGACTCGTGGGCGTGGTTTGGCACACAGCATGACTAAAGGCGCCACAGATTTCAGCAATCTTACATGTTTATTGTAAGCCACACTGTGAAACACCCACAGAATCACGGGCAAGTCAATATGCAACAATAAACATTGATCGCTCAGCTTCCAGTATTCATCTGTGCCACTATTGCATGCTGCGTTTTGATTGGCTGGTCGTAGCAGCACACACATTGTGAGATGGTCGTCCTGAATTTCTGACACTGTCAGAAATTTGTTTCCAATCCCAAGACCATTTCAGTGATCATCTTTGAACAGTGGATCAATGGTTTGGAGCAACGACCAAAAATATTGCCACATTTCTTTTGAGTTGGTCATCATTTGTTTGAGACAGTCCAAAATCTTTCAGTGTATTTAAACCTTTACTGTGAGCTATAAAAATGCACAAAACTTCAGCACTACAGGCAGCACCTGTTCACAAGGCAGTCATAAGGAGGACTGATCTCAGGTCAGGTCAGATCAGATCCTCTATATCTCAGTCCTACTTTGTTCCAAACCAGTCTACATCCATTCCACCTTAATGAAGAGCTGGATGTGGTTTCAGAGGGTGGGTTTTGGAGATGTGTTTACAGAAAAGATTTGGGTGACTATAGGTTTAGTATTTATTAGCAAAGTTAGTCTCATAGCTCCAGTGCTAAATGACAAAGGTAAAGTGGCCCCTTATAGTCATGTGTGAACACAGTGCAGCACACAGTGTTGGATTCTTTCTCTGTATTTAATCCATTCACCAAGGCAGCGGTGCAGCCCCCGGGGAGCAGTGTGTGGGGATGGTATCTTGCTCAAGCGTACCTCAGTGGTGCCACTAGCAGTCATGAGATTTGAAACCACGACCTTCTGATTGCAGGGGCAACTCCCAGTCCACCAGGCAACCCCCCCCAAAAAAAAAAATTCGACTCCAAACATGTGTTGGTTGATCAGCTACATCTGCAGTCAATGGAAAACTGTTGAAATGATTTACCCAGCTATTGCTTAAAGCTGAACACTTCTCCACACTGCAGCAGAAGTGGTATTGGTTTTATCACTTTGCACTGATAGAACTTGAACTTGCTAATTTTCTAGGCTGAATTTTTAAAATAATGTCTGCTGAACACACTCCAACACACACACACACACACGCACACAAACACACACAAATTTACTGACAATAGTTTAATGACCACAAATGCACAAATTTTAAATTTATTCAAATATATTTCAAACAAAATGAATATTTGTAAGAATATTTAAAAGAAAAATAACATAAGAATGAGCAAATTGTTGTTGACATGTGGATGCCTCTGTTTTGGCTTTGTTCACATCCTTTTGTTCATTTTTACCACATGATATTCTTTTTTCAGTCAGAATAAAACCTTGCATCTCTGAAAATGTTATTTTACAGCAAAAAAGAAAAAAATTGTTAAACAATGCAAGTTAAAGGGCCCATATTCTGCATTTTTCTTGTCTTTCATTTATTCTTTCATTGATGACACATAGATTTATATACCAGTAACACAGAACTGTTTTCCAACCTCTTCATTTTCTTTAGAAATTAATAGGCTGTTGTTGTTACTGTGTCGTTAAGACTGATTATATGTAAATGAACTTTGTTCTGACTGGTTGTCCTGTAATAAGCCTCATTTGAAAAGTATCTGGATCGTAACACTCCTTATAACTTCATACTGAATGGGTGGGGCAAAACTGCTATAGGCTGAATAGGTGAATATTTGTAAATGTGTATCTGTGGATCTAATCATAATCAAGGGTTTATTCTTTATTCTCAGTTTGGACCACTTCTATTAGTCCCTATGTCATGAAATTTTGATTTTTGACTTTTGAATTTTGTAAAGAGCAGCTGTTATTTTCAAATCATATTAAAATGAAAAACAAAAATGGAGATACAAGGTTTTTCTCTGACAGTGAAGATATATTACAAGATTGATCGGGTTACTTCTTTTGTGGTAGCACAAAAATGTAGACTATTAAACCAGTGGTGACAACATACAACAATGTTGTGCAAATCTAGTCTTTCTAGCCTTCAGAGTTTAAGTACAAACAGTTTATCTGCAGTTCAAAGTCTATAAGCATTACTATTAAAAACAGAACAACCAAAAACCAAGCAACTCTAATGTTCAAAATCAAACAACTCGGCTTCTTTCGCTTTCCAGAATGCAAAACTGCGATCAATGTACTTACAAATTTCATCATTGTTAAAACATGAGAAGTCCATTTTCCCACCTGCCTTGTGGACCCTCTCCTTTTGCCCTGCATTTTCAACTGTCTTGACCTCAGAGTCCTTTTGAGAGTTCGGAGATGCAGCGCCCCCTTTTGTCCCAAAGAACTGGGCCTTAATGTCTTCAAATCCATCTTTCCAGTCTCGTTTTCCAGCTTCGATGTCTTTTATCACAGCGTGATGGAAATCTCTCACCATTTCCCAAGGGAAAGCTCCCACATGGTCAAACACCTCAAAGCAGAGCAGGTGCCTCATCTTCCGTTCCTCGGCAGGGAGGTCCTGCTCCAGGATGTGGAAGTATCCCAGCATGAAGAGGTCGAGCGTCAGGCTGTCATAAGGTACAGGTGCGCCGTCCACTCGCGGCAGAAAGTGCTCCGGGGAGTAGGTGACCCGTTTCCTCTGGAGGCTCCGGATTTGGCGGGAGGGAACTCCCAAGGTGATGGCCCTCCAGTTGCGGATCATCTTGTCTATGGCCATCTTTTGTCTGTAGAGGTGATATAACGAGCCATTCTTTGGTTGAGAAACTGGGGTTGTCACAGTGTTACTGTTAAGATAATTCTCTGGTCTTTGTGTTTCGGTGTTTTGTTTCATTTTGTTTCGCATCGAGATAGCATATGCCGACCTCTTCCAGTGGCTCAAGAACAGAACAACGATTCGCTCTTTGCGCAAGCTGGTGGTCTCCATGACTTTAGCTGGTTCCTTGCACTTTATATTGTTGTCATTAATGACCCTGATGTCTTGGACAACCCTCACTTGCCCATCAGAATTGCTACGCTGCTCTTCTTTGTTGCGCTCAGATACATTATTTAAGATCCCAGAGAATGGGTAGATGTTTCCAATCTGACCTTCGAAGTTGGACCTTAGATTTCGCACAGAAACACCCGACATCTGGATCTCCATTTCCACCTTTTCTCTCCGGCCCCTGATGGAACTTTGTCTTTCTGGCTGCATGGAGAAGACAGAATCTAGTTCTTTGTTGGGGATTTTACAGATGCCGTTCTCGGTTTCTCCATTTCTCTCCGTGAGGTTGTTCAAGAGCAGGCTCATGCTCTTTACAATGCCCGAAATACGGCTACACCACACAGGCAAGGCCAGAGAGTCAACCATATCTGGCTGCTGATGGGTATTAACAGTAATATTGACAATTGGAGCTGGAAGGATAGCCCGCAGCTCCTCAGCTAGACGGGCTAATTCAAGTTCATAGGCCTGATACTTCTTCTGAAGCGATACAGTCTCAATTTGACCTTCCAAGTATACCAAGTCATCCTCTGTTAACAGCTCGCCAAAAGGGCCCAGAATAGCATCATGGACCTTGGAGTATCTCCAGCCATCCATGCATTTGTCACTATTATCCTGGCAAGAATGGAAGAATCATAAGATACAATGATCATAAAAATAATCAGAAATAACGAGAACTGAATTTGACATATGATGTTAGACAAACAGTGTAAAGCTAATTTGAACAGATTGACACTTAATAGCTCCAATAAGCAACTGATGAAACATGGTCATAACTCTGAGCAATATTTAGTTCATCGGTTATTTATGTTGTAAAAACTGCCCTGCTAGTTGCAGTGATACCCAAATGTGGCATGTAACCCTGTCTACACAAGGTCACTCAATGCAACTTGTATCTAGTTTGTGTCCTGATAAGATTTTAGCGACATGCGTTTACACTTGGTAGTCAAATGTGCCTCTGGTCAGTGCGACTGAATTCTGATAACTATGTAGAGAGTGAAATCCGAATCAAATCATATACACCAGCCTGTGCTAGTCCTCATTTTTCTGTCCTATTCAAAAGAACACGGTCAACGTTTATAGGACAGGGTGTACTGTATGTTGTCCTATCCTGTAATATTGTTTTGTTGCTCTTGGGTTGTCTTGCACTCTCTCTCTCTTTGCACTCTGTGTATTCCTGTCCTGCCCTTATGTAGTCTTGTGGTGTTTCTGTTTTTGAACTTTTTGTTGCACCATGGTCCCGGACTAATGTTGTTGGTTTTCACTGTGTAATTTGTGGTTGGTTGAAATGACAACAAACAACATCTTGACTTAACAAAAAAGGACAACTGTTAAGAAAAAATAGCTGATAGCAAACTAACAAAACAATAATGTGTGTGGAAATATTATTAGAAATTTACTAAACCTGCATTTTTGTCATTTTTTTAAACACTGAAATGCTGAAAGTGACTTGAATCTGCCAATATAAAATATATGAATATAAAGTGACAATAGTGACTGCAGATTTCTGAGTTCAACATTTGAAAATAAAAGGTTTTGAGCCCCCGATCAGTTCAGTTATCTAAGGCTTAGTTTCTTTGAAAGTAGAAATATTTTGTTAGGGGTCTCTCCAAACCACTGTGCTGTGTTATAACATGCATATCATAAAGTGATGATAGTGATCATATGTGAACACACCACAGCACACAGTGTGAACAGCACGAAATTCTTCCTCTGCATTTAACACATTCACCAAGTGAAGCAGCGGGCACCCAGGAACACGGCGCCCGGGGAGCAGTGTGTGGGGACGGTACCTAGCTCAAGGCTACCTCAGTGGTGCCACTAGCAGTCTTGGGAATCGAACCCACGACTTCCTGATCACAGGGCGAACGCCCTAACCACTAGACTACCAGCTGCCCATGCTTAATATTGAATCGATAGGAAGGGATACTCTGGGTGGATGGAGATGAGGATGTTTACCTTTTGCTGTTGATCTTCATCGTCTTGTAGCCGTGCCTGAAGCTTACGAACCATCACCTGCCTCTTCCACTCAGCAATAGGCTTCCCGTGCTCATCATGGGTGGGAACCAGAGAGTCAATGTCAGCAAGATTCACCTCCTCGGTTGGGATTCTAACCATTCCGTTTTCTCCTTTCTGCAAAAACAAAGCTGTGTGTGATACTTTGACAGCAGTGGGTAAGTTTTGAACATCAGACAATCATAATGTGGTGAACAATCTTTTTAACTACAAGTCATTAAAGAATTACAAATAGAAGTTGCCGCATGTCCAAAACTCTTGAATTTTGAATCTTGAAGTCAAACATTCATTCAGAGCGGCTTATCTTAACGTAGTTGTCCATGCTCACTGATCTCATTCTGAATATAGGAATTACTGTGAACAAGGATAAACTGTTAGATTTGCTCCAAATGACACTGAAACACTACCTCAGGCCCCCTCATTAAGCTTCACTCCCCTGCAAAGCCTAACAAACACGTCAAGACGTGAGACATCGCTTATCGTGGGCTCAGTGTAGTGAGATTATGGGCCAAGTATTTGGTAAAACACAGCATGTGCTTCTCTTCCTCATGCATATGCATTTGAGGAAGGACTGCGCAAAACAAGATAGGATCACACAAACAAGTGGGTTGATATACTTTATATTAAGTTTATTACATAACCCACTCAATTTACGAAGGTATGAGCAGCTTGAGGCTGCCGTTGTTTTTTTTTTTAAGATTTTCCTTCACCTTTTAAAATGAGGTGTAAATCTGCATTAGGGTCTCAAAAGACGTGTTGTTGAGAGACTTCCTTTAACAGCAGCAGCAGAAACAGAGACTAGACAGAGACACGAGCCTCAAACATGAACTGAAAGAGTGTTTACCATTGCAATAACGTTGTTTAAACTCTTGGGATCAGATGAACTTATGCACTGAATGAGTTGCTGCAGAGATGCTGCAGTTTACATGCACAGTCCATGTTCTTATTTCATGCATTCTGTTTTCTGAGTAGAATTACACTCCTGTAGAATGTTTTGGTGAAAGAACTTCATTCATTAACAATGCCATCTCTTCATCACTGAACCTCCATTTTCTGTTTTGTCTTTTCACAGCATTATTTTCACCCCTGTGCCTCACCAGTGCACAGTTAGTGGGCGGAGCTGTGAGCAGTTAGTGGGCGGAGCAATGCAGTTTGTGTGATAAGCTGTAGTCTTAGTAAATTGCAAATTTTTACTCTCATCAAGGAGCATTCTGAGCGGCACCTGCACTTGTACTTACATCTGGCCCTGTGAGTCCAGTAAAGACCGCGGTCATTCCTGCATGTCTCCAGGTCTTCATGGACCTCAACTGAGGCATCAGCGCCTCCTCCTCCTCAAGATACTTCCTTGTGTTAAAGGAAGACACAACTGCAGAAGCAAACACATAGAAACTGCATTCAGTTCACATACATAACTACTAAAAGGGGTTTATCTTCAGATCCTAGTGGCTGGCAGCACTGCATCTGACTGAACTTCATACTTAAGTAGTAAATTATTGGACATGGACATTATAAATACTGAAACTTAAAAAAAAAAAAAACCTTTTGGCTAAAATTGAATGATTTTTTTTTTGGTTCTGAAAAAAATGAGGACTGGTTAAATAATTGAAAAATACATTTTTATAATAAAAGAAACAACAAAAATATAAATCTTGATAATGAGAAACAGATGTGTGGACACCCTGCACTATGTTTGCTGTAACACAGAGAGCTCTAACTAATCTACTAAATATGAATTTTGTTTTCCTCTGCGATGATTATGACACTCAAATATTTATGGACATGGTTTGAGGCAGCGCTACGTGTTATTGTGGCAACCGCAGTTCAAAAAACACGTCACAAAGTCTGTGGTTAAATGTTGAGCAGAGCGTGCGTTTTCCTGTCGAGCTCAAATGACAGTTTCGGTTTGCACCCAAGGCCACACAATAACAACTTTTGTAGAGAGGTGCGTAGAACTGGATGGATTAAACAGTGACGACATAAATCACATAAAGAAACTCAGATTCAACTAAATATCTGTTACATTCACTTGAATGTCTCTCAACCTTACACTCACACTAAATTTAACCTTAAGGAGCATTCTATATTTATATATTTATATACTTCTATCTTTATATTTTTGTTTTATTTATACAGTGTACTTTTTATATTAAATTGTTATATTGTATAGTTTTTATTCTATTGCTTATGCTGCTTCTACTTTCTTCTCTTGTTCTGTTCACTTTGCTGCTGTAACAATGCAAAACAATGCAAATTTCCCACCTGTGGGACTAATAAAGGGTTATCTTTTGTCTTAACCTCAACTCTAAACCTAATGCTAAGTCATGTTTTCAAAGCAGATTTAGATCAGTAATAAAGTGTTAAACTAAAACTACTAAACTACTGGAATTCCTGTCAATATAATATCATCAGATGCAGCTGGCTGTCACCTGCAGAGGCCACTTGTACATGTTGAATGGAGCTGGTTCCAGTTTTAGCAGAGTGCAGAGAGGAACCGGGAGCAGGAGGGGAGTCAGGAGATACTGGTGAGAAACGAGGTTGAGGAAGCACCTCCTTCACCGGCTTCTGGGAACAAATAAAGGCATTAAGAACACGTACAGTACTGTGAAGACGTCTCGAGCCACCCCTCATTTCTTCACATTTTTCTTGCAAGGACTTTCAAAGACTTTCAGTCCAGTCCCTGAACCTGACCAGTTTCAGAGGAATGTTTTTTCTTTGTTAAGACACACAGTGACCTACGTATGAATCATTCTAGCAGAACAAGTCAAGTCAAGTAGAGCTTTATTGACCATCTAAAGACCATCTAAAGACCATTCAAAGCAGACTATAAAAATGAGGGATATTTGAGAGCAAGAAAAAGACTAAATGTGCAGAGCAGAAACTTCTCCCAGGATTAGGATTGAGAATGATTAATCTTAGCGTTAAAAATGATACTCCCTTTGTTATTTTGCCACTGTCTGCAATGGTGCTCTTGGGAACTTTGCCCTTACAGATGGGCCTTATTGTCAGTTTGAGCCTTGTATTCATTACCTTGCTCTCCATCCCTGATCTGGGATTTGGGTCACTGGACTGGTCCGTAATGTCAAGAAACGAGGTCCTTTCCTCTTCTATGAGAATAAGCTCTTTGGGGCGGCGACTGTTCTCTGACTCCGGAAGCTGAAAAACATAATGTAACAACCTGTTAGCCAGGCTATTGGGCGCTTTGATAACATATATATATATATATAAGCATATATATATATTCATAAAATTAAAGGAAAAGCACTGAAAAACATCCAGATAGTGAAAACCAGTCAGAAAACCAAAATTCTTCCCACCAACCACCAAACATCAACCATCAGTTTGCACTTTTGGAGGACTGTAGACTCGTAAACTTGTATATTTTACACATCCTGTAGGGTCATATCCACCTCTGTTACATAAATCTGTGGTTTGTATAAAAATGTTGAGCAGGCCCAGCTTCCCTTGATTTTGTATCAAGATGATTAAGAAGGAAAGATCTAAGTGACTCTGAAAGTCAGAAAGACTGCGCAGTGTTTCAGTTGGGACGGTGACTAAAGTGACCTGTGTGTTCATATCTGTGTGAAAGGCATCAGTAACAGAGCTGGAGATTGGGGAGGAAAGTGCACATTCAGTGAGTGCAGTGTGTGATGCATTAGTGCAATATGCAAGAGCAGCTGTTCCTCAGGTGAATGCGAATGTCAATGCAGGACGTGATCAGGCTGTGTCAGCGAGAACAGTCCGTCCACAGCCACACAGACAGGGTCGTTACAGGAGCACTGCAGTGCAGAATCCCTTTACAAAGATGACTGACCATCTGAGAGGTCAGTGGCATAAAACCACAGGCACTGGTCTACAGAAATGTGGAAAACAGTCATATGGTCAGATGAGTCATCCTTCAACGTGTTCTTCACAAGTGGGTGACTCCATCCTATGAAATATACCTGTTGGTGGTCTTTTCCAGAATGACCCCTCCACAGAGAACGGTGGGCCTCTAAATGGCTTAACCCATAGAACATGAGCAGTACGGCAGTGCAACAAATGGTATATTGTCATCATTTGGCAAAACAGCTCCTTTTATTGAAGTTCCCCGGTTTGTGTTGGTGCTCGAGGTGTCAGACGTCATGCTGAGCTTTGATTGGTGTTCCTGTGTCACGTAGAACCAAAGTTACTGTAATTTAAAAACATGTAATAATAATAATAATCACTACTGGG
>JBBPCZ010000001.1:17639954-17652358 GCA_037974445.1 Brycinus macrolepidotus
AAACATTCCTCTGAAACTGGTCAGGTTCAGGGACTGGACTGGAAATAAGAGTCTTTGAAAGTCCTTCAGGAAGCCTGGAGAACTGTTCCTCAAGACCACATTAAAATACAAGAAAGCCTGGATCTTCGGAAGCAAAATATGAAGAAATGAGGGGCGGCTCAAGACTTTTGCACAGTATTGTATATCCTCATGTTTGTTTATTTGTGTGTGTGTCTCACCTTGGGGAGTGGGACACAAGCAGTTTGAGACAGGTAAGATGTCCACTGGCAGCAGCGTAGTGGACAGGAAGAGCTCCACAGTTGGTTTCTGTCTGAGTGCTGCCCCCTGCAGACAGCAGCCACTGCACCGCCTCAGCGTGGCCGAACCTCGCCGCCAAGTGCAGGGCTGTAGCTCCCTCCCCATCCTGATCCTGCAGCCGGGAACACAGACAGCACAAGGGTCAGCTTCACAGTGGAGAAATGATGTGTAGAAGCGGTTGGATGTATAAAAGTGGATACTGGAGTGATGTGTTCTTGTTATATGGACTGTATTGAGTTGTATTAAATTGTGTTGTATTGTATTGGATTATTCTGCACAGTGCAGTCCATATGATGAGAAAACATCATTTTATGGACTGCATTGTGTTGGATTTTATTATATTGTTACACCCAACACAGTCCATATGAGAAAACATCGTGATGTGGACTGTATTGTGTTGTATTGTATTGCATTGTATTGCTCAACCCAAAACAGTCCATATTATGAGAAAACATCACGATATGAACTGTATTGCGTTGTATTGTATTGTGTTGTGTTGTATTGCATTGTGTTGTTCCACATAATACAGCCCATATGATGAGAAACATCATGATATGGACTGTATTGTATTGTACTGACCTGTGTTGAATTGTATTGTATTGTTCCACACAGTGCTGTCCAAATGATGAGAAAACCTCATGATATGGACTGAATTATATTGTATTGCATTGTACTGTATTGTGTTATATTGTATTGTTCCACACAATACAATCCATATCATGAGAAAACAACATGATATGGACTGCATTGTGTTCTATTGTGTTGTATTGTATTGTATTGTTCCATACAATACGGTCCAAATGATGAGAAACATCACGATATGGACTGTATTATATGCAACAGCAAAGATTCTTACAATCTCAAAAAAAGCACATTGACGACACTGTTTAATAAAAAGCAAGTAAAAACGCTATTGTAGTTTTCAGATTTTCATGTAGGGAACAATTCTCGAAAAGAAACAGGACGCGTGGACGTATCAATGCTACAAAAGAACTGGACTGAGGACTTTTTCAGACACATCAACTCAATTTAACCATTATTTGAATAATTTGAATGAAGTCCTATTTTCTTAAATGTCCTAGACTCTCCAATAGATACTAACAAATTCATCTTTAAAAAATTAAATAATACACTAATTCTATCAATATTGGTTATGGAACACAATTCCTTCAGCCCCCCAACACACCACCACACAACTTTCTATTTTGTCTATTATTCTTCTACACTGTTTATTTTGTAATTTGTATAGTTCAGGCAAATGTTTTAGCACCCCTGGTCAAATTGCACGCACTATGGCAAAATCTATGGCACATTTTTACATTCAAGTAACATATAAGTATGCTTTCTTTAGAAGATGTGTTATTTTCACTTACGAAAACATGTCATTTGACTGGTGGTGTTCAAATTTTTTGCAAACAGCTGTATGTCTTGCTTTAAGATAAATGACATATTAATTAAAAAAATAAATCTTCTCTGTTGAGGAAATCAGTGTCATCTGTCTTTAAAATCCGTTCAAACTATAATGGGCTAACCTAACTGTGTCATGAATGAATGCAAAAGAACATAGAAGGGCCAATATTAGCCATTCTAAGGCTGATATTTCAGTAAGAAGTGTGTTATACACATGGTGAATGACCCCTATTTGCAGTGTTTATTTCAGCCTATTACAGCAAATGAATGGACAGTGTTTAGAAAACCCATGTGTTTAGTACCAGATGAAACCAACACTGTAGATTAAATATAATTACATAACTTATAGATATAGCTTCATATTGGTTGATAAATGACAAGCCTTGAGATTCATAACTGCATTGTAATAAACTTTAATGTGAAAAAGACTTTCATTTTAAAGTTAAGTGACCAGTTTGACCTTTAACTTCACTGAACCTCTAATAGTAAGTTAACAAACCAACATGCGTTAAATTTTGTTAAATTATTAAATAGTATTGGAGTTCAATGGGTTAATCAGACTCAGAAAACTTTATTGATCAAGAGTAAATTGCTTAAGTTACGACTGCACAGACTCACAGAGACAAGAACAAAATCAAATATAAAATCTACATAAATCCAATAAAAACCTTT
This sequence comes from Brycinus macrolepidotus, assembly GCA_037974445.1. Classification (NCBI taxonomy): domain Eukaryota; kingdom Metazoa; phylum Chordata; class Actinopteri; order Characiformes; family Alestidae; genus Brycinus; species Brycinus macrolepidotus. The sequence continues at coordinate 17,642,334 of JBBPCZ010000001.1, forward strand.
TCCTTTGAAAATTTTTTAAAGAAAATACCTTATATGAAATACACGATGCTATATTCACAAATGCTGGGGTATAAATACTATAGATAAGAAACTTACACAAATAAGGGTTAGAACTATGTTATTGCGCTTAATAGAGATCAGACGTACAGTTAAATGTACCATGCAGGCCAACGGTTCTCATACCTAGAACCCATACCCTGCATACACACCCTCTTCACCTCTCACCTCACCTCAATCCTGCAGTCCCCATGTCCCAGAAGCCACTGCAACTCCTGCGTGTGTCCGGTTGCTGCAGCATCGTGGGCCGGCGTGGCCCCGTTCTTTGCGCGGCTGTGGGCCTGAAGGCCGGCTTCTACTACCAGAAAGCACAGGCAGCTGAACTGGCCGCAGCGGGCAGCGTGGTGGACGGCCGTGGCCCCATGGGGGTCAACGATGGCCGAGCTGAGGTGGCCAGACTTCTTTAGGACCCTGAGAGCCTCAATATCACCCTCACGAGCGGCCTGGATCACCCTGTGGAGAACCATGCTGCCCTAGTGCCCTACCCGGAATCAACTGGCAGGGGTCCCGTCTCCGGTCATTACTACACCTCCCTCCCTCTCACTCACGCATTCTCTAAAAATGACACCTGAGCTGCGTCTGAAATGCCTGAATGAGGGACAGATGGTCAGCTGAAAAGAGAGAGAAGCAAGGGCCAGGCTGAGATACCTGAACTATACATTTAAATGAATAATTTAGCGAAAAAACTATCACCAAAACAGTAGAATTAACATTTGGAGAGCAATTTTGCTTATGTTTTGCATTCAAACTAGTTTTGGAGTCTAAAGTGGCTCATACCCACCTAATTAACCTCAAACTCTATAGACTTGAAGTGGGTTTTGATACTGTTTAATACTGTTGATGCTAAACCAGTAGCAACTAAGCTGAAGCCTGAATGTTGCTCATACTTTTGTCCATTTTTTATGGGTCTGAGTTTAGTAATTGTTTTGGCAGAGATGCTGTCTCTGGTCTTGGCTACACTCCTCTCTCCCTCCCTAAAAAAAGACACCTGAGCTGCACTCAGAATACCCGAGGGAGAAACAGTTAGCCAGCTGAACAAAGAGGAAAGCTGGAGGCAGATCAAAACGCTCTGAACAAAAGTCAAATGTGTGGAGACATCTAGCATTTCTTTGGAATTTATCGAACAAGTAGCTGTGGGTGTATTTATCGTCAACACTCAACTTCACTCTCATTAAAGTCCACTGGTTCAAGTGTGACAAATGGGCTTTACTGACACAGCATTTTCTTTAGATGAGGCTTCCTGTTAACCTGATTAAAATACACTGATCATCAAAATTATCCTATCAAAAATTACTCTTGACTATACTTTTGATTGTTAGAAAAAAAATTATACCATTATTTGAAACCTGCTCTTTATACCAAAGAAAAAACTTTGATGACTGATGTTTAATCCTGTTACTTTTCAATTATTACTTTTCAATCCTGTTACTTTTCAATTAAGTATTTACTTTTCATTATCAGCAAAAACATTTTATCACAAAGCAGTTGTGTGCAAATGATGTGACTGTATTTATTTATCAACACTCATGCTCATCAAAGTGTTTCCTTTGGTCTAAAGAGCAGGTTTTAAATAAAGATCTGAACGTTTTCTATTCCAAACTATTGAGAGCAAATTTTGACAAAGCAATTTTGGCGATCAGTGTATTTCATCAGATTAACAGGAAACCTCATCCAAAATCTCCAAAGATTCATGTGGATTTCTCCAAAAACATCAAAACACACAAACACAGGGCTGGGCTCTTAAAAAGTTAATCCGCAGCTTTAAGAAGGAGAAGCACTTTGCTCCCAAACCTGGTGAATCATTCACATAAAAGAAGGCAGAAGTGGTTTATGACAGTGTCGCACATTTATTTCACGTCCAACGAAGTGTTAAGTGTCCACAGACATTAGAAGACACAAGTCCAATGAGAACTTGAGCACTGAGTACACTACAGCCTATCCACTAACGGTATAAAGAGGTTACCAGACCGTCCACAGTTTGGTTTATATACACAGCAGGGATGTAGAAGCAGTTACATAAGATGCATTTTAGTTTGCAGGGCGGCGCGCCCTGGAGTATTGTTTCATACTGCAAAATATGAATGAATGTATGAGTCCATGAGTGATGAATATTCTTCAGATGTTTTGAAAGGTAGTATTAATGCAGTCCACTGAGAGTAGGAGTAACATGTAGAGAGAGAAAGACACCACTTACAGTATTTAACAACAATCCCCAAAAATCCGGTTCGTTACAATGTGTGTACTGTGATGTGTTGATATACTGAAGTCCTGAATCCTTTCATTTGAGAGCAATTGGAGGATTTGTGTTAATGATTTATGGAGCCCAACAAAATAATACAATATAATCTGATCTAAATAGTATTCTTATGTAAATGCTACTGATATACTGTATGGAGGTAAATGAGCTTCGATGCATTAGATTCAAACAGTTCAGTAACTATATACAGCATGCTGTCACATACATAGCATTATCAAATGGACAAAAAAAAGGAATGGACAGTACTTGATTGGAGCACCGAGAGGCATCGCTGGAAAGCCTTCTAACTGAACAACAACTCGTATCCTCTTATTTCTCATTTCTGAACCCACGGGATGAAAGAAGATGAGATCTTGTTGAAATAGGCTATATTTGCACTGTAGTGTATTGATGCCAATGTCAGGGAGTATCTCAGAAACCTGCTTGTGTCTGTTTTTCAGGTTTGTGCTCTATGGGTTGTCTGGCCCAAGGCATAGAACCCAGTGGTGTTTTTACCCAACAAAACGAGCTGAGAATGACTGGCTGGTCATTCTTCACCACTATGCCACAACACAGGCAGGTTACAATCAACACCCTCAATGCAAAGGTCTATTTGTAGGACACCTCTGATATTTAGCAACCGTCTTTACATCATTATTTGAGACATTTCTTAGTTTACCAGTTCACTTCTTTAGAGATGTAAGTTCATTCGTTCATTCATTTTCTGTAACCGCTTAAACCCTTACTAGGGTCGCAAGTCAAAGGACCATAAAGGTCAGAAATAGTCTAGATTCATACAGTTCCACTTCTTATCACACATTAAATAAATCATTTTCAGTTTGGTTTAAATCTACGACTGCCTGGCTAGGATTAAGCTCAAAACTTTCAGACAAGGCTGTGTTTGGGTTTCTCATTTCAAAACTGTAACACTGAAATTTAATCTAGATGAAAGCGCAATGAGAATTACTGCGTGCTGAGACCCACTGGGATAGAGGTCACCTCAATTATTTCCTTCATCACAGGTGGATATGACCTGCAAGTCAGAGTAAAGGCCAATAAAATGCAGTAAACCTGTACCATCAGCATTAAACCGCTCTAAATGTAAATGCAATTACAATATTGCAAGAGACATCAAATAAACATATTCCTGATAATCCCTGATAATATCAACATTAAGTGTAACATGTGATATAACCCTAAATACCCCATTTGTCCAGGTGCTGTAATATGCTTTCCGTTCTTCAGTGAAAATCGTATGAGCGTGCGTTAAATAAAACAATAAAATAAAGGGAGGTCAGGTTTCTGTTAGCAGCTATAAGCCAAAAACTCCTGTGCAAATCAACTCACTCGTTCATAAATTTCTAGAAGGCTTAACAAATGATCAAAGCTTAGATTTGAAAGTGCAATGTGAAAAACGTGTTTTCTAATTACATAAATAATGTTTATAAAACATATGAATATTAGCAAATAAATAAACAATGTAAATTTAAAAAATGTTAAATGTCAGGTTAGTAAAAGGAAAAGTTTAAGACGTTCCCTTTTTGGGCTTGATTGTTTTTGATGACGCCAGATCCTCTTTCAGGCTGAATATTTATGACCCTTTCCTGTAACTAGTCCTACTGTCTTACTCCTTCCAAAACATTAAAAAATAATAATAAATGAGAAACAAAGCAGCTCTGTATTGTCTCCCTGTGCAACAGTGCGATCAAAACAACAGGACTCTACAGAAGCTCAGGGAAAAAGCACTTGACATCTAACCCGCAGAAGCACACACACAAGCGGAGAACTGCATTGCGTTTTACACAGCAGCTAAACCGTTTACATTTTGTAAATGGGGGCTTTCAGTATGACACTGTTTTCCTATAGTAATCACTAATAAGCAGTAATTGTATAAGGGGGGTTGAAGATGGAGAGTTACAGTACTTATGAACTGGCAATTATCTCTTTTCTAAAGCAGGTCTGACACATACACACCTGCAAACACTTGTTCTCATACATACTCATACCACACATGTTCACACATTTTATGGCTGGACACAGGGTGCGGAGGCAGGCAGGAGGCAGTATTGAGGGTGGTAGGCAAGGGGCGTTCTTCACATGAACTATATACACCACAGGAGCCCGTCGTGTTTCCATTTTTATCTCAAAACGTTACAGAGAACAAGGTTGTTCCCTCACATCCTCATCTGTGCTGATTTTTTCCTGGACAGCTTAGACCTGGGAAGAGAAAATACAGAGAAACTGAATCAGAACTGGACAAAATAGTAGAGCAAGGATAATAGTAGATATCCAAAAGTTTTATAATGTTCTAAGTCCATCACCATTTCAAACCCTTTGTGTTGAAAACAGTGCCAGCACAAACTCAAGCTGATGACTTTAGAACCCTGAGACAATATGAACAAATGAAGCTTATATGACTGATACATCAGCACATGTGCTTTTTCTTGCATGCTCTTTCATCCTGTCTGCACTTGTGGTCTTGTGGTGTTCTGTTCTTATGTTGCACCGTGGTCCTGGAGGCACACTGTTTCGTTTTACTGTGTTCTGTGGGTATATGGTTGAAATGTCAATAAAACCTGCTAGACTTGACTTTATATAAAAGACAATGCAATTTTCCATGTACTATAGAAGATTAGCAAGAACTTTTCTCAACATGGTGCCCACTCAGCATCCACTTTATTAGAAATGGCTTCCTTGCACTTCACCTTGTTGTTGTATTGTTACAGACTGCTGGCCATCTGTTTGTAATAATCTAGCAGTGATACTGGCATGCATTAAAACCCCAACAGCACCACGGTGCAGTCTGACCAAGGATGAATGGGGTAGCAGGGTGGTACCCTCATAAATTGTGCAAAAACAGATGGGCTACAATCTGTAATTGTACACCTTTCTAATGGACCTCTGAGCTACGTGGAGTTACCTGGCCAGTGAATGTACGCACAAATTAGGGCTGTCTAATAAGTGTATTCTCCGCATTTAACCCATTTAACCCATTTGGTGGGCAGCCAGGAACACAGCGCCCGGGGAGCAGTGTGTGGGGACGGTACCTTGCTCCAGAGTACCTCAGAGGTCCCACTAGCAGTCCTGCGATTCAAACCCACGACTTTCTGATCACAGGGGCAGCTCCCTAACCACTAGGCCAAACTAGGTGCTGTGTGTTTAAAACACTGTATATAAAGTCATCCTCATTGTGCATAGCTGTGCACATTGCATCTACCTGATGGTTCCAGCCAGCAGTGGATTGAAGGCGTACAGCCAGTCGTGCATTTCTTTGTCGTTGCCGGCCTGGAGGAGAATGCCACGGTGCTCAGTGCAAACGGCAAACGTGTTCGGCGTCTGGAGACAAAAATCACACACACAGTAACTCCAGGGAATCAGCTGATAAACTTTATGACAATAATTAACACTGCATCTTGTATGATGTAAGTACTGCAACATATGACATTTGCATAGTGATTGCTTAAGGTTTAGCAGCATAGTTTACATACAAATTTCTGTCCATTGTTTAAAAATGGTTTAACACCATTTTTGCAAGATGGTTTGCAAGATATTTCAGTAGACTGAGATTTTTTTCCATAAAAGATTGGTTTCTTACACAGACGGCACACAGATGGACACTCTTACCCTCAGCATTGTCTGCTGGTCCTCACTGTACTCCACCTGTGCGGAGGACAGGTTAATGACCGCTCTCTCCACGCTGTCGCGCTCACTGCGGTACAGGTAGACGTAGGGTCGCCGCACCACCACATAGCGCTTCACCCAGCCAGAGGTGTGTGGCTCCAGAAAGTGCAGGTATCCTTTCTTTGACACGATGGGACTGTCAAAGTAAGAGACAACGTTGAGACATGTGACACTGCTTTGAATTGCCGTTCCACGGTGTTCTTCAGTCAACCTAATTTAAAACTCATTCGAAGGAAACATCATTTTCAGAACTGAGCTTCACTGGGGTAAAGTAAAGTAAAGTGGCCCCTTATAGTCACGCATGAACACACCACAGCACAATACACAGTGTGAAATTCTTTCTCTGTATTTAACCCATTCACCAAGTGAAGCGGTGGGCTGCCACCAATGAGGGGCGCCCAGGGAGCAGAGTGTGGGGACGGTACCTTACTCAAGGGAACCTCAGTGATGCCACTAGCAGTGCTGGGATTTGAACCCACGGCCTTCCGATCCCTGGGGCAACTCCCTAACCACCAGACCACCAGCTGCCCCAAACATTTTCTTCATTTATGATTATGTTTACATCATATCCAATTATATTTCACTAAACTAAACACATTTTTGTTATTGAACATTTCATGTTTACATCATGTAAAGCCAACTTTAGTGCCATAAAGGGACATTTAGCATGTCTGGGATCTTAAACCCTGTTTAGATTCAAATAAGAAAATTGATTAAGCACAGGAAATGTTCCTAAAAGGAAGATGAAGTCACAGTATCTGCTACCTGTGCTTCCATTTTGAATCTGAGTTGACAAAACTTTACAGATCATTCACTTCTTTTAAATTGTCTCAAAATGAAGCTTGTTGATTTTTGGGCTCTTCAGGTCAGTACCTGACACGGATCTCCTGGATGTTGGGGACAAATGTACAGGTCCGATGCTTTCTCTCCTCAGGGCTGAATGGATCCAGATCAGGGCTGGAGGCCCCTGAATGAGGCTCTGAACTCCTGCAGGACACACACAGGACAATAGAGACATCTTTACTAAAAATATGGCTGTTATAGAACTGTAAGATAATCGCTATAAATTTAAATATAAACAATGACACATATTTTAAACACACTTAGATCTAATTGCCAAGCAATATGCAATGCAATATAACCAAAACACAAAACATGTCAAATTAAGAGATCATGAAAGAACCATCAATAATTTCAAAGACAAATACATCATAAACCAAAATCAATGTATAGATAATAAATGAGAAAACGAGGTAAAATTCAGGTGTACTATATGAAAACTAAGCATAAAGGACAAAATTAAGGTCAAGGTAACAAAACTATGGCTGCACTATGGAATTTCTGGGTCAGTAACAAAAACGAATAATTAACACCCAGTTATGGATATGACAGATCGAAACTTAAAAGATGGATCATCAATTAATTTTACCCAGATATGACATTGTGTACAGCAACAGATAGTGATGTAGCTTTATAAGTCTCGTCTTTGGACTCTGGTATAGCAGTGGTGTTCCTACTTGAATGGTGAATCAAATATTTAGTCTTCTGTGTGTGGTAATATACACTGTTCTCCATTTCAGTGAATGGAAATGCCCACCACAAATAACTTACTATAGATATCAGACTCTCCATCTACGTGTCGTGTGGGGGGATTGTCTGAGGTTAAGATCAATCAAAGTGATACAGAGAAAGCACCAATCTATGGTATTAAAATACAAACGTACCTGAGGTCCAGGTTGCTATAGTGACCCTCCAACAGTGATGGGCAGGTAGTGGATGGAGTGAGTGAGCTCAGAGAAGAGGAGCCATCTCTCAGCAGGGACGCTGACATTTCCGACAGCTAATATACACACAGTCAAAAGCAACACATTACAAAGCCTAACAGACAACTGCACTGAAATAAATGCATCATGGATTCGGTGCTATAATATTTAAATACTTGCGCTTACCCTCAAAATAACTACAACAATAATCATGACAGGCTAGGAATAGCAGGCAGGCAGGCAAAAAGGACTTGCAGCTGGTCTCAGTGACTAGGGAGTGGGAGGAAAGGGCCTACGGTGGCTCTATTCAAAATGCGCGAATGAAGTGTGAGGCTGCGGTCCATCGTTTCATTCCGAAATGAGCTAATGTATGAGCCGTTTTTAATGAGGTAGGGAGAGGTAGAGCAGATGGGAGATTGCTCTGTCTGAACGAGGCAGGCAGAAGAGCAAACAGAGCCGCTCTGTATGAACGAGACAGAGAAGTTTATGACCACTCTATCTGAAAGAAGCAGAGAGGAAGAGCAGATAGAGCCACTCGGTATGAATGGAGAGATGAGGCAAGGCCTGCAGTTGGGATTCTAAAGCAGTAAAGGCTCACCTTGCTCTCACTGGCACTGCTGCTCACCTGGCTGTACTGCCTGTTGAAGGTGTGCATGAGCAGTCGCAGACACTGTGAGGGGGGAGGAAAAGTTAAATTGTGGTTTTCTAACTCAGTCTGCCAGTGTGTGACTGTGGGTGATGAGAGGGGGCTGTTTGTCACCTTGGCAGCCAGTTCCTTCTGCCTCTCGTTGGGGCTGTCCAGGCCCAGGCCGCTTGCTGGGCTAAGGCAAGGACTGTGGGCTTTAGGCGAATCCATCAAGTCTTTACTGCACAGAGAGTCCTGGCCCAACAGCAGAGAGGATTCCAGCTTCTCTCTCAACAGCAGGTAGTGTCTTGTCTTCTCAACCTGCACACACACAATTAAAAAGAAGCATGATGTCCAACATGTTGGATGAATTTTCAAAGTGGTTACGATTTTATACTGCACACAAAACAGCAGCATCCAGACATTCGTCAGACTATTCAAATTTTTGAAGATTTTTAGTTATATTACCCTCATAGTTTCAGTGCAAAATTAAACACATTAATACTCTGCATAGTAAACGTCTTGCCTGGTCGACTGGTCAAGTCAGGTCAAGCAGGTTTTATTGTCATTTCAACCATATACACACAATACACCAAACAACATTCCTCCAGGACCATGGAGCAACACAAGAACAGAACAGAACAGAACACCACAAGTGCAGACAGGACGAAAGAGAGAGCAAGAAACAACACAAGAGCAACAATACAACTGGACAAGACAAGACAACAATCGACAATATCTACAGTCTGGATGAATACAGCATTTTGACAGGTACTGTATTCTAGCAGCAGAGAGTTGTGTACAAAAATGCAGAACAGATATAGCAGCAAAAGGACATAGAATGTGCAGTGTAATAAGAAGAAGTGGTAAGTAGTAAATTTAGTAAATTACGTCATTTTATGTGTGTAGAGAAAGCGTGCCAGTACCTCTTGCAGAAGACTGAGCTTCTCCAGCTCCCACTGGTGGTCTAGGATTAGACTGTCACTACGCGGCCTCCAGCCAGCCAGGTTCTCCTCCCCACGGACATATGCTACTGAAGTGTCCAGCACTCGTCGACGCCTCCTCTGCATGCCTGCACAACCAAGAACGGTTTCTGATTCTTCACACTACTTCTCATTCTTAATGACAGTTTAATGTTTAGTTGTCATCAGGTCTTTTCACAATGAGGCAATTTTTATGGATTTATAAAGTGGATGCGATTTTTGACGGAGATGGGTTAACGTTTGAAAGAGAGCAATCTAAGGCAAGTACAAGAAAACAATTTAGAACAAAAACAGGCAGAATATGGTGGAGTGACTGGAAATGGAATGGTGTGCGAGGGAACTGAGGATTGAAAACGTTTTTAAAGGGCTGATGATTATCAGGTGAACAAGATCCAGGTGTTGGTATTCGGGCGAGCCAGAGCCCTTTTGGCTGAACTAATTATTATAATTTTGTCACGATTTATTAATTTTCCAAAATTGCTTATCGTCTCAGTCCTAACCTCTAGTGGTCCGCCAGCCAAAACTGACCAATGATGAAGGGTTAGAAAATGGCTGTATATCAGACTGGCTACATTCTCTAACTGTACACCAGCAAAGTGGCGCTACGTTTACATTTACGGCATTTAGCAGACGCTCTTATCCAGAGCGACGTACATCAGTGCTCAAGTAGTCCACATCTG
>JBBPCZ010000001.1:17708468-17737336 GCA_037974445.1 Brycinus macrolepidotus
AAACAGACAGCATCGGAGGAAAAGTGTGCACGTGTGTGCCCACGTGAACACACACACACACACACACACACACACACGCACACACACACACACAGATTAAACCTGCAGACCCACCCTTGCCCAGCTTTAGTTCACCTCACAGCCTCTCACTGACCGCTCCACTGCCCTGCAGCTCAGAGGAAGAGAGGAACATGGCCAACACCATCCTGCAGACCGGGGGGTTCGTGTTAGGACTCGTTGGAGTGGCTGCGGTCATCGCTGCCACTGTGATAAACAACTGGAGCACTACAGACCGCCAGGGCGACGTGGTGACCTCCGTCTACACCTATAAGGGACTGTGGCAGGACTGTGAAGTGTCCAGCTCCGGATTCACCGAGTGCCGGCCGCTGTATGGAATTCTGGGATACTCAGGTGAGTCTGAGTAGAAGAACTGGACCCTGGGCTCTGTGGATGATAAGGTGGTCAAGCTGAGTAAGAAAACTGCATCCTTTACACCAAAACAGCTTTAAATGAACATACCAGTGGATTCATCTCTATTCTGCTGCATCTGGTCAGCAGTTTTTCCTGCACATAAAAAAAAAAAATGCAAAACTCACTCATTTCAAAACTCACAACAGAAACTAATGGGCACTTGTTGAAGCAATGGGTAAACATTTCAAACGTATATAATACAGTCATGTCAGGTAGAAAATTTCCATAATATTACTTAAATCCCTTAGACTGTGGACCTATCGTTCTGTTATTAATCTTAAGACTTATAATTCAGTAACTGATATGAATTATTCAGTAAATACTATTTATTATTCAGAAAGTACTGTACATCTACAAATTATTCTGTAACTATCATAAATTATCCAGTAAGTATAAACATTCTTCAGTATCCACTATAAATTATTCAGTATCTACTATAAATTATTCAGTAACTATTATAAACTATTCTGCATCTGCTATAAATTACTCAGCAACTATTATAAATTATTCTGCATCTACTATAAATTATTCAGTATCTACTATGAATGATTAAGTATCTACCATGAATTATTCCGTTTTTACTACAAATTTCTATGTAAGTACTATCAAATGATTCCACTTTTACTATACATTTCTCTACTACAAGTATTCAGTATTTACTATGAATTACTCAGTAACTGTTATTCAGTATTCTGCATCTACTTTAAATTGTTCAGTATCTACTATAAATTATTCAGTAACTACTATAAATTATTTAGTTTCTCATATTAATTATTCGGTTTCTACTATAAAATATTCAATATTAACTATAAATTACTCAGTCACTACTATAAATTATTCATAACCCACTATAAATTATTCAGTAACCACTATAAATTACTCAGTAACCACTATAATTCAGAAGCTACTACAAATTATTCAGTAACTATTATAAATGAATTAATATAATATATATAATAATCTACTATAAATTTTGCAGAATGTACTATGCATATTCAATATCTGTGATTTATTCTGGATCTACTATCAAACTGCTATGTAAGTTGTGTATTTATGTGGGGAGTTCAAATGTGGGGCCACATGTTTGGAGGTTTAAGAGGTTAAATGAACCCCTGCAGTGTGTAAAAGACTGGTGAAATGATATAGCGTAACCTGAGTTTGTCAGTTGTATTTTTGATTCAATGGATTTAATTCAATAAAACACCAGTTTTTATATTAAGAGAGCCGGCGGTGAATGAACAGTGGTTTCTCTGTGCCTGGCGGAGGCGTCCACGCAGATGATGAATGCAGAACTAAACAGTGTAGGTCCACATTCAGTCAATACTGTTATCAGCCATCAAACAAACACACACGGCTGAAGGGCTGAGTCAAATGCAAAAGCACCTGAAAGACCAAGGAAGTACTTTAAACTTCAAATCATTTTAGACTTTATTGCATCGTCTAAACAGGCTCAATAATTACATCATCTTAAATGCGATCACTTGGTTGAAATAACTTTATAGAAGTTATATAACTTCATAGCAGAATTTGATACCGCAGAGAGTCTTTCATCACGAATAACACACAGAATTGAGTTTCACTTGGCTTTTAAACAATATTTTCGCAAAGTACAGAAAAAGGTCCAGTAAAGAACCCCTAAACGTTGTTCCCAATACGAGTTTTCATTTTTACTGTTTCCTGTACCTTCCTAAAAAAAGCAGCCTAAAACAAACCACTTGTTTTGTTACTTAGCAACGTGTTGTTGGAAAAAAAACTTGTATATCAGAAAATTCTGAACAGAAAAAAATTATTTGAATGTAGGTTAATGGAACAAGAATATAATTATTTTTTATACTTTTTCTCTGTGTCCATTTCTAATAAAGTTTCATCACAGCGTAAAAAACACGGCCTTTTTAAATTATGTTAAATCAATTTAAAAAAATAATGTTTTGTTTCGACAGTGACAATGTGGATAAAACGCATTTCAGCCAATCAGACTGTGTTTAGAGTAAACCTGTCTGAAGTAAAAAACTGTAGTATCTGTACTGTATTATGAACAGCTTTGTGTGTTCGTTATTTATTTTCTAAAGAAATGAGCTTTAATGTTTTTTAATGATTCAGACTGGATGCGCTCTCGTGTCTCTTTAGGTCAGTTCCAGGCCGTGAGAGCGCTGATGGTGATCAGTATTGTGATGGGTGTGATCGGCGCAGCGATTTCTCTGTTCTCTCTGAAATGCTTCAGAATAGGACAGACTGAGAACTCCACCAAGGCCAAAATGACCCTGACGGCCGGGATCGTGTTCATCATCGCAGGTAATCAGAAATCCAAGGCAAACCAGCCTGTATTAAACTCTTTCCATTTATATTTTTCCTCCAAAGGTCCAATTATAAACGTTTTGTTTACCAAAAAGAGCCACAAAAACCCACAAAAATTTCTACATGACCTTTTCTCGCCTTCTTTAAACAGGCTGTGCCTTTAAGACTGATATATGTAAATGAGCTCTGTTCTAAATGGCTGCCCTGTACTGTGCCTCACTGAAAATGCTGAAAAGTACAATAACAACGTTCTCATTCACATTATGATGAATTGCTCTATGCAAGTGTAAATGTGTTCATGGTTGTGATGTCATAACCATGACACATTCGAACTAGGCCATTTTCACAGACTAATTTCCATATTTGCTAATTTCTACATATGAACTGAATGGATTGGGAAGTGATAGTACACTTTGAAATGTATGCAGTGTAACAATATGTGCATAACAAATCATAACTGTTTTCTATGTGAAGTGCAGGAAGGCAGCTAAAGACACTCTTCCACAGGTCTACAGGAACTGTGCTGTATCTAAACTGTGCTGTGATGTACCGCAATTGCTTTGATGTTCCAGTGTATCTCAGCCCGGTAACAGAGTTTCTGACTCAATTCTCTCCACAGTTTATGGCCGGTCGTCCCAAAACCGCGTCCATGGAGTCGAACCGGCGGAAAGTTTTTCTGTCAGAGCCGCTTTTGTTATTGTGGTCTTTTATTAGTTATAGTCTTGTTTTAGTTTTTTTTTTTTTCTGCTTTCTTTATCCGTGTGATGGAAACCTCACCCAGATAACTTGTTAGTGATGTCCTGGATCACCTTCACGTTCTCACAGCGTTAAAGATAAATCTGTTAGTGTCATAGAAAACTCCCACTGAAATTTATCTTCAGCCCAAACAGACGGTCATGCTTGTACTTCATTGACTTCTCAGTTGTTAGTTTGTATCTCCATTGTTGTTTTTTGTGCGGACAGTAAATAAACAGTGGCCTCTTTCCATGTTGTGATGACAATTCGACCAATCAGAAAGCAGTGATGCAGTCACCTTGGCTGCGGCCTGCTTTTAGCCCTGCTGTGGAGCAGCTCGGGTTCAGCTCGCTTTATTTGTAAAGTAAAAACATTTGTTCATGGTACAGCACGGTTCCTTATGCCAGTGGAAAAGCGTCATAATTCATTGCGATTGATCGCATTCACAACTACAAACCCTCATTTTTCCCTCTCTGCTCTCCGTAGGCCTCTGTGCCATTATTGGAGCGTCTGTTTACGCCAGCCAGATAGTGGCCAGCTTCGTTTCCACCACTTACAGCGCTAACATTAACCAGATGGAGATGGAGGGGATGGGGATGGGGACGAGCATGGCCACCACGTAAGACAAGGGCTAAACCCTCTGAACCTTAATAAAAACAGTGATTTACAGTTGTGCTGTGAACAGTCGTGCTCTTGCCTTTATCTGTGTTCTGGGGTGGAGCCACACGGTGAGTCACTTCATCAGCCTGTTTGTTCTCTAACGCTCAGGTACACCTTCGGCCCCGCCCTCTTCGTGGCCTGGGTGGGAGCAGGCCTGCTGCTGATTGGAGGAGTTCTGAAGTGCGTGGCCTTCAAAGGGATGCACGCTGAGAGTGCACCGTGAGTACCTGTATAATAATAATAATAAGAAGAAGAAGAATAGCAACAATAATAATAATGACAGTGTAATAATAATAATGACAACAATTGTAATATTACTACTACTACTACTACTACTAATAATAATAATAAGAAGAAGAAGAAGAAGAAGAAGAAGAAAAATACAACAAAAACAATATGAATAATAATAATGGCAATTATGGCAGTGTAATAATAATAATGATAATCATCATATTACTACTACTAATAATAATAATAACAATTATTATAATAATAATAATAATAAATAATGACAATCATTGTAAAAATAATGACAATTGCAATATTACTACTACTACTAGTAATAATAATAATAATAATAATGACAACAATAACAGCAACAATAATAGTAATAACAGTATTCAATAACATTTAAGCACATAGTCCACCTTCAAATTATTAGTTATTATTTCAACGCTTCATGTAGTATTACTACAAATAATATTTAATGACATTTAAGCACATGCTCATTAAATTATTGACACTATTTCAACACTAAATAATAAAAAAAAATTATAATAAAAAAATAATAATTTATATTGGTTTTGCTTTAATAACGTTAACAATACATACATTATATACAATACATATAAAAACAATATAAACACTCACTCACTCCTGTAACCACTTAATCCTCACTAGGGTCGCGGGTACCCGGAGTCTATCCCGGGGCCAGCGGGCGCGAGGCAGGGACTCACCCTGGGCGGGGCACAATATAAACACATTTATTCAATTTACTTTTTATACATTTATTAATATGTTGATTGTTATTCATTTTCTCTTTTCTCTTGTTTTGTAGCACCTATAAGACAGTTGCTTACAAAGTTCCAGCGCAGTCCAGGGCTGAGGAGGGCAGCGAGAGAGGGAACAGAGAGCAAAAATACGTGTAAAAAGAAGACAGAGTGTCCTTTCTCCTGTCTGGATGTTTTTGCTTCAGGAAATGTTGCTGTTTGTTTGTTTTGTGACATTTGTAAGAGAGTTAAAGTGAAAAATCACTTTCATTAACCACTGATGTTTTTAATGCAGTTCCTCATGTGAGTGTTTTTGATGCTAGTATGGATAATTATACTCACTCCCTTCTGCACAAAGTTATTCATCAATTAATGTTTGCTTTTTTATAACAATAAACACAACTGATAAATACTGATTGTTTTCTCATTGCATATTTTTCTTCTTTTTTTTTTATATCCCAGCCACCACTCTACCTCTTCCGAGGACAACTTTATTTTTAATAATAACTGCAGTGTCAAAATGTTTAGTGAAGCTGATCCTCACCTCATACCCATACCCATAAAAAGTGACACAACATATCAAGGAAAAAAAAAACAGAGAACAAAACCAGAAAGAAAACAATGCCATGATTAATCATTAAAATTCAAAGGGTGAAAAACATAAAGAAAGAGAAGAGGGGAAAAAATGTGGATTGTGAATTTGTGAGTAGAATGGATCTGCACAAATTTTTCTTACATCAGCACTAGTAAGAGACCAGTGACCAGCAGAGGTCACTATTAACACTAAAGCAGTGTGTGTATCTGGTGTAAAGCACATTATTAGTTATTCTGTTAGTGTTTCATCATCTTCCAGTTTAATTCCACTCAAATGTCATTTACTCTTAGAACTGATGTGCTTTAACGAAAACAAACAATCACAGTGTTTCAGAAACCCGATGTAGCCAAGACGCGCTTGGAATCCAGTTTTTGCTTTATTTCTGACGTAAGACGTCAATAGTCACCCAAATGTTTTCTGTAAATTCTTCCCCAAAACTCCTGTCGACCCGCTCTAACCACATCCAGCTCTCCATTAAGGTGTTCAGTGTCCACTCCAGATCATCTAAGACATGTTTGGAGTCCAAATTCTGCTTCTTTAGTTTAGAACTGGAGCTACGAGACTAACACTGCTAACACTAAAAGTCAATAGTCAAATGTTCTCTGTAAATACTTCCCCAAAACTCCTCTCAAACCTCATCCAGCCCTTCATTAAGGTGTAACAGACTTGTGGACACAGTTTAGGACACAGTATGACTTACTGTGAGCTGTAAAAATGAACTGAACTTCATTGCTACAGTCTACAGAGGACACTAGGGTTGGTGCTCACAAAGCAGGAGGACTGATCTCAGATCAGATTCCTGCATGTTTATGCTGTCTGTTGCACATTGTGTAGCAAGGATGCCCGCAGTGTTCAGCTACACAGTAAGTTTTGTTTATGTTTACAGCAGTAAGTCATACTGTGTCCTAAACCACAGCCACAAGGCTGTTACACCTTAATGAAGAGCTGGATGTGGTTTTGAGTGGGTTGAGAGAAGTTCTGGGGATGTGTTTACAGAGAATATTTGACTACTGACTTCTAGTCTTAGGAACATCAACCTTCTAGCTCCAGAAACAGAATCTGGACTCCAAACACGTCTTAGACGACTGACTACATCTAAAGCGAGTGGAAAATTAGGCAAAAGTGATTTTTCACTAAACTATTTCTTTTATGTGTTCTTAAGAATACACACATATTTACACATAAGTATATTGTTTTTAACACATATAGAGTGTATTGTGGATTTGAATGCTGATCCTGTTTTTAGGCACATTTCCATAGGCCTCAACAAACCACTACACCAAGGACCAATTCTGATAAATGAAAATCATTTATTTGTCAATAAAAACAACATATATAACATATAAGGGATTTGATACACAGTTTTATATCTAACAGGTATTTATATAATAAGATAAAATTATACAACACCAATAAATACATTTATAAATAAATAAATAAATTAACTTCATACTGTTTAAGACGTTAATCCTTAAGAACAGTCATAACACACTCTAGAAAATCCCGTCAAATATTCCGAGGAACATTTCAACTTCTTCGTTCTTATCCACTTGACCTCTGTAAGTAAACAAATGCAATTCTAACAAAACATTCAAATGCTGGACAGAGGTGACAGAATGACGGTTCTCCTCTTACCTGCCAGAACCTTTCTGTTCTTCAGTTGTTGGATCTCTCTTTGAGAAAAAGTCAAATCTGCCTCCCAGTGGGATATTTTTTGACTCATTCTTTTTTGGGAGTGGATGTTTCATTGCAGGTGCTGATACTACAGGGCTTATTCTCTGTTACACAAATCAGATAATTAGCGATGTGATGATATTTCTATCTGAATCTTAACTCATGTGATCTCTTAGATGCGTTAAATTAGGAGAACTCTAAGCAGTGCTGTGGCCCTTCAGTGGGGCCGCATAATGTATGGTTAGTTAATCATTATTATGATTTTGGTCTTTGAAATACTGCATATGCAAATAAGCCCTCTTTTTTAATTCAGATGGGTGTTTCTGTTTCTGTCTTTTAATGAATTAAGATGTCTCAATCTATTCATTTATTCTCTGAGCTGCTTATAATTAACCAGGGTTACTGGGAGTGCTGGAGCCTTTCCCAGCAGTCACAGGGCAAAAGGCAGAGAAACACCCTGGACAGGTAACCAGTCCATTGCAGGGTGTGTCATAATGCAATAAATAGAAATATTTAAGTTAATGCAGGTCAACATTTCAGGACATTAAGGGTTCATTGCTGTGTTTTTATGTGTTTTTTTACATATTGTAAGGTGCAGCATAATGTAACTATGATATGGAATCTTGTTACTTGAACATGGATTAAGTATATTCTCGTACTAAATTGCAATTCCAATGGTGATGCCAATTATGGTTCACCACTGAATGTCATTTTTAGTTTTAAGCCTAATCTGGGTATGGGAAACTACCACTAGGAACATAGATGGGAAACTCACTTGTCCCGGTGCTACAACTGCAGATCCAACCCTGAAAATAAACACATTTCCATTCATTTTATGAAGTAAAATCTCGGAAAACAACAGATAAAAAATCAAAGAGGGTTGCTGACTGACCTCAATGTTGAGTTGGAATTTAAAGACCCTGGTTTAAGCTCTGCACCACCGTGAGGAACCGAAGTCCAACGATCTGCAAATGTAAATAAAATGTCACATGCAAACTGTTCACCGACAGAGTTATCAATTTTATTTGAATACATTTTGGTTTGAGTTACTGAAAATAAATCACACACAGCACCTGTTGGCCTCTGATTTTCAGTGTATGAAACATCACTAGCAAGCACCAGGTTGGCATCATCAAAATCACCCCATTCATCCAGCGCCAGGTCAAAAGTAACGTTGAGAGCATCAGATGAGAAGCTGCTGTCCGTGCTGGTGTCTGGATGTGAGCTGATCGTGTGAGCTACACTTTTATTAGCAGAATTTCTGATTACGTGTCTCTCTGGGGCTTTTCGCCTCATATAAGAACCTAAAACAGCAGCTTGGGTTAGCTCATAAACATTTTTAACCAGTTCAAGAAAACTGCTCTTTTATATCCTATGCAGTCCTATCCAGATTTTTGCTTAATTTACTGTCTGTAGTAAACTTTATGTATTTTTAAGTTGTAAGTTATACATAATTCAGTCATTTTACAGTCATAAGCAAAAGTCTAAGTGCCCTCTGGTCAAATTACACACTTTTGTTAAATATCTAACTGGAAATTAAGTCCACATCCTCTACATATAAGATATAAAATGTACAGATTTCTGCACATTTAATACACAATTACTGTTTAGTAGTTAAATAAGCATAAAATGTCTCCTGTGTAAAGGATGTGGATTATTATGTTATGTATATCCAATATGTTAAACTCAATAAACAAAAAGGAATTGTGCACTAAAATTTGTAGCAGATGTGTACTTATTTTCACTTCAACACATGTAATTTGGCCGGGGGTATTCAAACTGTAATTCTAGATCAATAACAAAAGAAAAAGAAAAATACTTTGAAGCCTATTGTCAGTAGCAGTAGGGTGTGTGTGTTCCATTTCAGAATAAAAGTCTTCCCGGGCTTCACAGTATTCTGCAGATTGAAAACATAAACAGATCTCCTGGTTATGCAGGTTATGGATTATATTGGAAAACATTATAGTTGTATATCAGTAATTTTTTAGGGGGCAAAATCTCATGAAGCAAATACTATTAAATGATAAAAAAGTGTGCTAAAATGGGCTGCATGTACACAAAACAGGCCTTAAATCCCACTAAAAATGTAAACTGAGGCTGTATCCCAAACCTTATTTTACCACAGTAAATAATGTGTTTAAAATTTTAGACCACCACTAGTAATGCATTTATTATTGAATTATTTGTAGTACTGTACTGGTATGTGGCTCTGGATGCAGCCTCAGCAAGCTCCAATTACAGCTCCATCTGCTGGACAAAACTGATTTATTTGTTCATCTACAATTACTGTTTAGAGACCAAGGGTGACTAAATCATTCTAATTATGCCTACCATTATATGACCTCTCTGCAGATGTGGTAAAACCCTCCTCAGACTCCATGCTGTGAGACACACTCTTAGGATAATTCTGACATTCCTCAAACCTTTAAAAACAGCAGAATATCAATCTTAACATTGTTCATGTTACGAATCCTGGTCTTGAAGTATCACGGCCCTGACATTTCAGAGTTTCCTCTGCTCCCAACGATCCAACTAATTAACTAGTTAGGACGCCTGAGGTGAACTGGGGATGTTAGAGCAGGGAGAAAATAACATGCAGGACGGTGGGACTTCAGGACCAGGTTTAACTGATAGTAGTAATAATAAAAAAGAAAACATTTAAGCACCAGTCAAATTAAAGGACTTATTTGCTAAAACAGTTTTTTTTCCCACTGGGTCTTTTGAAACACTATCACACCTTGTGTGAGCTGGAATTGTGTCTCTGCGTTTGTAGGAAAACTGCTGCATGTTGATGTTCTCTGCCTCAGCATTCATCCTCATCTGCATAAAGGCACAGTAATGTCACAAACTGAAAGTACAAATTTATACACATTTATTTGGACTGCAAATTACGTAAAAAGGTGAAACATGAGATATAAGTGACAATTCACAGCCTTTTACAAACGAAATATGTAAAATAATGTGCATGATTAACACATAAAACGCTTTAATCGTGACTTTTTAAAGGCAATTTCATGAATAGTAGTGTGTGTATACATATATATATATATATATATATACACACACACACACACACACAAACTACTTCACACATACATTTTTATAGTAAATATTAATTACTGTATATGTAAATATATAGTGTGTATACATAAGTGGTATATTTTATATACAGCAAATATTACAAATATTAGAAGAACTGCAGTGCTTGACCTTTAAACGTTTGACTGGTGTCTCTATGAGCTTTCCATTCCTCATCTTTAGATCCTGGAGATATAAGGAAACATTTGACTCTGGAATCGGAGGCCTTTTCGTCAACATCTGCACTCCAACTTTGCCTAAAGCACAAAAGAATAATTATTTTACTACATTTCATCTCATCATCAGGATCCAGACACACATATATTTCTGCCACTCTGGTACTCACAGCAGTCATGGCCACAGAGCTCTTTGTTTTTACAAAAATGGTTACACTCCCTTTTGCCAGGTTCTGTCTGAGCAGGATCTGAAGTGTCAAGAGATACAGGTGTAGCACAATTTGAACTCGTAACTGACATCAACAGCACATTTAAATAAAAGAAACAGAATGTTGTTCAGGATGTGCCCATCAGCTTGCACTGCCTATGTGAAATAAGATCATATTTCAAATTCATGTATGTACTGGAAAACCAAAAGTGAATACGTTCCAATATACTTTCAACTACAAATATATAGCATTAATGCAAATGTACCGAAAAAAATGTAAAAGTTCGAAATGTTTCACATTTTACAGTGCAATTAAGTACTTAATACAGTTTTCTAATAATTAGTTTGAACAAATGTTGATTTTTCAACAGAAATTATAAAGCAACTCTACAGGGTCTTTAATAATAATAATAACTATTCCATTATATAACAGTTTGGTCTGTCTGCATATTCTGATTTAAAAATGTGATAACAAGTGGCATTTGTGAACAAGAACTAATCATCCAACATCAGTACCTAATCTCACTAATACTCTTATAGCTGAATGCAATCAAATCCTCATAGCTATGTTCCAATGTCTAGTGTAAGGCCTAATGTACGAGCAGAAGCTGTTACTGCAGCACAGGGGGATATGCTCTCTTATGATTTCATGAAAAATGTTTGATGTATATGTGTCTACAAACTTTTGGACAAGTAGTACATATATAACACACTGTTCTGTGGTTCTCTCTACTTTGAAAAACTGCTGTAAAAGAGTATCAGAAGGTTAACTGTCACAAAGAGTCCACATGCTCTAGTGTTCTACATCTTCAAAACAATTTTTTGTAAAGGGTAAGAAAATGTTTTAAAAGCCAGGACTTCTACCGTACATCTGTTATCAGACAGTCGTTTACACTGATCTCGCTGGGCTGTGGTCTGGGCTCTTGGTGTGGGCGTGTGAGATTTAAGCACTGAGTTGGTGGCTCTCTGTGACGTTTCCTGTACAGTCTGAAGCTTATTATCTGTTCCATATGATTCAGCTCTGAACGTCTTTGCTCCAAAGTAGAAGGCACAGAATTTCTGCTGGATATCCAGTCCCACTGCACAGCATGTAAACACACACACTCACAAACAAACAAACCCAGGATCATGTGACAACTCAATTAAACAAATCAGATATACAACAATGCTTAAGCTGTTTATAAACATCCAAAAAGGTGTAGCAAGAAACTCATCACGGCCAAATGAAACATGCTTCTTACAAAAGTGGCTCAAACTTGTCATCACAGACACAAAGTCAAGCCACAATAGCTGTACAGCAGGAAATATATTCAATTTTCAACTCTATTTTATTAGCTTTTACTTATTAGTCATTCTCATTTTTTTCTACTGAAAACTTTTATAAACTAACTTTAGCATTGCTGTGAATCTAATTTGTTTATATTAATTGTTTTTAAGTTTCAATTGTCTTTTTCCTTTGTCTGTATTTTTTTTTAATACAATACTTATACTTTTCAAACTTGTTTAACAAATGTGTAGTAGAAATGTAAAAAATATTGTTGTCACATTAGCAACAGTACAAAGAGTTAAGCAATGCTTTAAATAAATTCAAAAATCATCTGAAATCACAAATATTGCATGTGAACGGCAACAAGTGCTGCAATGAGACGAAATCTTACACACCGTATTCAGAGCTGATCAGATTGATGCTGATCTCGTCTCCCTGAGATCCTCTTAGAACCTCAACCTTCCTGGACCAGCTCCCAGACTTCAAAAGTGAAGTGTCTCTGTTAATTAAAATATCTATCTCAATTACATTTTTAAACAAGTTTTTAAAAACAGTCATTTAATGGGTAATCTGGATCTTACAGGATCTTCTGTTGAAAGATCACTTTGTTGTCAGAATCCCCAATGATCAAAGAGATGTAATGTTGGTCCGGAGCAGTTCTTTTGGTTAGGAGCTCCTCAAAGTTCTTCAGGTGCACTGTGACAAGGATCTCGGCTATGGAGGCACTGTATCTTGGAAGCTGAAAAAAATAAATTTGAAGCAACAGTTCAGGGAAAAATCCAGTTTACCTGCATAAATAATCACCTGTACCAGTAATAATTTAATGTAACATGTATTTAATATAACATATTACTTTACATACTTATGATACAACATCTAATATAATATCTGTAGCATAATCCACTAAAAAGGCACGATTATGTGAGCTTTATTTAAAATAAAGACAGAACACTTGAGAACACTCACCTGTTCCAGACTAATTTCATATTTAGGAAGTTTGCTCACAGCCTCTTTGATCTGGTTTCCAAATGGGGGGTGTCGATTCACAATCTGGACAAAAACAGTGAACAGGAATTCATATGATTATTAGGTATTAGTTATAAGTCAGTAATTGGCTGGGGCGCTTCAGGACAAAGCTGAAGGCTTAATTAAACATTAATAATTATAGTACATATTAAATATTAATTACAGATGGCACTGGTATCGATACTGAAACCTTAAGTATCCTTTGATACGAAATTTAATGGACAATTATTGTCAAAGATGCTTTTTGCTTCTTGACCTTTGTATGACCTCCAAAGACGCTTTATGCTTTTAGTTCTATGATTTACGGTAAGGGCAGCTGCACTTAAGGTGACTCCTAGAAGGTAAGGCGCTGACATTCTATAAACTAGATGTAGAGATGTTTGTGGAACACATATCCCAAGATAAGGAGTTGTTTTTTACTGTGTGTGCTAGAGTGACGACTATAAAAGAGTCAGTAATGGGAACGCTCTTTGCAGAGAGAATAAACCACGAGCTCGCAACCAACAGAGAGTGTTTAGCGTTTCCTCTTCTAGCTTTGATTTGAGTCAAGATTTTGTCTACAACACAACCCAATCCGGTATTTCCACACTACTAAGCTTCTAACTGAGCTACATTGATCAGCATTAAAAGCAGTGGCAGGTCAAGTGAAAAACACTGATTATTTGTTTTTATGTTATGGCTTTCTATACATGTACAGACACCCTAAGGTTTATTTCAATATTTCAAGTTTTTGTGGAAGAACCAAGAAGTGTGATTTCTTTTGAAGTCTTCTGCCTCAAGGACCGATGACCACTTTTAAATTCTGGCCTTACGGATATTAATGTTATTAGAATTATATTCTCAGTGTTATACAGTTTTTTGCAGATTAATTTACAGCTCTGTTCCTCATAGTGAACACAATTAATATTTCTTACATTTTATACAGCTTCCTATGAATTACCTAAAAGACTGTGAGACTGTAGAGCACCAGCATCATACAACAGTCATTTTATCTTTAATCCATTGGTGTTTATTACTGAAAACAGTGATTCCAATGTACATTACTTTTCTTTAAGTTATGCTGCACTAAATTCTGTGAAATATCAGGCTAGTTCTGGTACAGAATCATATTGAATTCATTCTTTTTTTTCTTCAATATACATTCTAGCATTTTCTGCTGGTATTAGGCTGGCGCCATCTCTAATATAAATATTAAATATATTCCCAGAGCTGACAGTGAGATGCATGTGAAACACATACCAGCTCCAGCTCTCTGGCATTGGTGGCTTCAATTTTACTGAACGATGTCAGTCCTGCGTTCACCATAGCAGTGGCAAGGGATAATCCTAGAACAAACGAGGACATGAATGACACTTTATTTGTGTTTTTTATGGCTATAGAAAAAGCTACGCACTACAGATCGGATAATCTTCTATTTATACAAGGACGACTCATTTCTTCTTTTTTACCCAAACAACAGCGCCATATTGTAAACTGTTTAGACAGTCATCCCACCTATCTTATCCAGCTGCTTGGAGACATAGGGAGAATTTTCCCACAGCTTGGCTCTGAAACACTTGGCCAAAATCAGGGCATTGAGCTGAGCTGAGAAATTCTTCTTGGAGTGGTGACTGAGAAATTCTGCCAGGCCTAAAAATGCAAACAAAACAGCATTCCATTAAAACAGTCATTCATAATGTCTGTCTGAATAAATACAGATGGTAAACAATGCAACACAGCACACACACAGTTAATACAATTATACATACAGTGACACTGACACACAAAAAAACATTACTGGACTATTTACTCAAATCTCATAACTGTAATATTTCAAGGCACATTACATTTACTAACTCGGACCCCATTCCTGAATATCTTCCCAGTGTCCTGCACGAGTCCAAACTCTTGAATTGGGATGCAGCCCAGCTGAGCTTGAATCAAACTGTGGTGTGAAGGGAACACACAAAGTAAATACACTGGAGGACTGGTTACTCAGCTATTAATGTTTTGCTTCCTTAATATTTGTATTTTGGTTTACTAACACTAGGAAAACCAGATCCTATGGTTACAGACATTCTGACATTCCTTTTTATTTTTTTCCTTTTTCGAAAGTTTACTTTAATTGATTGCTTATAATTGATGTTATATACTTTTGTCTTTTGTTACTTTTGTCTTTTATTAGTGTGCTTGCAATCTGCTTAAGCTTTTTGTATTATTATTGGTATTATTGTTTTTATAGCTGGAATTTGGCACCTCCTACAGTTTTTGAAATACTGGCATGGCCAAAACGTCCATTAATATCCAGTTTAGTTCACATGTATTCACATTTTAGTTCAGCTGATCAGAGGCCAAGTATTGATCAATTAAAAATTCAATTTTTGTGGTCAAGTCACCTCTGTAATGTATGGGTAGAGAGAACGAAAGGGCAAGTGTGTGCTGCAGAGAGAGATTCTGCGAGCAGAATCTTTTTTTAACACAAACTTTTTTAGGCCAGAAAACCACTGTTTGTGTGTCTCCACACACTGGTTTTATAGCAGCGACACAATCACACTTCACATTATCTACTTTCGTTTTTATTGTTTTGTCTCTCCATTTATGTGCACTGTGCAAGTGGAAAATAGTTTTTTAATGTGACACTGAAAAAAAAGATTCAATGTTTTTAAATTAACATAGTTGCCCCAGTTACTTTTTTAGGTATTTTAAGGTAACTTTTTAAGGTATTTTAAGGTAGCTTGATTGCATACCTTAAGTTAAACTTGATTTATATTTTTCTGGTTAAACAAACACTGAAATAAAATAAAAGATTAGAAAAGGTCCAAAAAGTAAGCTAATATTTCATTTCAAAGATAATGTATATAATTATAAAAGAAAGGAAAGAAAAAGCTTTGCTCAAACACTGATTAAGGGCACCACATACCAGTTAACTTTCATGTCAGTATTTTTGATCTTTCCCTCCATGGGATACCTAAAAATAAAAGCAGAGTTTTCCCATTAGGTTATGGTCAAAAATGTGTTATATCAAAGGCAAGTGTCTAAAAACAGATCTGACCTAATGGTGACTCTGTTCTTATCTTTGTTCAGCGTGTTCAATGTTCTCTTCTCATTCACTCTCAACTGCATATCACTGAACTCCTTCCCTGTTGAGAGCTTTTCAATCTAGTGGAAGAAAATATTTTGATATTTTTAAACACAAAAAAACTCGTAGACACCAATGAGCATGACACGATTTGCATAACGATAAGATAAGATAAGATAGATAAGATAAGATAAGATATGATAAGATAAGATAAACCTTTATTAGTCCCACAGCTGGGAAATTTACATTGTTACAGCAGCAAAGTGGACAGAACAAGAGAAGAAAGTAGAAGCAGTGTAACCTACAGAATAAAAGCTATACAACACAACAGTATAATATAAAAAGCACACTATACAAATAATACATAAATATAAATGTGTAAGTTTGTGTGGATGTATATGAATGTATATGAGCTATATATTTTTTCATATAGTGGTTTTTACGACATAGTAGCTAGCGGGTAAGCCAAGGTCAACAGATGCAGGAAAAGCTCCCAAAGAGCTGGAGAGAAACCTTGAGAAGAAGTAAAACTTAAAGGGAAATCTTTCTCTGGTCAACATACATATATACAGCAAAATTCTATACATACAGTTTAATTACAATACAGACTTTAATTACAGTAGTCTTTAATTACAGTACAGTCTATGCAGTCTAAATACAATACAGTTTTATAGTTACATAAAACAAAGAGGGAAAATGAGAGAGAGTCCTGTGTACACTCACCAGCTCAGGTAAAGTTTCCATACCCGTCACCTTACTGAACTGCTTCATGGTGTCAAATGCAACACAGTACCGAGCCATAAGCTTCCCACTCTCTGTGCACCAATATATATAAATATATATATATATATATGATTAGCAAAATCAGTGACATAGTGAATCGACTCATAACAAACAGTTGTAACAGTTACAATTGTCTGTATCTGTTTGTAAAACTGGCTATGTGCTTTCTTGTCTATAATGACAAATTAAAAGGGGTATAATTCATTACCTGTGGGCTTGATGTTTACATCTTCATCCATTGTGACCAAAAGAAAAGAGGCTAATGAGTTCAGGTTTCTTAAACAGAGCTCTAAAATAAAACACAAAGACCACAGACCAATATTAAATCAATCAGTTTCTTTTTTAACCAAAGAAAACAACTGTACAAGAGCTGTACAAAAACTGTACAAGAACTTTGTTTGGAAATTTGTTTGACTTACCTTGCAGTTTGGTCTCGATTCCACATTTGTCAAGATCAGCAGAAAAACCTGAAACAAAACAGCACGCACCAAATTAAACCAGACACCACAACACCTCTTTTTCTTTTTTGATAACTGATACTGAAACCTTGAATATCAACTGACACTCATGTCACCTATCATGCAGTATTTTTCTTTAAAATCTACTGAGCCTCAAAATTAGCTGCTCTCAGTTGAAGCACTTTACTCAAAAGTACCACGCTCAAACTGTTCAAACACAGTACAAACATACCAACAACTATAAACCTAACATTTTTGACAGCACAAATGTCTGCAAAATTAGATTATTTAAAATCAAGGAACTGCAATTTTAGTATAATACTTATACTGCCAGTACTAGATTTGTTACAGAATCAGAGTGAAATCGATATTTCTTTCCTATGACATCCACAAGTGTTTTCTGTCAGGTTCAGTCTGATACTTCTACTCTATATCAGATCAGTGCTGCCTCTGAATCTCTTAATTTTGTGGGTAGCACTTACCATAATGTGTGCGATTCTTTAATGCCCGTATGTAGAGAAAAGTGGAACGAATCCAATCTAAAGCCATGTTCACATCAGAGATGGTGTGAAGGACAATCTCAGCATTCAAGTGCTCCACCAAGTTTGTATGCAAGCTGAAAACCAGAACAGAGTTGTGCTCCAATTACTGAATATACTACGATTTACTAGAGCAATCTAACCTTTAATGGTGATAAAACTCTTCCTACTAAAAGATAACACATATCAATACAAACTGCACCCTACCTGCTCTCTATGGTCTCTGAACCGTTCAAAAAACGCAAATACTTGTCTTTGGTCTGAGACCGGGTCATGATCACAGCAGTAGCTGATGTGTCAAACTAAAAAAAAGGAAAAAAATTAATGTATCAGTCTACCACAGCACAAGCAACATGTCTGGAAAAGATCAGATTATTCATTACTGCTAACAGGATGAAACACTGCCTTTGAATACAAACAGAGTCTTAAATGTAACAGATTTATGAATTACTATGAAGAACAGCAATAAAAAGCTGAACTGAGACAGAACTATCTAGACGTCGCCTCAGGTTTTAAGGCAGTCTATGTTCAGGGCTGTATCCATTATTTTTGCTGAGTACTACAGTTTATGTTGTCTATCATGCATTTGAACTGATTGGCCACTGCCAAAAAAATAAATAAATAAATAAATAAAAAACCTTTTATTTTATTAAACATTTAAAGACTGTAGCTACCCTGCACTGGATCAAAATATTGGACAATTAAAGAAGAACAATTTCTGTTTGTCAACCTTTAGCCCTTCATCAATGGTCAGTTTCTGACCACAGAGCCACTCTCCTCTGAATATTACTGGGTGGTGGACACACTCTTAACCCCATCAACATTGTTGTGTCTGATACATTCGTACCTGCACTACACACCCACACACACACGCGCCCGCGCGCGCGCACACACACACACACACACACACACACGTCATGTACTTGCTGTGCTGAGAATGGTCCACCACCTAAATAATATCTGGTCAACAGTGGTTCTGTGGTCAGAAACTGACCAGTGATGAATGGGGTAGAGGAGGTTGAAAAATGCAGCAACAGACTGTCTACAGTCTGTAACTACATACCTATGCAGTGGAGCTATAAGATAGAGCTTTCTAATAAAGTGGCAAGTGTAGAGTTTAATGCAGTGCGATATGCTTTGGTCTTGGTTCAGTACCTGTGGTCTGCCTGCCCTGCCGATCATCTGGAGCATGTCAGCTTCGCTGTATTCCTCGCACGATCCTCCAACATAGTGCATTGTGGACTTGATCACCACCAAGTGAGCTGGCAGGTTTACTCCCATTGCCAAAGTGCTGGTGGTAACTGGTAGAATAAATATTTTAAACCTTTAAACATTGTGGAGTTTGTCCAACAAAAACAAGGCATTCTGCACAAATATACAAACTATGTTAGGATACCTTAATGAAGACATACATGATAAAATAAAGAAATCAGCCACCTGATGCTGTGCATTTGAAGACACAAATTACACCCATTTTTAGAGACAATGCGAATTCTGTAATACTGTAACACAACCTTGCACATCTTAAGGCTTTTATGAAAATCATATGAACATATAAGTACTATAACAATTCTCCCGACAACATCACAGCAAAATGGTCTGTTAATAGTTGGCTATAATTAAGCAACATAAAGGTCAAAGATTACTTCATGAACACTGATGTGTGCAGTCAAAAAGTGCATGTATACAGTATATTTTTAAAAAGGCTTTGACGTGGCTTGGCCAGTCATATATTAAAACCTAAAGTATCCATTTTATAAAACAATATGAAGCATGCTGCGGTGGGCTGGCGCCCTGCCAGGGTGAGTCCCTGCCTCGCGCCCCTAGACCCCGGGATAGGCTCCAGGTACCCGCGACGCAAGTAAGGATTAAGCGGTTACAGAAAATGAATGAATGAATGAATATGAAGCATGTCTTAAACAAGATATAAAGTTGTTTTATAAAAATATGAAAGCAGCACTCACACAGGACAGGCAAGTCACCAACTGTAAACGCATCTTCAACCACCTTCCTGTCCGACACACTGACGCCAGCGTGGTGGTATCCAACACCACACATAATTAGATCTTAAAGAAGGCAGATTTGAGAAAATTCAATCTGCAGTACACACGCAATGAGATTAGTCACATGGTTTTCAGGACTTCGGCAAATAACAACGAGATGTACCAACCTCTGAGTTTTGAATCTTGAATCGAGCTGGCATATTTCATCAACCTATGAGCCAAGAGACAAGGAGTCATATTCCCAGTGAGTTCACAAAAATCAATTTCTTGATATGAGAAAGATAACAAGAGAACTTAAACATACCGCTGTCTGTGATCAATACCCATAACGAATCTGGCATCCTTGGCGAGAACTGTAGCAGACTGCTGAACTCCTTTCCGCGTAGAGCAAAACTTAAACGTGAACAACAATTTGAAAAACTTTTACTGGAAAGGTTCATTCTTAAGGCTGCGTGAAATGGACAAAATACCACATTGCAGTTAAATGCTAGCTTTGCTGCATATTGCGATTGTGAAATGCCTTGCAATATATTAAAACACTGTAGTACACCATCAATGGTTTAAAGATTGGCCTGGGTTACTTTATTTGATTAAATTATTTAAACCAAAATAATTTACATTTGCTGTTTTTTTATCCACACACTCAAAGATTACTACATGAGGAAGATCAGAGCACACTTTGTCTATATTGGAAGGCCCTTCTCATGTATTATAAATAGACTTTTCATTCTTTTTATTCAGTGGGATTCACAAGGTACTCTGTTTCAATCTGTAATAGGGTTGGGGGGGATTTAATGAAAGGGATTCTAATTACTGATTTTGTTTAGATAATTTGTGGCCCTTTAGCTACTTATCTCCTAAGAATTTTCGTGCAAATGAAACACAGACGGAACTTTGTAATTTATATACAAGCAGCACCATACAGACTCCCGTTTTGCTTGTGTCCTTTATGTCTGATTCCACAAGCTGGGCAAAAATATAAAGTGTCCCTAACAACTACGTAGTTACACTTTAACAATACATCCAACAAGTGATGTAATCACTATTACAGACAGATTAAAGTAGTAGAGCTTATGTAATTACACACATATCTTAATGTTATAACATGTAAATACATAAGAAAAAAAAGTTGATAAATATATGTATTTATATAAGCTGCACTACCACAAGGGATCTGTAACAGCAGTTATACTGTTGTTGTATAGATTGCTAAAGTGTCTTTACATATGTATTAGAGACACTAAATAGCACACAAAATAGCACCAAAAATTCAACATTTTAAGGCAACCAGGTTACTAACTTTTTGCAGTTTTCAAAGTGTGTGTCAGACTCACCACCAGTGCTGGTTTTTGATCTGAGTAGGTCTGAATGATGCTGGCCATTTTGTAGTTGAGGGAGAGGTCAAATCTGAATTCATTCTGGTTGTTTCCACATGGGAATCCCAGCACTACTTTCCTCAGTTTAACAGGCCTATGACTCTCATCCATCTCCAGACAAGTGGCCGGGCCCTGCTCATCTGACAGCCAATCAGCTATCTTTAGAA
Organism: Brycinus macrolepidotus; assembly: GCA_037974445.1. Classification (NCBI taxonomy): domain Eukaryota; kingdom Metazoa; phylum Chordata; class Actinopteri; order Characiformes; family Alestidae; genus Brycinus; species Brycinus macrolepidotus. The sequence continues at coordinate 17,730,027 of JBBPCZ010000001.1, forward strand.
CGACACAGAAAATTCAGCAAATCACTACAAGAATGTCTAATTAACCCTTTAAACTTTAAGGGTCCGATATGGGCCCACACTTAAATGTATCACTCTCATTACTACAGAACATGCTTATTTCATAGCAATAATTTGGTGGAAATGCTAAATCCCAATTTTTAAGATTAATAACTGAATAATAAACTTGTAGATTAACCCCTTTAACCCATAAATCCTGAGTACTCACTTTACAGCTTTCAAATTAAAGTATAGTAGTTACTGAATAATTAGAGCTAACATTGATAACTCAATAATATATTTTAAAATGATTGAATTTGCTTACATCACAAACGTTAGGAATAGTGGCAGAGACTGCAATGAATCTCATGCGAGGCTTAGATTGTGGATTTTGAGCCAAGCAGTAAGAGTGTATGGCTTTCATTCTGCTGACTACAACTTCAAGAGTAGGTCCTCGGCTTGAGTCTTTCACCACATGTATCTACGACATGATGGAAAATGGTTAATCAGAGGGCAAAACAAGTATTAAAACCCAGACACTGACTCTAAACCGCTGGCAGTCATTCAAATAAGGCCTTGCAAGTTAATAATAATAAACAGTTTCACAGCTGGTGACCTGGTGGTTAGGGAGTTGCCCCTGTGATCAGAAGGTTGTGGGTTTGAATCCCAGGACTGATAGTTGTACCACTGAGGTACCCTTGAGCAAGGTACCGTCCCCACACACTGCTCCTCGGTACCTTCCCCACACACTGCTCCCCGGTACCGTCCCCACTGCTCCCCGGGCGCCCACTGTTGGCGGCAGCCCACTGCTTCACTTGGTGAATGGGTTAAATGCAAAGAAAGATTTTCACACTGTTCACACTGTGTGCTGTGGTGTGGTGTGGTGTGTTCACACGTGACTATAAGGGGCCACTTATTATTAATAATAATAGCAATAATAATAATCATAATACATACCTCATCAATGAGGAACAGCTGTACTGACTGTAAAAGACAGTTATCCCTCCACTTTCTAGTCATACTGTCCCATTTTTCCTATGAAGGAGAAACATATTTCATTACTGAGTGTTTCTGTGTTGGGTGTCCAGTTCATTTCACTTTTGAACTTTATGTTACATGAAAAAATGCACCCTCGATGTAACATACTGGTGTTGTCATGATGAGATGAGCATCCTGGATTTCAAAAAAGTCGTCAATCTCAGTGTCTCCTGTCAGTTCCTTACAATTCAGTCCAAGGTGTCCAAATTTCAGTTTCCAGTTTTCATATCGCTGACTGCAAAGAGCCTTAATTGGTGCCACTGAGGAGATACGAGAAACACCGTAAATGCCTAAATTTAACACTGACAAATTTTGTTGAGTAGGTTCATTTATATACACATTCATATCAAGTAACTTTTTACAGTGTAGCTTTTCAAAGACAGTCCACAAAGCATGTCAATTTAATAAAAATATGATAACACTAAAAGCTACACAATCATACACAAGGAGTGTTAAACCATAATATAGATATTGGTACACTGTCAACATGCACACATAACACAGCCTCGACAGTATTTTTTGTGATTATACCACAGTTTTTTTAGTAATATATTTTGAGACATAAAAGGATATGAAAAACTGAAAAAAAATAACTGTAATAATATACTAAATTCAATACTATTCAATACTCAAAACTATAACTACTAAGAATATTTGTACTATGCAAAGACAAGTAATTTTAATGTTGCATATAAATGCTACTACAGCAAAAACTAAAAAGATGTCTAACTTACACTGGAAACATCAAGTCAAAACTTCAAGACTTAAAAGCTTGAATAACGTGAAAGAACTAACTACTAATTTTACATTTGTGTATTAAAACGCAATATCAGTGGATCACAGCAGATTAATAACACAAACTGAAACTGAAACTGAAAGCAGTCTAGCAATTTCCTTATAAACACTTTTCTCCACCTCTAAGATTAGTTTCTCTTCATCTGGTTTGGCAGGTTTAACCGTTTCATGAAAGGCATCTGGCTGCACCACAGTATTTAAATTGGAACATAAATGTGATACAACACTGCCATCCAACTTAAATGGAGCTTTGCCACTCATGCGTTTTGGTTTGGTCGTTGGTGCTTGATTCTATCTCTTGCTGTTTGGACAAAATGTTGTTTGTAGAGTCCTTTTTAGCCAGATTTTTATTTATAATAAATATTGTTGTGTTTTTAGCTGCTGGTTGTCGTTGCTGGGTTAAAGTTGAGTAAGTGATAACTAAAATTTGGTTGGAGTGAGAATCCATTACTGGGAGATACTGGCACTCTTGGAATTCCTCTCAGCCAATCACTTTGCAAGGTCAGAACAAACTGTGGTATAATAAATATTTACAATCATTACCACTGTTTTAACACTTCTCAAGAAAGTTGTGATTGTTGTAACATCTTCTGGGGAAAATTCAAGTTTTTTACATAACGCACAGACCCAAAATGACAAACATGCAGAATAAGACAATGTGAAACACACAGTAACCTACCATAGACAGCTTTAACATTGTTCCAAGGTTCTGGGGTCTCCATGAGCAGGCGAATGATGGCTAACTCAAAGAGCACAGTTTTCCCTGAGCCAGTTGGGGAACATGCAACAAAGTTCTTGCTGGTGTAAAGGACCTGAAAATAGCGATACCTTCTTAAACAACGTACGTAGTACATTATATTTAAAACTCTGTGCAATTAGTGGTGGGTAATATGACAATATGTTATTGCTATCATGCAAAATTACACCACTACATACTTTTCAGACTATATCTTAGGTACCGTCAGCATTATCAGAATTAACTTGACACATTATAAAATGATTAGATTCAGAACAATTATAGAGAGCCTGTAAACAACAGCCAGTGCAGAGTAACTGAATGGCAGCAACTAGCTGATTAGATGGCACACCATTGGGCCATTTTCTTATTCCAGTCATTCTTTAGTGTGATAGTGTCAGCAACCACATCACGGCTAGCACCTAACCTAATCACCTAACAACACTTTAACTACCACCAGAGATACAACAGCAACCACCTGCAATACCACAGTAACCTCCTAGCAACCATCAAAGATACTACAGCAACCGCCTAAAAACACACTGGCAATCACGTGGAATAGCACTGTAACCACAAAATAACACCCAAGCAACCACCTGGAAAACAATGACAACCACCTAGCAACACCCTAACAACTACCAGAGATATCATAGCAACCAGCTAGCAACCACCTGCAAGTTACTATAAGCTGCACAATCACACTTGGCATTTTCTTGTGAAAATGCATCTCTATCAGTGTGATGTTTTTCTCTTGTTCCATATTAAATAATTTATTTGTGTGTCTACCGATTTTTAAAAAATCTGTATTTTTGTTCTTTTTGTCCATTTCCAGTAAGTCATAAAAACGTATTTTGATGTTATATTATTCCATACTGCCCAACCAGAACTGCAAGAGAAGGAACCTGAATGGATGATACTTACATCATCCAGTGCTCTGGATTGCACATAGTTGAAGTAGGGGAACTCCTTGAAGACACTTCTAAATTTAGCAGCTGTGCACATATCATTAAGGAAATCGCCAAGCTAAGCAACATTAACACTTCTGAAACTCAACAGTTCAGCAAGGATACGAATCTCAGAGATGGAACGAAGGACCTCTGGTCCAGATGGTCCTTAAATGACAGAGAAAAACATCACCTTTGTTTAGCATTTCATCTTTAGACTGCTCATTTATGCATTAATGCAAATGGTTTAGAAACAGTACAAGCAGCACAGAATCTGCAATTGTGTATAAAACGTGAAAGACATCTGTCATTAAATTTCCATTATTAAATGGAAATAAACTATTTCCCTTGGTTTTAATTAATGTCAATAGGTTTTAATTTAAACAATGTTAAAAATTTTATTGAATTTCATGAATTGCATGAATTATTTAATTCATCACAGCTCCAGCAGAAACTGATGTGTAACTGTGATTGGACTCTACAGAGACTAAAAACCATTGATTGATTCTGAATGGTTATAAGGCTTAACTGCATTTTGCAGTCTTCTGCAATATCAGTATTACAGCCTTCTAAACAGACTGATGAACAAGTAGCACCACTTGCACTACCTTGAATGTGAATGGGCTTGGGTGTCAAAGGGATAACAGGGGTTGTTTTTGCACCAACATCATGCTTTTGTTGGGGAGAATTGCATTCCTCAATCTGGCCTGGCTCCATGAAGGGGCTACAGGTAGCAACAGCGTGTGCTGTAGAAGGATGGTTGGTTGCCATAGTGACGCTACAGAGGCCGTGGCCGTTCGCTGGGGATCTCGCTGGTCCTGAGATCCCGAAGCTCTCCAAGTCCTTTCTCAAGGGGGCTCTGAAAAGACTACAAGGTGGAAAAATAAAAACCAAAAGAAAAATCACGTAAGTATTTGGATTGATGATCTATTGTTTCATCACATCTGATGATAAACAACACAAAAACACATTTTCATTATGAATTTAACATGTCATAAAATGGAATGCAATACATTTTATAAAACAGTTAGTTCCAATGGCACAGTCCGATTGGTTGAGAAATGTTCTACACATACTGTTATTTGTGATAACAGCACATTTTTCTGCAAAATAATCGTATAACTCCGCTGGGCACTGGTTGCTAAGTTACGACTTGCTTTCCACTGCAGGTAACGGTAGGCAGCTGTGATGGATTAACAACTAATTTAACATTAAACAAACTAGAGTTTGCCAGAAATGCATCAATAAACAACACTGGCTGTGAAATGCTGTACAGACAGGCTGAACAAAACCACATTCAAGGAAATCTGCAAAAATCTGAAAAAGCTGAGCTCAACTTCAAAGCTTAAGTATACACCGATCAGTTACAACATTAAAAGCACTGGCAGGTGAAGTGAATAACACTGATTATCTCATTACAGTGGCACTTGTCAAGGAGTAGGAGATATTATGCAGCGAGTGAACAGTCAGTTATTGAAGTTGATGTTGGAAGCAGGATCTCAGCCAGTGTAAGAGTCTGAGCCTCTTTGACAAGGACCAAACTGTGATGGCTAGACAGCTGGGTCAGAGCATCTCCAAAACAGCAGATCTTGTCAGGTGTTCCAGGTATGCAGTGGTCAGAACCCACCATAAGCGGTCCAAAACAGATAAACATTAAATCATTGACACGGTCATGAGCTCCTAAGGCTCGTTGGGAAGCAAAGACTAGCCTGTCTTGTGTGATTCCACAAAAGAGCTACTGTAGCACAAATGGCTGAAAAAGTTAATGCTGGCTCCGATAGAAATGGGTCAGAACAAACTTGCTTGCGGTGTATGGGGGCTGCATAGCTGCAGACCTGTAAGAGTGCCCATGCTGACCCCTGTCCACCAACAAAAGTGCCTACAATGAAGACATGAGCATCTCAACAGGACCACGGAGGAGTGGAAGAAGGTTACCTTGGTCTGGTCACATTTTCTTTTACGTCATATGGACGGCCAGGTGTGTGTCACTTCCCTGCGGATAAGATGGCACTAGGAGGCACTATGAGAAGAAGGCGAGGTGGAGTGATGCAATGATGCAGTCTGGGCAATGATCTACTGGGAAACCTTGGGTCCTGCATTCATGTCAATACCGCCTACCTAAACATTTTTGCGGACCAAGTACATCTCTTCATGCCAATGGTATTTAATAATGGCAGCAGCCTTTTTCAGCATTACATTGTGAAAAGCAAGCTTTTCTGTCACTAAACAACCAAACAAACTGCAGAAACGTTTTCAGACTTGCTGAACAAAACCACATTAAGGTTAGCCTGATATTCACACAGTTTAAGATATAATCCAAAAGAGCATTACTTTTCTGGCAGAAAGAATTCTCTATATTACACATCCTTTGCGACTGCTTTGTTTTACTTTTGTCTTTATTTCGAAAACTATTCCATAAAAGCAAAACACTCAAGGTTGTGTGTTGTTGTGACATTGAACTTCCCCCCTTCCCGTGAAAAAACCACAGCAGTGATGTTACACTCTCTCTTGTGTTCTAATGCTGAATTATAAAATAGATATTTCTGGGTCTAAAACATAATTGGCTGAACTATATTCAAGGACACTGTGAAATACTCGCTAACCGCACACACACAACTGTGCACATCAGTCGATTCCTGTATGAATGCAATAATTTTGTAAAAAATCATTGGAATGTTAATGGAATAACCTTTGACACGTAGGTTGCCTGTCAGCCAGAGCCTATAAACTGCACTGCATGATGGGCGAATTGGTGGAGATCTAATTTAATATCAAGACATAGAAAATTATACATTTTTGTAAATACCACACTATTTGCAAACACACACAGCATGCCTTCCAAATATGAACCTGATTATCAAACACATTCAGTGAACCAGTTCTATAGCAGAGCATCGCCACCCTCCTCAACAACTCATGCCGCTATGAATTCACTTTTAGACCACTGACTAGCTGAAAGAGGAAAGTCGATAAATCTGCACAAGAAATCACTCCAATAGCCAGAAAAGAGCTTTGGAGACTGGCACAGCACGTTACATTAAATATGAGTCACCAGCAGCGGAGTTTGTCTTCATATAACTGCATTCAGAACATTATCGGAAACTTTAGCCTGATTCCATAAGTTACCTCTCTGTGTGTACTAAAATGAACCACAATCATAACTTGAACTCAACCTTGTCTTACCCTAGCATTTCCAGTACTATAGCAGAGCAATCAGCAACAATTGTAGGCAAAAGTTTGAACTCCCCTGGTTAAATGATGTGAACACATCCTCTATAAGGAACGTAAGGAATTTATGCTCCTTTTTGCATTTTAATGCAGATTTATCTTATTTGCTGAGTTCATCTTAGGAACATAAATATAATGAGCCTTGATTTGACACGCTACATCTCTACAACATTCTTTGGAAACCTGTCAAAAGGAGGCGCTGCAACTGACACATTTTGGTATCTCAAGAACCACATAAACTAAATTTTGAAATTTGATATGCCTACACATTGCTACAGTACTCCTACAGTTACACTGGGCTCAATTAACAAAACGACTGCCAACAGCCAATCAAAGTTCAGCAGCCAATATACAGTGGTACACTGCTTAACGAACACCCTGCAGAATGAACGTTCCGCATAACGAACGTCGCCGCGACCACGCGTGTGACTCGCAGAACGAACGCGTTTCACACAATGAACCGCATGTCGCACGTGAAAATCGAGTTTTACGTTAAAAAAAAAGGCTGAATCCGGCCAGATGTGTCTCAGATGAAGACAAAGCATCATGTTGTGTTGTTTCTCCCCATTAGT
>JBBPCZ010000001.1:17745422-17759092 GCA_037974445.1 Brycinus macrolepidotus
CTTAGTGACAAAAATGTATGTAATAACATGTGCTTAAATATAGAATACAAAAAACAACTAATGGCTTTTACTCAGCAATCTTAGCTACCTCTTTCAGTTGTGAGGCAAGGTTGGCGTAACTTACATGCTAAAAATCGAATATTTAATCAAATTATCTGCAAATAATACAAATACGTGTGTAAAATATATGTAACAAAAATATATACATACATATAGTAAGGTAGGTCTTCTTGGTTTGTGCTAAGCTAACTGACCTGAACCTGAGGTAAAAGCTATTTTAATCTTTCCGTGGGGGGAAATACTTATTTTTTATAACCGTGATATATGACAAAAATGTAGAATTGCGACATTATAAATACCTTATAGAATTCCCAAAAGATAGCTAACGTTAGCTTGTGGTTAAAAACAGTCTCGCGACTTTACCGTTAATGCGTTTAAACCTATTAAGACATATGACTCAGCATATTTAATGTTATTATACTTGTTATTTATTTAAAAAATATGTTTAAAAACAGCCTAAGATCTTACTTAAGTTGTCGACTGACCAAAAAAAAACGCTTTTGGATAACAATTTCTGGCATTTTTTTTTTCCCGAAAAACAATGAACTGTCATGCATTTTATCATTGTTTAAGCATATAAGCACTCGAAAGTGCATTAAAAGGTGTATATTGTCAGACTCAGCATTTTTAATACTGTAATGCGTGCTATGTTTTAAAAACAACTTAAATTGTTAGTTAAGTTGTCGACTGACAAAAAAACGCTTTTGGATAACAATTCCTGGCATTTTTGTTTTCCGAAAAACAGTGAAATATCATGTATTTTATGCTTGTTTAAGCAAATAAACACTCGAAAGTGCCAAAAAAACAGTGAAATATCATGTATTTTAGCCTTGTTTAAGCATATAAACACTCGAAAGTGCATTAAAACGTGTGCATGTGTTGCTGTGTAGACAGACAAGCCTCTCAGAAAACTTAATCATGAAGTAACAGGAGTTAACAGAGCTGCTAACCGACCAGAACAGGGTCCGACAAGGCTTTTGTGAAAAAGAAACAGGCTGTGATCTTTTAATTTTGCTTAAAATCCTGAAAAAATGTAAAGAAAAGCCACAGAGAGCAGCTCCTGTCCGGTTTAAATGTGTTTCTGAGCCGGCTAGGCGTCTTCTCAGGCAGCCTGGAGACTCATTTCCACAATCTAATCACCTCGTACTGCTGTTTAGGATCAGATTATTAGAAATATATGATCAAAATCACACGTAATTGCTGTGTTTTGTGTGCTTTTATTGCCAGATAGAGCTCCTTTTGTCGTCTTTTTTCTTTCCCACCGACTGCTGTCGACTGGGGTGTTTGATGCCACCTATTTGGAGCGTTCCACTCTGTGGTTGGGTGACGCCGTCCTTGTAAACGGACCGACATTTTACGATTAAAGCAGATACCAATTGAAACGAGGAGGTTTGACGATACCAGTGCATGCTCCTGATTAACAACAAGTGATTTACTGTAACAGAAGAATCTTAAATTTGTGTATTTTCTTCTTAAGCTTCTCCGTGCGTCCCCCCAAAGCAACGTGGTGGTGTGATCCATGGACCATCGTGCAAAACATGGCGGCTTGGCGATGGATGGAGGGCTTGATGGAGGAAAAATGAAATGATTTCAGCTGTTGAGTTCGGTTTCAGCAGCAGAAAGGTAGGGCGAAAAGGTGTCTGGGCGTCACGTTTACAGGGCGAGGGCATCCCACTTGGCTCCCGATCCTGCTAAAGGGGGGAGCAGCTGTGTTTTGAGTCTTGATAGGGAACATAATAGAGGTAATGACTGCTGCCTTGCTAACACTCAGTCTTACACTCACTCACAGCATGCACCAGCAAGAAGAACCAGGAAAAACCAGGGCTAGAAATATCCCCATAGCAATCCAAGCACATTTTTTGCACCTCCTGCATGCTCTAATATGCAGGTTTGAAGATGCACAACTGAATGTTTTGATGAGAAGGTGCTAGCTGCTCCCACAAATGGACTTGATTAAACAAGGCATGCAGCTGATCATGAACTGCAATATCTGACCTCAACTGGGGGGCTCCAGTGTCTGGTCATTTGTGATCTGTTTGTCTTCTTTGCACTAAGTTTATCTACTCCTCAGGGTTTAGGTGTTCCATGCCACTGGAACGTAACTTTTTCCTCAAGTCGTGCAGCAGTGTTTCTTGTATTTCTGTCACATAAGGTCATTTATCACTAACATCTGTGCAGGAATCAAATATATAGACCACAGTAGGTGGATTGCAATTGAGAGCATATATAAATTAGTATCAGCAGCGATGCATGCCATAATGCAAGACTGGCCAAAACTGAAACTGATTCATTTCTGTTCTCTTATATATCAGGGATATGCAATTATATCAAAAGGAGTAATGATAGATAAATATGATAAGTGTCTGACATGTCTGGATTTGATATAATAAACCAGTATTCAATGACATTTGTTGCACTCTTGTGCATCTAGGCGTCCCTGGGCTGCTGCACTAAAATATGCATTTTATTCGTTGTTCTGCATTTGTAACCCTGCAGAAATACATTCAATGCTTTTTCTGTAATGCTAATCCAGGCAGATGTTTTCTCAACATCTACGTTTTTTTAAATGTTTTGCAGATACGCACATGAAAAGTATCAGATTTGTTGTCAACCCATGATTCCCATAAACAATATCTGAAATAGGTGTCCTGATCGAATGTTCTAGTTATAAGGTAATATGTTAGCCCGAAGATAACACTCTTGCCCAGAGGTAACATGCTAGCTCGATACCGTCATTCATCGAGAAGATACAATACGTTGTGATGCAGTTTGATTAGCTTGATATAATACGGTGTGTTATACTGTTATGCTTAATATGCATCCACGAGCTACTCAGTATCTTTGCCGAGAGTTTTTCTGGCCCCTGTGAGCTTTCTAACCAATCGTTCTTTGGGGGTTCAGTGAATTTGCATAATCTATGTGACATAAATATATAAACCACATTACATCATGGGTTCGCTAATGCAATTTCACTGTAATGGAAGGTATATTACAGTATAAAGTGGGGATGGGCATTTCAAGCAAAATTACTATTTGGCCGTTTGCCAACCGCCATTAAACAACAAATACAGGATAACGTCTCTCCCTCTCTCTCTCTCCCTCTCTCTCTCTCCCTCTCTCTCTCTGTGAACTTGCACCAGTGAGCTAGCTTTGGGGGGGCAAGTGGATGTTATTGGTGGTGGCTTAAAACATCGGCAAATATATATTTTTAAGACAAGATGATTGTTGCATAAACTATTCATTTTTTAAATAGTTTAATGGCTATTCAGATATTCAAAAACCATGACCTGTCCCTAGCATGTAGCACTATTGATTACTCAGATAAAAATAATGGATCAGTTCAAATTTACATTCTTGATGAAAAGGCTTTGTGATGACTTGTGTTAAGTTATAGAAGTCAAACCAAGCTACCAGAACCACAAACCAACCATAACCAGAGTCGTTACTGTACGATTAAAGCAAATACAAAGTAAGAAGGATTTGATGAAACTATGCTGTATATGTAATTAGTACCAAGTTATTTTGCGTCTCACAAAAAATTTTAGACTTGTGTGTTTTAGAAGAAAACTTTTCTGTTTGCCCCCCAAAGCAGTGTCTGTTAGCCACCAAATCACATTATAACTTATTTCATCTCAGACCTTTTAGCTTGAAAACAGAGAGTTAACTAACAAATGTGCTGTAGCTGTGCGCAGTGCTATCTCCTGCATGTTACAGAGCTTTTTGTCTGGTGTGCAATAGCCTTTTGATAGCTGCAGTAGTCTGGCTTTGTCTCCTTTTTGACTGAAACATGTGATGCAGGCTCTACACTACCCTCTGGTGGAGAATAGCGTTCAGATAGTTCGTTAATATGGGAATTTATCTCTTTAGAGATAAGCTAATTTGCATATAAAAATACTGTTTGATTGTTTAGACTTTTTAACTGTTTTAATTTTTTATCTCAATCCATACGGCAACTAAGCAAGCCATTGTAAATCTCTGTTGATTGTTCACCAGGTTGAAGTAGCCGAACTGCTTTAATGTAGCACATTTTCTAAGCTGTATTCACACACAAATCAGCTCTTTTTAACATAGATCTGATCCACTTCCATATGTTGTCCTAGATCAAATACAAATCCAAATCATGGCCATGCAGCCTTTGTGATATGACAGGATTAATTATGCATCACTAGTGTTCACACTAAAAACAGAGATGGATCAGTTAAACACACAAATGCAGATCATCAAAGCAGAAAGACTAAATCTAAGCAAATAACTGGAAGTGAGCATTAAGGCTTGTAGTGTAAATGTATCCTTTGCTTTATCCGAGTCTCTTTTTTTTTTGTTGCATTGTTGACAGTAATCAGCCCGGAAACATCATGGGGGGAAAAGTAGATGGTTGGAGCGTTTTGCATGTCATTCAAATGGCCCCTTTCTGTCAAAGAAGGCTGTTCTTGGCCAAGTTGCAACACAACTTATTCTCTGAAATTCAGCAATGGTTGCCTAGCAACGCTGAATTAATTTGCAAAATTCAAGTAGCTATTTACTAGTTATTACATAATAAGCCCACTCACGTCCACTTTAAGCCTAACCATAAGTTCACACCAGCAAGTGACAGATCAATTATGTCCAAATAAAGTTTATGTATGCAACGTCTGAGCATAGCTATTACCCTGTTTGAAAGAGGGGAAACTGACTTCTCATGATCATCACCAGCCTAGCTATACTGTTTCTGCTGCTTTAGGACAACAAGTTGGTAATTACTGGGTAAAGGTACTTCAGTTCTTTAATATCAGATCAATAATAACCATGTGAATCATTTTGCATTTACCAGAAACAGTCCGGAGGCATGTCTGCTTTGAAGGAGAGTACCAGGAGAGAGGAAAATGACTCCATGTCAGAAATCTCTGAGAATCTAACAAACAACCAGACATTCTGTCTTGGAGGAAGTGTGTTAGAACCATCAATGCAGTACCCACGTGAGAACATGACACCAAATAGTGACCAAGCAGATCTCCTGACGCACGTTCGTTTTATTGAGTCCATCTGTGCTGACGGCCCAGCCAAAGCTGCCTATGTCAATGGATCAGCTTCACCCAATATTTCAGATGAAATTCTGTTAGACATCTCCAAAAATGTACCAGGATTCCTCCCTAAATCACTACATGCACAAACGTCTAGTATTCCAACCAGTGTCCAGTTCGAGGAGTGTGACCCGCTAAGGAAAGACGGAGAAATGACTATAAGACAGATGTTAACGGCAGAAGATGTTGAAAATCGGGGCATATGGGGGTTTGATGAAGAATCTCCAGAGAATTCATTGGACTGTTATGATGATGGTAATGAGCTTAGCTGGAATCCCCAGAAGGAGTTCATGAAGTTCCTGCTGGAGGATAATGACCATTCTGAAACCGAGGAGAAAATGCCCACTATCCCACCAGCTGTTAGCCACAGAAGAAGGAAGCGTAAAATGGACATGGTGGTGATGGTTGATCCTTCAGAGGAGTTCTGTACGGATTCCAGCAGCGATCACCTGCATGAAGACAGCCACATGGACCATGGTTCTGTTAACAAGGGAGATCCTCATTGGAAACGACAAAGGTCCCATTCACCAGTATCTAAAACCACACAGTACTCAAATGGAACTGCAGCTGCCTTCAAACACCTTTTCTCCAAACCAGCAAAACATAAGAAGAGTCAAAAGCTGGGGTTTGTTAGAGAAAATCTCTCAGACTCTGACTCGGAGGAAGAACCAATGTTTTTTCCAAGCAATAGCAAAGTTAAAGAGAAATCGCATCCACGGAGGCGCGTGAAATTACATCCATATGTTCCAGATCAAAAGGCATTCATATGCAAAGTGTGTGGAAGGTCGTTTTTTGATCACAGCTCATTTTTAGGACACATAGCTGTTCACAAGAAGAAGAGGCAGAAAATTAAGGTAACAGATGGACCTAAAGACGAAGGCAAAGATGCAAGTTTACAGTGTCCGCAGTGCACGTTTGGAACCAACTGCCCCAACACGTTTGTCCAGCATGCAAAAACACATGAAAAGGACAAGCGGTACTATCGCTGTCAAAAGTGCCCTTTCATGGCAATGAATGAAATTGAGCTGAGAGGTCATATGCTTTGCAAGCATCATGTTACTGATGCTCAGTATGTACAGATGAGTAAGCAAGATGGGTTCCAGGCACAGAAAGTCGGCGCATCAGGTAGCAATCCAGCACCTTCATATCCGGTCTCATTCTCCTGTAAAGAGTGTTCATTTAAAACGAGAAACAAAAACATCCTTAGGAATCATTTTGAGAGCATACATGAGCAAATATTTGATGGAGATTTGGAAGAAGATTTACACTTCACACGCAGTTGTGAAATTAGAGACAATACTTCATCTCCGTCTGTGCAGTCACCTTCTTTATGCAAACTGCCTAGTGTAGGTTCACAGTCGCCAGAGAGGTTCTTGTCCCAAGACTCTAGGAAAAGAGAAAACCCCAAGTCTGATGAAGTACCCAGTCTAATACAAAAGGACAAGACGAAACGAAAGGACATGGCAAATGATAAATTGGCCAAAAATGAATCTAGACTTTACAAATCAATTAGCACACTTTTATCCGGGAAAAGGCGTAGTCAGCAGAAGACCTCAGGAACCAACACTAATCAGAAAACTGACAAAAAAAAGAGTGTTACAGACAAGAGTCTGGGTGTTGATAAATGCTGCAGCAAAGATTCTCTTGATCCAGAAACCACACTGTCTGGAAAAGAGGGGCCTAAATCCCCTTCCAAGAGCAAGGGGGAACTATTTGCACTTCAGAAGAGCCCGACTAGCACGGGTAGGACATGTGAAGGAGTCAGCAATAACGATGATGGTTCCCAGGAGAAGTCCAGCTCTAATCACAAACATTTAACTCTGGTCAAGCCATCCTTAAAGAAGTCTCCTTCCAAAAGGAAAATGTCCACTCCATTCCACAACATGCAAGGCCAAGATATACTCATTGACTTTCCTAAATGTAGGCAAAATTTGAAGAAAAAGGAGGCAACAGAAAAGTGTGAAAAGGACAGGAGCAGTGAGGATGAATTTTTGCATGACTCCACCCATAACTCCACCTTCCATCTTCCTGAGAAATGTGATCTCAAAGTTGATTCATATATCAACAGACAGTTTTCACGCAAGCGTTCAGCTCCTACGAAGGGAAGCCCGCGTGCCTCAAGCGGACACTCTGAGCAAGACCTAGGTTCCCTGCGGAAATTTTTGGTCAAAGAAGAATGCATGGAAACAGAAGTGTGTAATAGAAGTTCACCTGTGAAAAGTGATGGCAGTACAGACTTTGAGACAGACCTGAAGTCTTGCCCCTACTGCCCTGCCAAATTTGAGTCTGGGATTAGTCTCTCCAACCACATAAGAGGGCATTTGCACAGGGTGGGTTTAAACTATAATGAACGGCATGAAACATCAGTGGCTCAGGTGGTTTCCACCAATAAAGTTCGCCGAAGAATGGCTACAGTACCTCAAGTTAAAACAGGTGACCATTCAGTTTTCTCTTATACTCTTAAATCACTAATTTCAGTGCTTATTTTATCCGCTTTTCCTGTTTTGCCACACGATTACTGACACCATGTTGCCCCTAACATCTGCTGCTTACATCTTGGTTCCAGATACTACAGCACACCTTCAAAAGTCTTGTAGAGTACATCCCTGACCTGTTGAGGCATGTACTCCACAAGACTCTGAAGGTGTGCTGTGGTATCTGGAACCAAGATGTTAACAGCAGATCTTTTAAGCAGCGGGTCCTGTGAGTTATCAAGAGGGTCCTTCATGGATTGAACTACATTGTCCAGCACATCCCACAGCTGCTCAGTTGTGCTGAGATCTGGAATATTTGGAGGGCAAGTCAACATCTTGAATTCTTTGACATGTTCCTCAAACCATTCCTGAACAGTTTTTGCAGTGTTGCAGGATTCATTATCCTGCTAAAAGAGGTCACTGCCTTTAGGGAATACTTTTGCCATGAATGGGTGGACAGGGTCTGCCATGTTTAGGTAGGTGGTCCGTGTCAAGGTAACATCCACATTAATGCAGAACCCAAGGTTTTCCAGCAAAACATTGCACAGAGCATCACACTGACTCGACGAGCTTGTCTGCTTCCCATAGTGCCTCCTGGTGCCCTCTTTCCCCAAAGTAAGTGATGCACACATACCTGGCCATCCAAATGATGTAAATGATAAACGTGATTCATTAGACCAGGCTACCTTCTTCTATTGCTCCATGGTCCAGTTCTGGTGATCAAGTGTTCATTGTAGGTTCTTTCGGTGGTAGACAGGGGTCAGCATGGGCACTCTGACAGGTCCCCATATGCACCCCTATACGCAGCAAACTGTGATGCACTGTGTTTTCGGACATCTGTCTGTTACAGCAGGCATTAACTTTTCTAGCAGTTAGTGGTACAGTAGCTCTTTCAGACGGGTTAGCCTTCGCTTTCCATGCACATCAGTGTACCTTCCGTCACTGGTTCTCCATTTGTCCTTCCTTGAACCAGTTTTGGTAGGTACTGCCCTCTGCACACCGGTAAGGGAATAACATTGATTATCTTGTTACAATGGCACCTGTCAGAGTGTGAGATATTTTAGGTAGCAAATGAGCAATAAGTTCCTGAAGTTAATGTGTTGGAAACAGTAAACAGTGCATTGCAGTTTAATGCGTAGGGGGCTGCGTAGCTGCAGACCTGTCTGAGTGCCCCCTGTACACCCCTGTACACTTCCGAAATAACCTGTATTGGGCATGTAACATCAGAACTGGACCACAGAGCAATGGAAGAAAGTTGCCTGGTCTGATGAACCAAGTTTTATTTTATATTATGTGAGGTAGGTGTGTTTCACTTACCTGGCAATGGCGCCAGGGTGCACTATGGGAAGAAAGCAAGCTGGCAGAGGCAGTGTGATGCTCTGGACAATGTTCTGCTGGGAAACCTTTACTTTGACACGTACGACCTACCTAAACATTGTTACAGACCAAGTCTGCCACTTCATGGCAACAGTGTTCCCTAATGGCAGTGGCATCTTTCAGCAGAACAAAGTGCCCTGTCAAACTGCAAACACTATTGAGGAAGAGTTTGAAGAGAATGACAGAGTTCAGGGTGTTGACTTGGCCTCCAAATTCCCCAGATCTCAATCTGATCTGTGAGAATCCTGGACAAACTAGTCTGATCCATGGAGGCCCACCTCACAGCTTACAGGACTTGGAGTTGGGGCAGCTGGTAGCCTAGTGGTTAGGGAGTTGACCCTGTGACCAGAAGGTCGTGGGATCGAATCCCAGGACTGCTGGTGGCACTTCTGAGGTACCCTTGAGCAAGGTACCGTCCCCACACACTGCTCCCCGGGCGCTGTGTTCCTGGCTGCCCACTGCTTCACTTGGTGAATGGGTTAAATACAGAGAGAGAATTTCGCACTGTTCACATTGTGTGCTATGGTGTGTTCACATATGACAACGTATGGTCACTTTACACTTGTTTGCTGCTAATGCAGTAGTGCAAATGCCACAGCTCACCTTCAGAGGTCTTGTGGAGTCCATGCCTCGATGGGTCAGAGATGTTTTAGAAGCACAAGGGGGACCTACACAATATTAGGCAGGTGGTTTTGGTTTGGTTATGTCTGATCTGTGGATATAAACACATGAACCACTCTGAATAACAATGATGGAATTCCCATTTAAAGTGTAGGATTCATAAACACTGATTTGCAAGTAGTATTTTTTTTTATCTTGAATTGGTTTGCTGATTAAAATTGGCAGCGCTGAGTTTTTCTTCAGATTTAGGTGGTAGTGTTTTCAAACTGTTTCAGATTAAACTTAAATCAAAACTTTTGGTTACAGTTAATTTACATAAGGATATATGATTGTCTGAATTGTTTAAATTATTTTAAATTGTTATAAAATGGAATGTTGATGAAAAAACTGGAAGTTTTCAACTCTAATGTAAGCTATTGGATTGTTTTGTTACTCTCCTGTAACAGAGGAGGACCATCCAGAGGCTGAGCAAACGTCAGAGGAACAGTCGGATCTTATCTGTCCACTCTGTAGGGAATGGTTTGACTCAAGGACAGGATTGTCGAATCATGTTCGAGGTCATCTGAAGACACTGCGAACATCTTTAACTGGAAACAAATCACCTGTAGATGCACTCAAGGAACTGATGCGCGACAAAAAGCAGTTCCACATGAAATTACAGGCTCTTGAAAAGAAATGCCGCACATCAAATCGATTATATCCTTTTAGAATGAGTAATGGCCTCATCTACTCTACTGCCAAAGTGCAGCGCTTCAGACAGAGTGACAAACGGCCCGGACAGATTTCTCCTCAGTCAGGAGAGGAGAAGAAAAGGACAGAAGTTAAAGATGTTACGAAAGGATCGCCATCAAGTGATCTAATTGGGATTCTGAAAAAGAGAAGAGCTCATGAAGAGGCCAAAGTGAAAAGCTCGCTCCAAACAGCAAGAAAGGCTCTTCTTGTATCGCCAATAAAAGAGCGTAGTCCGTTAATACAACAATGTAAAGCACTGCCAAACTCCATATCAGGTAATTTTTTTGTCCTTTTTTGGTTTTGGCATTGACAGTACTTTAATAATACATTGAAGATACTGAAGATGTTTCTTTAAAGGTGTTACTACCATGTTCCTACAATTCAATGTTATGTATCTCCTTTATTTAAAGTTAAAAATTCATTTAGTATTATTGTTACAAAGGAAGGGGTGGTCCGAATAGTTCAAAGGGATGGTCCAAATAGTTTGAGGGGGAGGCCTGAATAGTTCAAACACTTCAAACACTTGAGTATTCATTTATTGGGTTGATGTTTGAATTCACATTCATGGTTTGGAAAAGCTTTGTCTTTTTTCTAAGCTACAATCTTTGCAGCCTAAATGACAACATATTCTATCAGCAAAGGCCTTTAAAAAGGGCAGTGATTGTTACCATATGGGAAAATGATAAAAAACACCATCGCTTTTCCTTTCAAAGCTAAAAGGGGCAGAGGGTGGCAGAAATCACACATGCAGGAGCGCAGTTTTAAAAACAGCCAAATTCAGGTTATTGGTTTGACTGTAATTCTGACTATTAAATACTAAAGAGTTTGATTGAAGGAGTTCAGTCACTCATTTAGACGTCAAAGAGCCAAACAGCAGCACAGCTAATCCTGAACATTAAATTACAGTTAAATACAAATAGAAATGTAAATAGAATTTTAATAGTATTGAGAACGAATATCTTGTTTATCACCAAAAGATTGAAAAGATCTAGAATTACATTTTTAATCCTTGTACTTCTAATGTGCATTAAAAGTTAAGTGGGATAGTTCAGATGTTGTGTAATCCAGCTACTGTTAGAGTGGTAGTAACACTAACATAGTCATTTCCAGTCTGCCCAGTTTGTGTCAGCTATAACAACACTGTCCAGCTCAGTAGCATTTTAAATCGGGAGCTCAATTTTCTGTAGCGACTCCAACCTCCAACCAAATTGGTAGAGCTTGTGAAACTGAGTAGTTAACTCCTTAATGTGACTCAAGTATTAACCAGTTGTAATAACAGCCGACTGTTTTTCTGTTTCAGAGAAAAATGAACACAACCGAAAGGTCTGTGCTCACTGTAATACAACCTTCCCCAGTGGAGTTAGCCTCTCCAATCATTTGCGGGCATACGCACGAAGAAAAAGAAACGCACTTATGGAAGGAACAAGTAAGTGGTCCTAAATAAGTGCAAATGAAATGGTGGGAACATAACAGATGCTGCATTATCTTTAACTTGCACTGGCCCCAAACCCACTGTCTTGAAATATAAGTTATGAAATGAAATATATATGCCTCTTCCTCCTGGGAAATTTAATGTAGTGCACCTTTAAAACTCATTTAAAATACACAATTGGATCTTAAGGGCCATAGGTATATTTTTGTTGTTAGTGCCTTGGTGGACTAAAAATTACTGGGAGAGATCCTTTTTCAGAAAAGGAGAGCATAAGAATCTTTAAACTGGTATAGAACCTTTATGCTCTCATCTTCTTTATATAGCTTGGTTCTTTAGGGCACCAAAAGGGGTTCTAGGGGATTCTGACTCTCTGAGAATCCTTTGTAACACCTTTATTTTTAACATTAGTAGTTTAACTTCACCCCCACACCATTTTGGCAAAAACTACAGGTGGTAAATAGGTATCAGAAGGTAAGAGGAAACCTATTTGTGTAGGTTGACAGTGACGTATTTTACTACATATAATCATCTGATAATAACAACTGAAGTACATATCAAATATATTTGTTGAGCAAAATAGCGAAAACAAAACTAAACAATAAATAAGTAAACGTCATTGACATTACTGCTTTCTTTTTAGAACATAATAGGAAAATCATTTATAAACATTGAACGTTATTTATAAAAATAGTGCAGTTCTAACCTAAAAAGGTTTTTGAACGTGATCCCTAAAATCTAAACTGAGAGTGAAGATGCAAAACTGTTAATTAAAGACCAAGTGTGCTTAGTGCAAGGATAAGTTGCCTCATCATTAGAGGATTGGAGGTCTTTGTATAAATGAGCCTTTATAGCTGTTGTAATTTCAACCCAGCATTTGCT
This sequence comes from Brycinus macrolepidotus, assembly GCA_037974445.1. Lineage (NCBI taxonomy): Eukaryota > Metazoa > Chordata > Actinopteri > Characiformes > Alestidae > Brycinus > Brycinus macrolepidotus. The sequence goes on from JBBPCZ010000001.1 coordinate 17,758,058, forward strand.
TTTGCGGTTCTACGCAGCTGTTTGTGATTCATCCAAATGTTGCTGCCTCTATCAAATTATAGAACTGTGGAAAATAATCATTTTTATGACGCATTGCGAAGCGAAAGTAAACGTTTGTGCATCAAGTGTTTTTGGTTTTTTAAAATTATTTCATTTAAAATTTTAATTAAATGCCATAAATGCTAGGTTACTGTTTTTATACTAAATAAAGTAAGCTAATTAAAAACAAATTGCACCCCACCCCCAATCTCTTCCTGGATAATATGATTATCACCTCTACCTGGTGTGCGCAGAAACATGGCAGAGGGTGAGAAATATGTTCTGCCACTAGAGTTTAAAACACATCTAATATTTTAGAAGTAACACTTTTGGGAACATTTTGGCTTTTATAAAAATATAGACAACAATGAGCTTGACAGAACGTATGTTTGTAAGACCTGCCAAGCATGGAGGACAAATTTTTAAACGGTATATTGGATGTTAAATTGTTATACATAACTGGCTGAATGTCACAGAAGATTAAAATGACTGTGGCATCAGACATCAGACATCAGAACTAACAGTAGTTCTGTTGTACCTCAAAATATGACTTGGAAAAAACTATATTCTTAGTAAATTATTTCCTGCTGTAAGTGCATGTGAGAATCCGGTCCATCTGTGACTAATTCGCTTTTTTGCAGCTTATGACTGTAAACAAAGGAAGCAGAGGTCCAGGTCTGGATCGAAGAAGAAGAATTATCCATTGCTACACACTCCAGAGGAAATATACAGACTCACGTGCAGGTACGTGCTGTATATAAACTGTGTACTGTGCAGAAGTCTTGAGCCACCCCTCATTTCTTGATATTTTGCTTTGATTCACCTTGTTGGTGCAGAAGTACTATTTTACACCAGTCAAATTCATCTTTGGCATATTAAGTAGATTAAAAGACAGAAATGGGAACAAATGTTTTACTGTGAGAGGCTGCAAAGAGCCTAAAGATACAAGGAGCCTAGATAAAGGAGTTCCAACCACTCAGCATTCAGCACCACCAG
>JBBPCZ010000001.1:17812041-17824603 GCA_037974445.1 Brycinus macrolepidotus
TCTGCATGGAAAGTACAAACCCCCCCCCCCCCACCCCCCTCCTTTATAACTATGATCATCCACTGCAACAGTTAATTTGCCTGCCGAGGGGCGATAAAAACCAACACATGAAATTCAATCAAGTAGCTGCTCTTTTAAACACAATGTTTCCCAGAATTCCCAGGAAAAGAAAACTTACAACAATGGGCTTTCATATTCAAATGGGAGTGTTTTTTGTTATTTTTCATGGGAACTTTCAGCGGGAAATTTGAGTTTCTCCCTGAACGGCTTACAGTGCCACTGCATCTCATTGTCTCTGCTGAGAACTGATCAGAAACAAACAAATATCCCACTGTAACACGATGCAGCACATTAACACACTGTAACGCCAACAAATCATAAGACAGGGTAATACATTATGACACAGTGAAACACTAAAACACACTGTAATATACTATCCAAGCTGTGACATACTGTATTACATAATACTGTAACATAGTGTCTCTGATGGAATTCGTTTGCTCTTTATACTGTATGAAGATTTCAGGATGAATGGAAGACAAGGAATGGTCCAAACTAATTATTTTGTTACATTGTAATGCACTGTAACACACTGTAATGCACTATAACACACTGTAATGCACTGTAACACATTGTAATGCACTGTAATGCACTATGACACATTGTGATGCACCGTAAAATACTGTAATGCAATCTGAAACACTCTAATGGCCAGTAGAATACTGTAATAAACTGTGAACCCCTGTACTGCAAGGTCAAACACTAATGCGCTTTAAAACACTGTGATGCGCTGTAACACACTGTAATGCGTTGTAATGCACTGTAAAACACTACCAGACTGTAAAACACTGCAGCACACTTTGTACAACACTTACACATGTGCATTGTTACCCACTGTAACATGCTGTTCAATACTGTAATTAACAAGATCAAACCTTGTAAAATACTTACACATTGTAAAACACCATTGAACACTAACACTGTAATAAACTCAGAAACACTGCCTAAACTAAAACTGCAACACACTATAAATCACAAACAATATAACTCACCATAAAACACTAACACAACACTATACACAGTAAAAACAGACCATGTAACACACTGTACTACACTATAAAACACTGTGAAGACAAATACTATAACAAACTGTAACACTCTAATACACTATAAAACACTATAAACACGAACACTAACACAATGTAACACAATTTAATACCTTGTAAAAATGGACACTGTAACACACTGTAACACCCTATAAAAACGAACACTATATCACCCTGTAACACACTATAACACCCTGTAAAAACAAACACTGTAACATACTTGGGCACCCTGCAAATACAAACACTGAAACACACTGTAACACCCTGTAAAAAATGAACAATGTAACACACTGTAACACACTGTAAAAACAAAGACAGTGACACACTTTGGCACCCTGCACATACAAACACTGTAACACACTGTAACACCCTGTAAAAATGAAAAGTGTAACACCCTGTAAACACACTATAACGTCAAACGACTGTAACACCCCCCTAACACACAATAAAGGACCATGACACACAGTAAAACATACCCAACATACACACCAGGACACTGCCATTAACTGACACTGTAACACACTAACACACACGTAACACACTAACATGACACTGTAACACACTAACAGACACATTTCTCTCGACCGACGTTACACTGTGAAGCTGCACACAGGTGTAAAGTGAGTTAAAGGTCACCGGTCACAGTTTTCATCACCTGCTCTCTTAATGGATTTCATTTTAAACCTCATTCGTCGTCCTCTACCCTACCATTCTCTCTTTCTCTCTACTTCTACTCTCTCTCTCTCTCTCACTCTCTCCCTACCTCTTCTTATCTCTCTCTCTCATTTTTCCTTCTCTCTCTCTCTCTTGCTCTCTGTCTTCTGTTTTTTCTCCCTCTTTTTCTCTTTGATTCCACAGCTATAAGTAAGCAGTACACAGGTGTTAAAACACAAACATACATCGACACACCTCCATCTGTGTGTGTGTGTGTGTGTGTGTGTGTGTGTGTGTAATAAATGAGGTTTTAAACCTGTTTGAGCTCTTTAAAGGGGAAATGTGTTTAATTAGCACAAACGCTAATAACAGCAGGGCAAAGCTCTCTGGGTTTAAAGGGCTCACATACACACAGACACACACACACACAGACACACACGGGCACGGAGATAAAAGAGAGAGGAGAAAAAAATGATAAACCCAATGAATCTGATGCCAACAGAGGTCATTTGGTCTTTAATTAGATATTTTAAACGTGTGTGTGTGTGTGTGTGTGTATTGTATTGTATGTTAGTACTATAAGAGAGAAAACAGAAAAAAGAGAGAAAGTAAGAAATGTAAAGAGAAAAGAGACAAAGAGAAATAAAAGAGAAAACAAGGAGAATAAGAGAGAGAAAAACAGAACAATAAAGTGTGAGACTGAAGGAGAGAGAAAGGAGAAAACAGAATGAGAGAGAGAGAGATTTTTTCCTCCCTCTCTACCCTTTAGCAGGGAGCTAATTTCATTTCCTTCTCTTCAGTGTGAGAAAGTGTTTTTATCAGAGAGCCGAGCGTTTTGTCTCCCACACTGATGTATTCATCAATCTCAATGTGATTTTTTTTTATTCTGTCCAGCTTTAAATCACATCCAAATCCTAATGCATCTGTTTATTACAGAGAGAAAATTGAAAATCTGTCTGTGTGATACGGTGGGATTTTTCAGCGGCTGGCCGACATAAAACACGCTGGCAGATATTAATGGCTTCTCTCCTGACCTCATTCTGCGGAGTGAGAGATAGGATGAAGGGGCCGGAAATGATGAAAAATGAAATGGAGGAGCATCTGGTATATAAACAGAAGTGCACACAACACACACACACAACACACACACACAATCCACACAGTAGACAGCAGTTCTGCACAGTATATTGTTTGTTAAACGTGATACCGGTCTTTGCGATACTGATCTTACGGAAGGCTGCAACAAATGAATCTTCAGCCCAATCAGAGCTCACGTATATTACTACACATAGGTACCTACATAGGTACTGTAAAATATACAGTCACGGTATATATGCCATCTTAATAAATAAATAAATAAATAAATAAATACATACATAAATACATAAATAAATAAATAAATATCTAGAACACACACACACACACACACACACACATCTACTATCTATAGATAGATACACACATACATACATACATACATACATACATACATACATCAAGACTCCAAATGAGTTTTTGTGGGTATACATATCATCTTATTATTAAATAGTAAGTGTGTGAGAGCATATATATTATATATGACAGTATTATGCTGCATATAGGGACATATACATATATGTGGGACATACTGTAGGCTTGTGTGTATGTACGGTGTATGTGTACAATGTGTGTGTATGTGTGTGTGTGTGTGTGTGTGTGTGTGTGTGGACTTACCTGTGCCATGGAAGGTGAGTGCAGTGGCAGTGGGTGGCTGCTGATCTGCTGTTGCTGGTGCAGGCTGAGGTGCTGGTGTAATGGTGGGCTAATCTGCAGGGGTGGGGGGGTTGTTGTCATGCTGCCCATGCCCACAGAGCCTGGCATGGAGGCGCTGGGCCGTGGAGGGCAGCCTCTCAAGCTGGGGTGCAGATGGGAGTTCAGGCTGGGCTGCTGGGGGTATGGATGGCCCATGTAGAGGCCTGGGTGGGTCTGGCCTGCTCCAGGAAACACCGGTGGCTTCGGCCCCAACATCTGCGAGGCCTGGGACACCTTCACATCACCCGGGTCACTGTAACTCTGAGGATCGGAGAAAAACAACAAAAATAAACATTTATACAGTTTGATTGTACACTGGTTTAATTATTTCAAAATCTGGAACAGGCACTGACCCTGGCTGACCCTGGCTGACCCTTCTGCCAAAACTCATCTCCACATGCTCTGCATCCGTGCACTTCATTTTCATTTTGGCCGCAGACATGAAGCCAAGCGTTTGGACTTGGTCTTGACTTGGTCTTAGACCCGACAAAGGTGCTCATGGCTACAGCTCTGAGTGTGAGTGTGTGATGATTTAGACCTGAGCTTAGCACCATGGTAATTGTAAGGTTTACTGTACACTACACTGTTACACTGTTGTCTATTTATTTATTTATATAATGCTGTCACAGCATTGTGTCTAATAATCACACTTATAGTGCAACACTAGTCACTCAGGAAGGTTTACATCTCATTCACACTTTACTGATAGATTATACTACTGTTACACTGCTGTATTGTCTATTTATTGTATTGTTTCTGTCATTCCTTGCACTTGGTTCAGTGCTGTGACCGCCTCGTGTCTAATGATCACACTTATGGTGCAACACTAGTCACTCTGGAAGGTGTACATCCTGTTCACACTATACTGTTACATTAAAAGTGTAAAGTGTCCACAGAGTGTGAACAGCACAAAATTCTCTCTTTCCATTCCCCAAGTGAAGCAGCGGGCAGCCAGGAACACAGCGCCCGGGGAGCAGTGTGTGCGGACGGTACCTTACTCAAGGGTGCCTCAGTGGTGCCACTGGCAGTCCTGGGATTCAAACCCATGGCCTTCTGATTGCAGGGGCGATCCTAACCACCAGACCACCAGCTGGCCTAAGCCAGTTTATGCTTTCAGTATGTATACAGCCAAGTTGCCTCTCCTTATTTAACTCCCCAACCACCAGGCCCCCGGCCGCCCCGTTATATTGTTGTATTGTCTATTTATCGTATGGTCTCTTTGTTGAATGTTTCACCGTGGCCCGTGGAGAAACATCTCATCACCCTACATACGAGTTCACAGCTGCTAATAACAATAAAGTAACTTTGAACCTTGTTGGGGTATTACCCTCCATTACCTGTTAACTACATTAGCCTCATAGCACCAGAGCGAAAACTAAAGGAGCAAATCTTCAGAGACCAGCATGTCTGAGTTGACATGTTCTACTAGATTTAACAGGAGGGGGAAACTGAGGTAATCTGAGCTCCCACTGTAGAATCGCTGTAACATGGACAGTTTCCCAAAGGCCCACAGTTTCACCCGGTGGATACCTGAGAGACGAGACTGGCCCTGTAAGCGGCCAGCTGTTTCAGATACTCCTTCTTTGCGGTTTCCGTCTTCTTTTTGTACACCTGCGAACAAATAAACAGAGAAAAACACAGTGAGAGCAAACTCTCTCTTCATTCTCCCATCCAGGAGTTTCTCCAGACCCTAATGCTGCTCCATTTAGGAGCCCGAGAGTGAGGCAGGCATTGTTGGAGCGCTGGTTAAGTAAGTGCACAGGATCAGCGCAGAGTTTATGGTCTCTCCATATTTCCCCTTTTAGCCATCCCATATGTGTAATTATTTGTCCATCAATATATCAGCGTGGTTATTGCTTCCCCCGAGAGAGACGCACTGAGAGCAGAGACATAATGTCCTCTCATCAGGAAGGCATCTCATACGTAGAACAGGTTCTCTCTGTTCCACCGGTGGAGCAATTTTACCGAGAGAGAAAAATTAAAACAACTTAAAAATATATATTTATACATGAAAAGGGTCTTTTTTCTTCAAAGAAAAATACACAAGGGCTTTGATGAGAGCCCAAAGAAGGCTGGACGTTTCCAAACATCCATCTAAAAGCTCTCATCATTAAAATTCACTATTTAACAATGATTCACTATTTTTCCAGATGCTTTTATGTAGAGATGTGCAGGTGCCTCTGACCCGGATTAGATGGATTAGATCTGACACATACATACCAGATGTTTTTCTAAGTCATTCTTGACCAATTGTCTATTTTATTTATCATTAAATATTGACACATTTACATATATTTATACTTATATAGTGTTTATTTGTATGTATTCTAATGTTATACAGTGTTTTACTGTATTTGTTTGTGTTTGCTCTAATATTATCTAGTGTTTTACTGTTTTTATGATTGTTTGTGTTTATTCCCATCTTATATAATGTTTTACTGTATTTTTGTTTGTTTATTTATTCTAGTATTCTGTAGTGATTTGCTGGCACCAACACACTCACCGTTTGGACACACAGCTTTAAACAGTGTTTTTTTTTTTTTTAGTGAAGGAAAGAAAATTAAAGTTATTAGAGGAGAGTCAGGAAATCCGACTTGGCCCAAATCTGCCAGAAGGATTTGTTTTTACATGGTTTGGTTCAGAGTGTGTGTAACAGTGTTATAACACTGTTTTAACACATTGTACAAAATGGAGTTTAATTTTAGACCAAAAAACTGTATTTCTGTTTGTATGGGTGGAAAGCACTGCTGTGCGTGTGTGTGTGTGTGTGTGTGTGTGTGTGTGTGTGTGTGTGTGTGTGTGTGTCCTGGCAGCTCTGGCTGTCATAACAAAACAAAAACTGCAACACGTGCAAAGCAAATAAACCGAAATAACCAAATGTGCCTTTTTTGCAGAGCAGGGTTGCTAACACTTCTAGCCCTGTTAAACAGTCAGCAACACACACACACACACACACACCCCACTGCAGGGACTGCCCCACAGCGCCTGAAGGGTTAAAAAGAAATTTTAGGGGGAAAACCATCAGATTTGTTTTGTTTTTGTCGAAGATGAGCAGAATTCTTTGAGATGATTGGCTCTGCTGAGGCCCACATGCTGATCAGGATCACTCGATGATGTCAAGGTGAACTGAACGGACAGTTTTTTGTGTTTTTACTAATTATACACCCCCATGAGCACCCCCCCAGTGACCCCCACATGGTAGTGGATGAAGAGCTGAAGGTAAATAAACTGACTGAAGCGGCTTCTTGCTTAAAGAACATCAAGGGAAAAAAGATTTGACATAAAGGGTTTGAGTTCATGTCTAACCTAGTGCTGGAAAACAAGCAGATGGTTTCTGATGTTAATACTGTTGTCATTCTGTTTATTTCTAGTATATAAAGGGTCACATCTAAAGGGTCACTCACTGGCCACTTTATTAGAAACACCAGCAAAGTTTTTTTTTTAAATCTTAAAAAACATATTTTCATAGTTTTTGTTAGATTATTCATGTGAATTAATTGACAATCAATTAGTCACCCCAAAATGTGGCCAGTAAATGTGAAGAGCTGTAACAAAAAACGTTTGGTGTTTTTTTAGTCCTAGATACCAGAAAAGAAATGAAGAATGACAACAGTGTTAACAGACTGTTGTCATTCTACATTCTAAGAGACTTTCCCCTCAGGGAAATTTCTGAGTGACTGAGGGGAAATGTAGAGTGTGAAGCTGAATTAAAGAGTACCTGTTTCTGTTCCTCTCCTAGGCCGTCCCACATGGAGGCCACAATCTTGGACACCTCTCCGAAAGTGGCGTTGGGGTTTTGGCCTTTAATGGCTGCCTGTGTGTCTCTGAAGAACAGAGCGTAGGCCGATACGGGCTTCTGAGGCTCGTTCGGGTCCTTCTTCTTCTTCTTCTTGGGGGTTTTGGGTTTTTTGGCCATGTCTGATGCAGCTCTCTTCTCTGCTCCACTCTGAAAAAAGAAGCTTCTTTATAGCCAACGATACAAATCACAGACACAGTAATTAACATTCCCTTTGTTCTTCCACTTTACTGGCCACTTTATTAGAAACACCCACCTTGTGCTTCCACTCACTGGCCACTTTATTAGAAACACCCGCCTTGTGCTTCCACTCACTGGCCACTTTATTAGAAACACCCGCCTTGTGCTTCCACTCACTGGCCACTTTATTAGAAACACCTGCCTCATGCTTCCACTCACTGGACACTTGGAGCTGCTTTTGGCAACTATTCATCCAACATCAGAACCTGATCTTAATCAAGCTCCCGTGGCTGCAATCAAATCCTCACACCAATGTTCTAACATCAAGAATAGAGGTAGCAAAAAGAGAACAACCCCCCCTACTAATACCACCATCATCAGATGGGCTGCAAGGGAGACGTTTCTGATAAAGTGGCCAGGGAGTGTATAGCACCTCCTGTGTGTAATGTTTCATGAATTGGTGAATCTCAGAATGTTACACTATACAGCAATTTTGAGAAATTCATGCTACACATAGGAGATGCTATACACTCCCTGGCCACTTTATTGGAAACCCCTCCCTTGTAGCTCCATCTGTTGATTTACAGTGTATTATGAAGTGTGTTAGTGTAGGGAGTTTCTGATAAAGTGGCCAGGGAGTGTATAGCTTCTCCTGTGTGTAATGTGGTTTGAATGGGAGAATCTCAGAATCTTACACTATACAGCGATTTTGAGAAATTCAGGCCACATTAGCCAGACGCACAGCTGCAGCCGAGCTCAGCGCTGAGAACAGGCTGAGCCTTCACCTCCACCTTTTAGTGGCTGGGTGTCATAAATATATAAACAGCAGCCCTCCATAATTGAGAGGCGATGCAGGCCGTTTACAGCTGCTGACGTTTTAATGACCAGCCCTGGGCTCGCTTTGGGTGAGGAGAACTCCTGGGCTGAAAAGTTGAGCTGATTGCATGAAGTCGTGGAACTCTCCAGAAAGTTCTGAAACGGCCTCATGCTCTGGAGGACTGATAAAGACTGGAGAAACTTCTCAGTGTCTCCTCAACACCACTGGATCATTAACAGCCATCATTAGAGGACGGTTATGCTACTATCTACTACCTGGCATTTCAGGAAAACTCACTAACAATGAGGAAGGACTCTGAGGAACACTGTCCATAATAAAATACACACTTTGGTCAACAAAATTTGGGGACAACTTGCTTTTGAAATCTATCTACTCATTTTTGCTGTTACTTTTCAATTACTTACACAACTAATCCCTGCAAACTGTTGTCAAAAACACAAACGTGCTTTAAACAGCTGAAAGGTCACTGATATTTACATGTTTTCCTCAAAAAAACCTGATAAGGCTTTAATGATTCATTAATTTAACAGCGGTGGTGAATGGAACCAGAAATCTGCCTCTAAAAGCTCCTCATAGAAAGGTATTACATGAAATGGTTATGAATGTGCTGTCTGATGTCTGAGATGTTGTTTTACCAGAGTTTTGAGAAGATTTTGGTCTAAAACTAAACCCATTCATGGTGGAGGGATACATGCACAGTGCTGTGAGGCAAAATAGTCCCCAAAGAAAACTGATTTAGTTCAGATAAGCCACTATTTTACCATCATCAAGATCCATATAAACACTCAGAAGACTCGTGTAGGTTTACTGGTGGGTTTGGATAGTAAATAAAACGGTTATTTGTGTTGGAGACGTCTGGTTCCATTCACCACCACTGTAAAGATATCTGGGTTGGCTTGTTTCTCCACAATTTACCATTTCACCTCAAATTTGTGACTTTAAGAGTGATTTGTATGCAACAGCATTGTGTGTGTGTGTGTGTGTGTGTGTGTGTGTGTGGGACTTCACCTTCAGAGCATCCTCAGCATCGTCCTCATGCACAGAGCTGGATGGTGAAGGTGTAGCTGATTTACTCTCTGGAGGAGACGGAGAACTGTGTGTGCCGTTTCCACTCACACCCAGCTGAGAGCTGAGCTGTGATTGGTTGATGGTGGTCAGCTGACCCTGAGGAGTCATGCCTGATTGGACCCTGGGTCTGAGAGGATCGACCTGTGGATGACCACCGTACCGCGAGTCCGAGTTAACCATCTGCTGCATCTGCAAAAACCCAAAACAAACAAAAAAGAGTAACGAATCCACATCACCACAAAAAACATGAAAGCAAGTCAAAAATACAACCGCACCCTTTTCTAACCCACAGGAAAAAACACTGCAGTGACACAAAGAACAAAACAAACCCAGCCCCGCTTTGAAGCTTTTCTTCGAAGTGACTTAGAGTAAAACTGCGGCACGGTCCAGCCAGAACATCTCAAAACTCCTGCGGCCGCATGAGAAGATTCAGCATCGGTGGTGACAAACATCTTTCTCGTGTGACACGTGAACTGTGGCTCCAACTGTAACATACATTTGATTCAATTTGCAATACAACTGCAATACAATCTACATAACAAACTGAATTCATGTTTTAGTTTAAAGTGCAAATTTTAGTTTAATTGAACTTAAATTTTAGTTTTAAACTGCTTGTTAGAACAAAAATTATTTGGCCCAAACTGTAATTGAATTTTGGCCCAAACTGAAACAGAATTTTGGCCCAAACTGTAGCTTTGACTGAAGCTGAAACAAAATTTTGGCTTAAAATGAAATTTAATATTTGCCTAAGCTGAAACAGAACTTTGGCCCAAACTGAAATTTAACTTTGGTGCAAACTGTAATTGAATCTTTGCCCAAGCTGAAACAGAACTTTGTCCTAAACTGTAATTTTACTTTGGCTCAAATAGAAAAAAAACTTTGGCCCAAACTGTAATTTAACTTTGGCCCAAACTGAAACAGGACTTTGTCCCAAATTGAAATATACCTTTGGCCCAAACTGTTTATTTAATTTTGTCCCTCGCTGAAACAGAACTTTGGCCCAAACTGTAATTTAACTTTGGCCCAAACTGTAAATAAATTTTGGCCCAAATTGAAACAGAACTTTGACCCGAAATGAGAACATAATTTGGGCCCAAATTTTAATTTAACTTTGGTCCAAACTGCAACAGAATTTTGGCCCAAACAGTAACTTAACTTTACCTAAAACTGGAACAATTTTGGCCTAAACCCAAGAAGGCAGTGATGCAGTGGGAATAGCGTTTCTCTTTCCTGAGGACTAAAGTTCCTCCCCCCTGCCTGGAACCCCCGTGGCTGTGTGGAGTCACCCAACACCGCCTGCAGCAGCAGGTGAGCTGAAATCTACCCCACACCTGCTATTGTCACAGAAACAAAGCCTCCAACAGGTGGATATTCAGGAGCGGACAGGTGAGTCCCATCTTCCTGCCCAGAGCGCGGCCTCCAGCTTTGGAGAACACACCCAGCGTCTCAGCTTAGATCATTCCCTCACACTTCTGAAGCGAAATGATCAATCAGCTGAACACCAGGAGCGCCACCGACACAGCCTGGAGTTGCCCGAGATCACAACAAAACACTAAGGTCTCAAAAAATAAACAAGAACTGGGACCAAACTGTGTTGTTCATTTACACGGGATTGTTTGTAATCGTGTGCAGTAACAGCATGCGGAGTAACTGTGTACAGTAACACTATATGGTAACACTGTGTGCAGTAACAGTATGCACAGTAACAGAGTGTATAGTAACTGTGTGTGGTAAGAGTGTTTACATTAACACTGTGCAGTAACAGTGTGTGTGGTAACAGTGTTTATAGTAACACTGTGTACATTAACGGTGTACGGTAACAGTGTGTGCAAAAACTCTATGGTAACAGTATGTGCAGTAAAGGTGTATACACCAACAGTGTTTGCAGTAACACTGTGTACAGTAACAGTGTGTACAGTAACAGTGTGTGGTAACAGTGTGTACAGTAACCTGTGTGTGGTAACACTGTGTACAGTAACAGTGTGCAGAGTAACAATGTTCACAGTAACACTGTGTACAGTAACAGTGTGTGAGGTAACAGTCTGCAGTGAATAACCATATGCTGGCCTATATGTTTTCCTTTAACTACTATTAGACTTTCTATTCCTGAACTAAAACTTCACACATCACTGTTACAGTTCATTTCTGCATCTTCATAATAATAATAATAATAAAGTTATAAAATGTATAAAACTTTGGCCCAAACTGTAATGTAACTTTAACTGGAAAAGCTCAGTGTTATCCATGTTAGCTTCTTCGGTTGATGCTAACATAACATTTTACAAAATGATATGTTAGCATCAACCGAAGATGCTAACATGCTAACATTATATATATATATATATATATATATATATATATATATATATATATTTTGTCCGTAGAGATGGAGGCTAGTTTGGTCCTGAAGGTTAAGAGATGAAGTGATGAAGTGCAGTGGAAGGTTACCGCACTAAAAGCGCTCTCGGACAGCGAGGGTTAAACGTTTCCCTGTCAGAGTGAAAATCTAAAGCTTTCGATTTTGGTGAAGGGAGCTCTCTGAGCGCAGGCCGACTTCTGCTCCATCCCACTCTTTCTGCTGAAACATTTGTGTATTCTTCAGAAGGGGGGCGTTTTCCCGCTCAGCAGACGATGCCCACCGTGTGTCATGAATAGGAAGATGATGTGGTCACTGTTAGGTTGGAACCTCTGTAATTTTTAAACCACACGCCGTGATAAAGGTCAGCTTTCTTTTTCCCCAGCAACTGAAACTCAGAGGCAGCTGAAGCTCTTCACCTCACAGAACAGGAGAGTCGACTTCAAACAAAATCACCATCATCAGGACCTCCACACACGCACCCATATATACATCCACATATATGCACAAATACAAGTATATTATATATATACAGCCATGGAAAAAATAAGAGACCACTTTGTCCTTTTTTTCTGTTTACTGTTTGTACAATTTGCGGCAGTGTGTGTGTGTGTGTGTGTGTAAAATGCACAGGTTGCTATTCTTCTATGAACTATTGCAGTGTGAGCTGTGTAAAAAATCAGAAATGCCTCCATATGTGTGTGAGTGCAGCAGTGTTTGTAGAGCAGCTGTTCTATGTGCTGCATTCCAGCAGCTTCACTCCTGATTCAGTT
>JBBPCZ010000001.1:17833064-17851223 GCA_037974445.1 Brycinus macrolepidotus
AGACAAAGCATCATGTTGTGTTGTTTCTCCCCATTAGTGTCATTTTTTTCCTGTTTTGGTGTGTTTTTGGTGTCTGTTTACTGGTGGTTAAAATTTAAGGTCTTCTCGTTGCAGGACAACTTTTTCGCAAGTGAAACTGTAAAGTTTTTCCTTGTTTCTGTGAAGTGTGAGCCCCAAGAAAAAAACCCAAACATCATTCCCTGCTTCTGCTTAGTGTTTTACTAGTTTTCCCCCCATTAACAGTGCTGTCTTCATTTTTTAGTAATTATTTTCGATTTTTCAATTTTTCGTGGCGTCCTGGAATATATATATATATATATATGTGTGTGTGTGTGTGTGTGTACACACTTACACATCATTTCAGTATTTCAGTCTACGATTTTATTTTCAGCCTTGCACTTAAACCCTCAAGGATCACAGTTTTGTTAAATGTGATATAACTAAAAATATATATATTTTATTAAGCTGATATAAACTATAATAGAAATCTTTAATAGACTCACTCTTCCAAACTGCCTAGAACTAGAGCTCCAGGATAAAGGTGCCCGGTATTTGACAAGAAGATAAAGTTTTAAACAGTTTTCTTCTGTTTTAAGGCAAATGTTTGGCTGCTTTTTAACTAACCAAGTATTGTTATTATTATTGTCATTTATGGAATTTTCAGAAGCTCCTGTAAGCAGTAGTTTCCGCAGGTCCTGTGAAGGTAGTGCCGAGCCTGACTGTGTGCATTCATCTTGTTGTTTCTCTGTGTTTGCTTTGCAGGTGTGGGGAAATCATGCCTATTATTACAGTTCACAGACAAACGCTTCCAGCCAGTGCACGATCTCACTATCGGTAAGCTGCTTTCAGCCAAACTCATCATATCCTCTTAATTATCACAGATGGTAATAAGGCTGGAGACGTAGCTTGGCACCACATAGATTTCTTGGGGGGGAGGGGGTTTAAAGGCAATAAAAACATTTGAAAACACTTTAAAAGAGCTGTTTGGCAGAAATCAAATTTAATTTACTGTCCATGTACTATTAATGTAGACTTTTAATTTAATGCAGAGTTATGCTGGAAGGGACTTTGGCTGTTAATTAAGGACCACCGACCAGGTTTTGTTAACATACCCGTTTTTGCTTGGATGTCTGGCAGTTAATTATTAAGGACAGTTTTAGCTGACAGGCTGTTTTTTCTGCATTCACATCATGTCTTGAGACAGCCTTCAGAGAACACTTGGTGAAAGAAAAGGTAAATTTGCTTGGGATTTAAAAGAAGAATCAAAGTAATCCAGTGTTTTTCAACTCCTTCTCAATCAACCCAATCTACAGCATTAGTCTTGTATGGCCGTTTTCTGCAGTAATTAAATTTGATCCCCTTCCTCATACCTTACATTAAAAAAAAACCATAGACTCAAAACATCCTTACAATAGAAGCCAATGGGAGTTTGCTGAAGCAGCTGTACTCCTTTAATCCTTTAAGTTACCCTCTCAAATTTCCCTATGTAATTGTTTGCTTCTGTTATTAGACCTATTTATGAGCCTCCCAATCATCAGCTGTTTATTAAACAATTAACTGACTAATTAAACAGGCTCTGGAGCCGCTACGCATGAGTCAAGGTCGCCAAGCATTGGTTAGAAGGGAATAAAGCCCCCCCAGCACTGGGCTGTGGAGTCTCTGGAGCGATGGATCCAGTTCCTATGGGATGAGTTGGAGTGACATTTGGGATCCAGAACTAATAATCCAACAGCAGTATCTGAATGCTCTTGAGGCTTAATACAATCAAATTCTTGCAGTAATGTTCCAGCATCTAGAGAGGAGTCTTCTCAGAAGAATTGAAGCCGTCACTGTTGGTCCGGGTGGGCAGGTTTGCTGAAAAAATGCTGGGATCTACATACTGTATAATGTATTTAACTTCACAGACCAGTAAAACAACTTATTCCCCTGAGGTTTGTTTCTGGATGATGTCATCATGTAGTGCACTCTATCAGGTTCCATCTTTAAGCGCCCCGCAGCGCTAGGTGGTTATTTATCTTTATCATCTCGCATGCTGGCGAGGTCTCAACACAAATATGCACAGCAGGCTCTTTACTGAAAGAAGTGAAAAGTACAACCCATCTGATTGGATTAACTTCAGTTAAAAACAACCAAATAAGCAAAAATATTACTCTTTCGTTGACACCAAAGTGATGCCTGTTTCCAGACTTCTGTAACACTGTTTTACTAATAAATTTCATTACAATTAATAACTTAAAGGAATAGTTTGGTGAAAAATCTAATTTACACAATCCTCCACTCACCCTGGATCAAGTCATGTTTGGAGTCCATATTTTACTTCTTTAGTAGTGGAGCTACAAGACTAACATTTCTTACACTTTGAAGTCAATAGTCACCCAAAATCTTTCTCCAAATCCGTTCTTAAAACTTCTCTCAAACCACATCCAGCTCTTCATTAAGGTGGAACAGACTTGTGGATGTGGTTTAGGACACAATATGACTTTAGAAATGAGCTAAACTTCATTTATACAGGTAGCAGTTTCAGACAACGCCAGGGCTGTTCACTATGCAGTTGTAAGGAGAACTGATCTCAGATCAGATTACTCCCTTTTTATGATGGTCATTGACACACAAAGTGGTACATGATCAGCTCTCCTGCTCCTGAGGTGGTTTGTGAAAACAGACCCTGTTGTGTATAAAGGCTGCCTATAGCATTCAGCTACACTTTACAGTCCACACAGGTTATATGAGGAAACTAAGCTGCAAAACATGTTTTGAATCCGCTGTTTTTGTGACATCACAAGAACCAACTCCGCCCAGTCAGCCTATAGCAGTTAAGCTCCACTTACAAAGAGTATTTCAGCCTGAAGGGCCATATCAATGAGGCTTAATGCAGGACAGCTAATCAAAACAGATGTCACTTACATATATCTGTCTTAAAGGCACAGTAGCTCAAACATCCTGTTTAATTCTGAAACTGAACATTAGTTGTGTAAAAATTAAGAAAAAGTATGTAAAAACACACAAATGTTAGGAATGGGCATTAGGGGAATAAATAAAATGCAATAAATAAAATGTAGAATATGGGACCCTTTAAGAGGTTAAATAAATAAAAACGTTTTTATACAGCTAATACAAGTTAGTGTGAAATGTATGTTCTGTATGAACTGCTGGGTTGGGTTTCTAATGAACAAAATTTGAAAAGTGTTTAGAGTGATATACTGCCTATATCTTGATACACACTGCAGTATTTCTTTTCAGAGTTTAAGGTGTTAATAGATAATGACAGAATCCTTAGTTATATTCAGTTCTTTAAAGTAGTTGTATCTGTTGGAAAGCAGTTTGGTTTTACTTGCCCAGTCAAACGTGAGTCATATAATTATGGGTAGAAACATGCTTAAAGGACCCATATCCTGTTTTTCCCCTCCACTTATGGCTATATTGTGATTTTGCGTACCGAAACTAGTCATCATTCATTTCTACATGACTATTTTCATACCTCTCTTCATCCCTATAGAATAAGTGGAGCTAAAGTACTGTAGGCTATTTTTTACTGAGTAATTTTTACAGCATAATTTACATACATGGACTACGTAGTGCATTGTATGTTTTGAAACAGTATATACACATTACATTTGTATATACATGATTTCAAAAAAGCAAGAAAAATATGGATTTCTGTATAATGGACTCAGTAAAAAATGTTCATGTTTAGAGCGACAGAAAATTAAACTAGTATTTAATGTATTTATTGTTCTGAAGTGGAACAGAACATTTAGACAGCACTGGATAACTTCTCTAAAATATCTTATAGATAGTTGCCTTACATGGTTTTTACTGCATTTTAACCCTACAGAGTTAATTGTTCTCTGTAATTTCTCTGTACTGCTTCTCTGGCTGAATTTAGTCTCAATTTGAACCTTTTGTAAGTGTGTATATATATATATATCTGCATTGACAGAGATGTGCATAAAAAGTATCGATTGTCAGTATTGGTCCACAGTTCACAAATCTAAGCATCCTTAATTTTTTTTCAAGTGTCAGTAAGAGTTAATGTAAAGAAAAGTGGCCCCTTATAGTCACAGCACGCAGTGTGAATTGTGTGAAATTCTTTCTCTGCATTTAACCCGTTTAACCCATTCACCAAGTGAAGCAGCGGGCTGCCACCAATGGGGGGCACCCGGGGAGGAGTGTGTGGGGACGGTACCTTGCTCAAGGGTACCTCAGTGGTACCACTAGCAGTCCTGGGATTCAAACCCACCACCTTCTGATTGCAGGGGCAACACCCTAACCATTAGGCCACCAGCCTATGTTTAGTTGACCTTGGGGAGGAGAACACAAGCTAACACTCAGTAGTAAAACTGTATAATTGAAAACATGTCTTATTGTTAAAGGATAGCTGAGGGAAATCTTTCGGTCACTGCTCTGGACTAACAGAAGATGCTCCTTCAGAGCTCCTAACACTGGTGTAGTGATGAACAAAATCAACGGGTGTAGAGTTAAGTGGTGGTGTGATTTTCTCCTTAATTGTTGTTGAGCCAGTAGAGTAGCCTTCTCAGTTATGGCACTGGCAACATACTCATGTTAAGGTCCCCGTATTATGTAGTGGCAAAGTATAATCGAATATACTTGTTTGCCCTAATGTAATTTAAAATAGTCCAATCGAAAGGTTTGTAAGTCATTTTTTAGTACAGAGTAGCAGAACTCTACAGAGTACAGAGTAGCAGGCTTATTAACTTAATTAATGCAGACACAAACTTTAATAATGCAAACTCATTAACTATAAAAATGGCAACTCTTTTAATTACATAAATGCTAAATGCTTAATTTAAGGGATACATATAAACTTTATTCATGCCAATTCATTAATATCATTACTATTGCTACCTAATTAACTTTAATGATATTGGTAACTTTATTAACTTACTAACATTATTAATACTAGCTTACTAACTTCATTTGTGCTAGCTTAACTTTATTCAAGCTTGCTCATGAACTTTATTAGTGCTAACTTGTTAACTTTATACTTATTTAAATATAGTCTGATACTGTGCTATATTTGGAAAATAATGTGGTACTGAATTATTTCGGTGCCATCCAGCACTACGTTTAAAGGCAGCGTGGTATTGTTTCTGATGGTATACCTGTCCTCCGTTAAGAGAAATCAGCATTTTATCTCCATCACTCTGTGATCTTTTTTTCTTTCATTCACCCAAATGGCTAAACATGGTTAGAGAAGTGGAGCGTCACTGTGACCTGTAGTTTTTAAACACTAAACAGTGAGTGAGTTTGCACTTTGACTTCCGTGTTTTGAGTCTGTATTTACTAAATAGTTCACAGTAAAGACAGTGGTCAGGCATCAAGTGTGTTTAACTTAAACTATTAAAGTATATAATGTAAAAATATGATCCCAGATTAGCATTCTTTCCTCTGAGAAGTTTTCTGAATATGGGCTGGTGATATTTGTGTATCACCAGCCCAGAATGTAGAGTAGGTGATGAAGTTACAGTCGTAAATGTTACTTCATGGAATAAAAACAAACTAATTCATCTGTTTCATAAACCCTTACAGAAATGTGTTCTCTGCTGGGAGCCAGTTTTCATTTTTTTGGTTTATGATTTTAGTCATTGAAGAAAACTGCAGGTATAAACTGTGTGCAAAGCCTGTATATTCACACGACACATCAGTTCTACGTGTATAATAATACAGTTTAAAATATAGTGACGCGTGTCATGTAAGAATTGTGATATTAATTGTGGTAATATTTTTCCATATTGCACGTCTCTAGGCATTTGTCTAGTGCTGCCAGTGTAGACAGAAACATTGTTCTAAAGCATCCAGTGTGAACTGGCTTTGACTTTGAAGCCGCAATAAAGAATCTAGTTTTTAGTATTTCAGACATGTTAGCTTCCAAACTGCATGGACAGAGGAGCTGCATGACTATATTGATAGATGAAACATGGATATTAGTGAATTTAGAGCCATTTTCAGCCTTACATTACTGGAGTGTTCATTGTAGTTCAGCAGTAAATCTAATTTTACATGGCTGCAAACTTTGATGACCAATTATCATGAAACTTGAATGGTATGTCCATTTAGGCACTTTCTGAAAAACAGTGAAGTTAAAAAAAAAAAATTGGTCCTTTGGGGGCTCTACTTATATAAGAGACAATATATCATTAAATCAACAATATCACATTGTCAATTTTAGTTGTATACCCGAATCCTGACCCATATGATGCGCTACATTGGCCAGAGCAACTTTTGAAATACATGTTTCCGTAAAAACATTCAAGAAATGTTTAGACTATTTAAAAAAATCTGCACATTTTGAACTATTCCCTTTGAACTGTTTCAATCGTCTAAAAATGTTTCCGTAATTCGTCATTCTGAAGCAAAATGAAGAATTATGCAAAAAAAATGTGACTTTCTAATTATTTTGGTGCAATACAGTGAATAAACAGTTAACACAAGGCCTAATCAACCTAGATGGCTAATACTCAACCATGCATTGTCAGATTGGGTCCAAATTTCAGAAAAATACTTAAAGCTTGCCAAATTGTTTGATTTAGCATTTGAGAGGTGCTTAAGTGCTAATCACAAATATGACTTTTTCAACTCCTGTCCAAATATCTTAAAACGAGTTTCAGATTATCCACAACAGCTTGTTCTTTAATAATTATCTAAAACATGTTTTCAGTTTTATTCAGTATCGCTCCCACATGCCAATAAACCATTTGGTACAGATTCAAACAGCTGGATCTCATCAACATGTTGTCTGATTTTCACAAAACTTCATACATTTCTTCAGATCCTAACTCTAACTAAACCTGCCAATTTTGGTGCCTGGATCTCTGTACTTTGTGCCAGAAGAGCCAAAAAAACTGTATTTCATGAAGGAATTCTTATACAAACTTTCTATAATGTAATAGTCAAACTCAAGGTGTCTTATTAAAACAAGACTCATATCAGCCAAACAGCTTTCAGAAAATGTAAGATGTGGTTAAAATAGACCAAAAGCCATATAATTTCACTGTTGTGTATCTGTGCACTGAATTTGGGGCATGAATGATCACTATAGATGGCAAACAGATAAAGCTTCATACTAGAGAAGCTTTGTAGGTGAAATAGTTAAACTCTAATAATGCAAAAAAAAATAAATTATTACAAATAAGTTTTTATCAGTGAGGTGATGTGGTGTTTATGTAATAAACATTTATGCAAAAAAAGTATTTGTGTTTTCAGCAGGACTGAATCTCAGTTCTGACTGGTTTTATATTTTAAAAAACACTTTTTAATCATTTTCTGTCATTCTTCTCGTCTGCAGGTGTAGAATTCGGAGCACGAATGATCACTATAGATGGCAAACAGATAAAGCTTCAAATCTGGGATACGGTGAGTGTTATGAACAATTAGAGCTTTTACCTCATTAGAATCTGCAAATAAAGTGTGTATACTCCAAATATCGTAACTCAAACAGCTCTCTATGGCAAAGAAACAAAAAAAAAGTGATTTTTACTTTTTCTTTTTTTTAATAAAATAAAAATGTATACATTTTTTGTTTGTTTTTTTGTTTTGTTTTGCTTGAAATTTCATTACATAAAGCAATTTATTGCAGTTAAAAACAGGCTATTGAAAAAGCAAAATATGATTTAATGCATTTTTACTTTATCACTTGCATTTGAGTGTGGCACCGCTCTTTCAAAAGTGGTGGGACAATTTTTTTTGCTTTTATTTCAAAAAAGGCATACTAGTGGACCACCACCTGACTGACAAAAGACAAACTAATCCACTGACTGAACCTTCCAACTGTGCGTATACTTTTAGTCACAGCTGTAATATAACCAGTGAACCAGTAGACGATCAGTGGTGAGGTTTATTCTAATGAATGCACTTTAGGCTAAGTGGAGGTAATTCAAGAAAAAACCTCCAAAGTTGGAAGGTCTCATTTGAAAGTGAAGTTGAAGTGATAGAAGCGAGACGCCTCTGAGGTAATTGCTGAGGTCAGCAGCTGCACCACTCATATGAAAGGGAAGTGCAGAATAATAGAAACAGCAGATAAAAGAAGTGTCTGTGGTTTCACGTTTCTAAATCGAGTGTTAATTTAAAAAGCAGCATGTTCGTTTATTCTAAAGCTGTAAAATAGTGTCTGTTCTAAGAGTGTTTCAGTGACTAACCCAGTATTATGCGTATCTTTAGAAACCAAGCAGGTGTGCCAGCCACTAGAACAAATTTGTATGTGTCAATAGAGACGGGTAACGAGGGAAAGCTGCCTAATGAAGGAGCAACGGCAGGTGAAGGGTTCTGCTCGCTGAGGCCAAAACCAACAATTTCATGCCACCACAAACCCCCAAAATCTGGCCTTGAGTGTTATTAGCCTCACAAACCTGACATTTATTAGAGATCTGCAATTTAGGAGCCTCTTGTTTGCTAATAACTGTCGGTAAACAGAAGTCTTATGTAACGAACACTAAATTCTCACTTATTTTCAAGGAGGGGGGTCCTTGCATTAGCAAAAGCCCAAGAAAGCGATCAACCTTCCCCCATGCTACTGGGGCGTCCTTCTCAACAAATGATTCATTTCCTGAAAGCATTTTTTATAACGTGTACAGCAGCATTGCAGGCAGGATCAGAAGCCCTGTGAAGACAAAAGGCTGCCGAGTGCATTATTAATGATGAGGTTTCCTTTATTTTGTCCGCTCCCTGAACAGCACACCGCTTTCTAGGCCTCACAGTTAAAAATATGAGATTTAGGTTCAGCATTAGAAATGGTCAGTAGATTGTTTTAGGATGTGTGTGTTGTTTGCACAGCGGGCTGGGCCGTTTGAGTTTGCTGTTTTTCCGGCTCTGACACGCCCTGTTCAGCTCATCAGATAATTACCGAGCGGCCGAGTTCAATCAGATTGCAATTAGCCGTTACAGCAGGGAGAGAACAACACTGTTTAATGCTGTGGTTCTCCAGGGTGGAGTCGTGGACCATTTAGTGAAACGTTCAGCACCATTATATCTCTAAACGGGGGAACTGGGGTTAACGTTTGCCCAGAAATAATATTTACACACTATCCAGTTATTCTTATGTGGTTTCTCATGCACTGTTATCTATAAACTGGGACTAATGTGAAGTAAAGTGGCGCCTTATAGTCACACATGAACGCACCACACCACACTACAGCACACAGTGTGAACAGTGTGAAATTCGTTCTCTGCACTTAACCCTTTCACCAAGTGAAGCAGTGCGCTGCCACCAGTGGGGGGAGCAGTGTTTGGGGACAGTACCTTGCTCAAGGGTACCTCAGTTGTGCCACAAGCAGTCCTGGGATTCAAACCCACAACCATCTGATCACTGGGGCAACACCCTAACCCCCAGGCCACCAGCTGCCCCAGAAAACAGACTACATTCCGACCCCTACTGTTTTTAGTGCTTTTGTCCATGTTTATAGGTAACAGTGAGTCATACAGTGTCAGAAACCACATAAACCAGTCTTTTAGAGAAATGAGTCAGTTTAGCATTACTCGTTAGCTGCATTAACCTCATAGCTGCACTGCTAAAACTAAAGAAGCAAACCTAAGACACTAAACAGTGGAAGCTTCAGGCAGGACGGGCCACTGCTAACAAGTTTAATTGTATGTTGTTATTTTTTTTAAGATGCACTGTCCAACTATAGACACCAGCTTTAATAGAAGAGAGTAGCTGTCCCCTGCCACCCCCCTTTGCTGCGGTCTTTCTAGGAAGGGTTCACACTAGATGTGAGAACGTTGCTGTGAGGATTTGATGGCGTTTGGTCAAGAGAGCATTAGTGAGGTCTGGTACTAATGTTGGATCATTAGTCCTGGATCACAAACGCAGCTCCAATTCCTCCCAAAGGAGCTTCATCACTCCAGGGAGCTCCACAGCCCAATGCTGGGGGGT
Source organism: Brycinus macrolepidotus (assembly GCA_037974445.1). Lineage (NCBI taxonomy): Eukaryota > Metazoa > Chordata > Actinopteri > Characiformes > Alestidae > Brycinus > Brycinus macrolepidotus. The sequence continues at coordinate 17,842,954 of JBBPCZ010000001.1, forward strand.
TATACTCCTCTAGCCCACAGGTTTTTGACCGTAAGCTCATATGACGTCTAGAGAGCCTGTTTATTAGTCTGTTCTATACATTATACACGTTCTCTGCAGCAACTCGCTGAACTCATTAGAAGAGCTGTCCGGATACTTTTGGGCATGTAATGTCCATGTCATTGATCCCGGAGCAAATTGCTTATGTTATGACTGCAAAGGCACACAGAGACAAGAACAATATAAAATAAAAATTCTAAATAAGTCCAATTAAAAAAATCTATAGAAAAAATACTCAATGTGAAATACAATATGCTATACACACAAATGCTGGGTATAACATCTAGAGATAAGTAACTTACAGTTACGTGGATTACTAATAACACAGACGGTAGTTAGGGGTCTGTTATTGCACGTAGGAGAGATCGGTAGTATATAAGTAATATTGACGTGGTGATATTCACATGGACTATTGCACATAATGAGATATTGCACATAATGAAATGATTCATCACCCATTTAGAAAACTTCACATAATATTGCACATGGTAAGACAGCTGCCCATAAGATATTGGACATAATGATATTTTAGCACTTGATAAGACCATTGCACAATATTGCAGGTAGACTATTGTACATCATAGCAAAATAATGCACATAATGATAGTTATTAAAACCCACTAAGAAATTGCACAACTAGATTTGTGGCTATTAATATGTTGTTTTTTAGCCTTGGCTCTGTCTCTGCCGCAGCACCGTGCTCGTCTAGACATTTTCAGATGAGCCACGCTCTGGGATTTAAGCTGAATTGAGCATCTGGTCATGCGCTAAAGCCGCCATGAGCTGAACCTGCGAGTAATAAAGCCTGAAGAGCCAACTGGGGCTCCTGCATGGAGGAACATCAGCCAGCAGGGGGAGCCAGAACACTAAAATAAATGTTTGACTCAAACATAGGTTTAATTTCGTTAAAAAGAATTATATTCACACCGTTTATATTCGCTGATTGTATAATCTGTCTAATCTGTGTTTCAGAGTTGTTTTATTTGTTTGTTTTAGTTTTGCAATTTCAAAAAGGTTTCATTTGTTTGAAGAACATGCCTAGCCTAGCAAATATCAGTTCATTTATATTTTTCATTTAAAGAGTTTTTTGAGATCTTAATATGGCTTTGTCCAAGGTAGGTTTGGTGTGCCACATGCTTCTTACAGGGTGGTGAAGAGGACTGGGTCTGACTCAGCACTTTTTCAGCTTTATTTATTTATTTATTTATTATCTTTGGGGACGCCTAAGCAGCTCTGCTCCCTTATATATAAATATCCACATCATTCAAGTTCACTTTTTTTTTTTTTTTTAATTTTGTCATACTAGTGTGATAAAACCAAATGCTTTTTGGCTAATTTTGTGTGTGAGTGTGAATGTGTGTGTGTGTGTGTGTGATGTAATGGGAGAAATCAGCATTTCTGGCCTTCCTGTAACCTTTCACTTCGGCAGATGGCAGGCATAAAAGTGCCATTCATCATTTATTCACAATGGGCTCCATTAACTCTAATGTTAACAGCTGCCCCCGGGGGGAGTTGGGTTATTGAATTCGAATGTGCGCCCCTGGCTTACTCGCCTTCTGCCAGAGGGGGCCACTTGACCACAGCACTGCTGGGGAGGCCATTTTACGCCGTGACAAAGATGCTGTTGAATGGTGGCTGCTGAAGGCTGGGCTGATTGGCCAGCCACCTTAGCTGGAGAGAGATGCATTGTGGGACGGAGGGCAGACAGTGGGTCCTTGTTTGTTTGTGTGTGTTTGGCGATGGCGTCTGCTGCTCAGTATCTGTCTGTGTGTGTGAGTGTATATGGTAAGGGTGGGACATGGCTGAAAAAAAAAAAAAAAATAATGTAGGGATGTAAAAAAAAAAAAAAAAAAAAAAAAAAAAACTACATTTATAAGCATAATAAAACTAATTTGATTGAGGGTGGTATTTAGGTGCAAAGTATTTTAGTTCTTTGTTTTAAAGCAGTTGTTGGCATTTATAGCTTCAAGGCATCTACAGGAAAAAGTAATTAGCTTGTTAGTAATTTAGTAATTAGCTGTGCCGTTGTGGTTCAGCTTTTACCCATTCCTCCTGGCAAAATTCACAAACTTCATACATTTTCTGTGGGACTTAAGTCAGGAGATTGGCTTCCCCTTCTTTCAAATCCAGATCCTGCAGTCATTGTCTTGGACAGCGAGATTAAATTCTCCACCATTTTCTCCTGGTACACTTTTTCCATTCATGTTTCCTTCAGTGGCGAGCGATGTCCCAGTACTCTGTGCAGAGAAGCTGTGCCATATGATGCTCTCACCTTCATACTTCACTGTGGGCGTGGTGTTTTTGGGACCAACCCTGCTTTCTCCAGAACGACAAGCTGAAGTAGCTGTTTTTGTTTGGTCTGACCAGAGATCATTGTGATAAAACAGTGTGATAAATCTCTGTACGATAACCTTATAAATTAGTTATTTACAAAAAATAAACTGGAGAAAAGTCAAACAATTGTCCAGAAATAAATGAATAAAATAAAAATAATGCCACAATGGCCTGTCATCCAGTCCTGCTTGTTACTGTATGCTTCTTGTTTAAATAAATGACCATTTGTTGTTTACAGGCTCTCTGAAACCTAGGGAAAGATAGTCATAAAATAATTTGTCACAATAGCTACATGTTGTTATATGGCTTCTTTGTGCGTGCGTGCGTGCGTGTGCGTGCGTTCGGTCTGTGGTGCTGGAGGACTTCAGTTCTGGCCTGCACTGGAGTGAAGCTGTGAGTCCAGCTAAAGTCCTCAAGCCGCAGTGAGTCTGAATTTTATCTCAGTTTGGGGTTCACACTGTTTGCTTGTGTGTTTCCAGGCTGGTCAGGAGTCCTTCCGTTCCATCACCAGGTCTTACTACAGAGGAGCTGCAGGAGCCCTCCTCGTGTACGACATCACAAGGCAGGTTTAAAGTCCCATATTATTCTCAGGCCTTTTATATCTCCACATACACTCCCCTGGTCACTTTATTAGAAACTCCACCCTTGTAGCTCCTCCCCTCTGGTGTACAGAGAGACTGTAACCCATCTGTTGATATACTGTTTGTTAGCTGTCCTCTAGCCTTTCATTAGTGGTCACTTTCTGTCCACAGAGCCGCTCTTGGCTGGGTCTCGTGACACTGGCCTGTTTAAAAACTCCAGCTGTGCCCAATATATTCATACAAGCACCAGACACACGTCAGTGTCACTGCTGTGTGTGAGGATGGTCCACCATCCAGATAATATCTGGAATATCTGGCCCTTTGGTGGTTCCTTTCCACTGATGAATGGACTAGAGTGGGACAGATTAATTGTGCTTGCAACAGGTGGGCTACATAGAGTGCCTGTATGGTGGTGTTTCTGATAAAATGGCCATAGAGTGTAGACAAGTTACATTGTCTTAACTATTTGTAAAAACTACCTGCACTGTGAAATGGACCAATAGAAATGGGCCAAAAATAGTGTCAGAATGAAATCTGATCTCTAAAAATTAACTTCACTTAAAGTAAATGACCGCTCTCTGTAGCTCTCCATACATGTCACTGCTTTGCTTATTAGGATTATATAGGTTAAAGGGGACAATACTTATGTGTAAAAGTCTTAACACCTCAGTCACATTACGTGTTTTGAAGTGCACATCCTCCACAGAGACACATCTTTGCATTTTTTAATGCACATTTACTGTTCATTTGCTGAATTTAACATTGGGGTGAGAAAAAAAAACAAAACATAAGATATACCACAATATTTTATTAACTCTGTCCATTCTGTGTGCATTTGACAGAAGGGACACCTTTAACCATTTGACAACCTGGTTAGAAGATGCTCGTCAACATTCCAACTCCAATATGGTCATCATGCTCATCGGAAATAAAAGGTAGCCTTACTGTTAAATAGATTTTTTTTTTTTTTTTTTTTTGGGGTTGCTTATACATACATATATCTATTTATGTCATTTTTATATGGTATACGGTTCTTTTTATGGGACTAATAAAGGGTCTTATTATTATTTGTTATTATTATGTATTATTATTATTATTTGTGTGCAGTGATTTGGAGTCGCGGAGAGAGGTGAAGAAAGAGGAGGGCGAAGCTTTTGCCAGGGAACACGGCCTTATCTTCATGGAGACTTCAGCTAAGACTGCGTCAAATGTAGAAGAGGTACAACACGCCCCATATGGCTCAGGGGTCCAGAGTGTTTGGGTGGTGATTTGCAGTTGATGTGCAAACACACACACACACACACACACACAAACACACACACACACATACACTCGCACACATACGCTCATGCATAGAGACGGTACTCAGGGGAAGCTCCTCTAAGTGTGGGGAAAACAGCCTCTTTGTGCGCAGTGGGAGGCAGCTGAAGCCGAGCTGAGAGACGGCTTTAAAAAAGCGGAGGCGTTAATTTGTGGATGCCCCTCCCCCCGCCGCCCACCCCCAGCTTACCCTGTATGATTAATTTGTCTCATTAGTGTCGTGTGAATTCTCCTGACCCCTCCCCCCCGCCCTTTTATGACTTTTCAGTCTTCTATTTAAGGCTCATGCATATTCATAGAATTCCTACCACGCATATTCTGGCTGTCATAAGAAAGCCTCATTCTTACGACTGTGTTTTTCTGGTTTTATTGTATTTTTAGGTTAAAATTAGGTAACTTGGCACATTTTAAGGAACACCTGATGGTTTCTCGACCTATGATCCAGTATAAAATTGACAGTGCAGTACAAGTTTTTAGAAATATAAATATTTTATATATTATTTAAAATGAGCAAAGATTTATTTTATATATTGTCATAGCCTCCCTGTTTTAGATGAGATGTCTTTTATTACATTATTACATTTTCTAATAATTATTTGCAAAAACTACGTGCACTGGCAAATGGGCCCATAGAAATGGGCCAAATTTCAAGTTACAGTAACAGATAATAATAGATTTATCAAACAAGAAAAATATGATTAGATTCACTGTTAGAATGAAAAGCCTTATCTCTCTCACTTAAAAAAAAAAAAAAAAAAAAAAAAAAAAAAAAAAAAACCTTTCCTTTTTTTTAAGCAAGTTAATGTAACAAGCTTTTCTTCTCAGTCCTTTTGGACCATTTTCCATTCATCATTACATTTTGACACGATGTACACAATGACTGATATTTTAAAATTCTGTAAAATACAAGGTTTTCTTGTAACACCAACAGTGTCCCACATCTGTCCAGCACGATCCACTCTTCCACCAGATTCTTCTGGTAGTTGAGTTGTGCTAAGAAAGTCAACTCTTTTAAGAAGCCTGCGACAGAGAGTCAGGTCAGCACTGTTACATGCAGGATGAGGATCCATCCATGTTCATTTTCTTCAGGATGAGCAGCATTTTCAGCAGCAGTGACTCTTACAACCATAAGGGGGCGCCCAGCCTCAGCTGTAAACGTCGTCCCTGCTTAACGGTTGAACATCTGTCCGGATGATCCGTATTATCTGACTAATTTATTAATAGTTGATGATATTGTGATGCTGACATTTGTGGATTTGGCGACATGGTACGCTTTGTGCATGTTATGCAATGACAAAATACAAATATCTTAAAAAATGAATAGGAAAACCACTTTACTGGGTAACTAATAGAACTCCAGTGGAACCTTTTTGTCCAGCCAGCATTTATCAGTATAAGAACTACAATAATAATTTTTATTTATATAGCACCTTTCTCAAGGTTGCTTTACAGATAATTGAGATAGACAGTAGTAGACAAACATTAAAGAGTCCAAATTGAGACTGAATTTGATACCCATTCATATTCTGAGAAGAAATGCAGCATATGAAGTGTTTTAGGCTCTACTCTTTTATTTATAGACCAAAATAAAATGCTAAAGCATTTGGGCAACAGGCCTGAGAAACATTAAAGCAGTCCAGGAGGACAGGTATCGTCAGAAAAGGCTGGATGAGATGTCAGATGGGGAATCTTACTCAAGCCTGTACTGAATCTTTGCTGAAATATCACACACACACACTGACGTGATGTTGATAGCTGTGTTTTGAGTGTTTGAGACGTGTAAGCATCATGATCTACTTTGAGATGATCATCGTAAATAAAGCGTAACTAAAACAGCTTATCATGTACCTTAGTAGATTTTAAAGAAATCAGATGGGCATCAGACAGTCCTCAAGTTTTAGTGTCAGTATTGGAAAAGAAAAGGTGGTATTGTGCTGTCTGTATACACAAAATAGTATTATAAAACCCAATAAATGAATTAGGGACTAAATTTCATAGACTAAACTGTTACTGAGTAGACATGACTAGTTCTGGTTGCAGTCTTAAAGTCAGTGAGTGGCGTGTAAGCAAGTGCACCTGCTCTGAACACTTGAGACCTAAATCCATTGATTAATAGGTCAGTAAACCGTTCACCTACTTAAGGCTGTGGTGTGTTTGTTTTATTGGCTGCTGCTGCTGGTTTAACACGTTTGTTCTATTCTGTGTTCCAGGCATTTATCAACACAGCCAAGGAGATTTATGAAAAGATCCAGGAGGGTGTCTTCGATATCAATAACGAGGTAACGAAGCAAAAGAACAAGGAGAACAAGCACATGTACTTTTGCAGTAGTTTCTATTGGTTTAACTAAAGAATTGGGTCAAGGGGACTTCCTAGAGCAATCTGTTTAAATTTGTACGGTGCAAGTCTTCCTGAGCAGGGTGTGACACTGTTCTGTTATTATTAGAGGTAATCGTTGTTCCATAAAGGATGGAAATGCACATTTTATTAATGACCAGCACGTTTCTGTTCGCATCCCTCTTCAGGGCTCAGACCCAAGAAATTTAAAGGCCATTTCTGTTATAGTGTGTTTACTTTCTGTATTAAGATAGGAAGACTGTCTCTAGTAAGTTTGTATTTTCTAGCAAGATTTTTAGTTCTGTAGTGTGTATATCTTTAAGCAGGATTCTGTAGTGAGACCTTTTATGTTCTGTAGTGTATGTTTGGCTCTTGTTCGGCTCTTTTATATTCTGTAGTAGGAACTGTTATACTCTAAAGTAACTTATAGCATTTCTTCTCTATAGTAAGAGCATGCTGCAATAAGATCTTTTTTAATGCCGAATAACGTTTACATTTTTAGTAGGACCTCTTTTTTCTATAGTAAGCCCAAATGTTATTATTTAACAAGACCTTTTAATTCATACGATAAAACATGTATTATTTTGTAATGTTTATATATTCCGTAGTGTCTTAGAATCTGTAGTGTGTAAGACCTTTTGTATTCAGTAGTATGTAGATTATTTTAACAATGTAGATAGTAAGATTTTTTTTTTTTTATTCTGTAATGTTTATATTCATTAGTTGGATCATTTTTTACCTGTAGTATTCTGTAGTGTTTTTATAATCTGTAATGTGTAGGCCTTTTATATTCTGTAGTGTATAAATTATTTTAATAATATATAGTAAAACAGTAAGATTTTTTTCAGTTCTATAATGTTTATATTCATTAGTGAGATAATCCCTTTAATATTCTGTAGCATTTTTGTAATCTAATGTGTACAATGTTTGATATTTTGTAGACTTTGTAGACTTTTTATATTCTGCAACTTGTTCTCTCCTCTTCAGTTTGAAGGTTTGGTCCAGCAGAGCATGTTAAACGTTGTTTCATTGGTTAGACTTTAAAATTGGTGATGGTTTTGTAATCCCTGTTAAGAGGCTTCAGAATTGAGTGGTGTTCGGTGCAGAATGGCTGTGCAGTTGTACAAACGCGTTTAGGAGTGAGGACCGAAGGGGGAAAAGCAGCGAAAGTCCGTTTCAGTGAAGCTTCCGTCGAGGGCCTCCAGCCCTTCTGCTGGCGGGCCGCCAACGCATAAATTCCTCACATCCCATAAGGTTACAGCCGCTCGGATGGAGCTGGGCCTGCTGCAGCACTCACTTTCTTTTTTCTTTTTTTTTTTAATGGGAGTAGTAGGAAAAGTAGGAGGGGAAAAAAAAAAAGAAAAAGTTAAAGCACCAGGTCCAAACCACATCAGCTGATGGAGATCCTGGCCAGGAAGCCCCCAAGCTTGGCCAAGAGAAACCCCCCAGACGCTATAAATCAGATTTAGGGTGAAGTGGAGTTTCCTTAAGAATGCCACTACACCGCGACCTCCAGGCTGAGCTCTGTGTTTGAACTTAAAGGAGTAGCTTGGCAAGGTAGATGTTTTTGTGTGTGGTAAATGAATGTGGTGTGTGTGTGTGTGTGTGTGTGTGTGTGTGTGTGTGTGTGTGTGTGTGTGTGTGTGTGTGTGTGTGTGTGT
>JBBPCZ010000001.1:17851323-17866139 GCA_037974445.1 Brycinus macrolepidotus
TTTGGGTGTGTGTGTGTGTGTGGGTGTGTGTGTGTGTGTGTGTGTGTGTGTGTGTGTGTGTGTGTGTGTGTGTGTGTATTCGCCTCCAGTGGTTCAAGTTCACAAAGTGTGAAGTGTCCCACCCAGGTGTCCTCCATACCTCCGCCTCAGGTTAGAGATTCAGCTGCGTTTCTTCATGCGTAACCACATCCCTGTCTGTACAGCCTTAACAGGAGAGTTAACTTTTAATGTTAATGTAACAGTCGTGCAGTTATAAAAAAGTTATAAGGTTTGATCTGTGAAGAAACTACAGCACAGCAGGTGAATCCCACACAAAGAAAAATTCTCTGCGTCAACTTAAGGCATTTCCTCCATACCCGCCAGAGAAGGAGTTCAGAGATGCCATGTGTTTATCTGCATAAAATCCACACCCAAAGTTTCAGTGAGCTTGTTTACCGCTCTGCAACCATTTCCTTATTTTCCTTTCCCCTTACGTTGCTTTAATGTTTGTGCTCTCTACCCGTTCCCCTATCTCGCTCTGCCATCGACCTCCACACGTTTGTTCTCATTTGGTTATTCATCGCTCTCTTTAGTGCTTTTCTATCTGTCTGGTGTGCTACTATTACAGGTCAGTGCTGTTATACTGGTCTGAAAGTGGGAAATGTTTGATAAGGATCTTTTTTGAGTGATTAAGTATGAGTCTTTTCTTTTATTTATTTATTTTTTGCATGCAGAAATAGAAAACAGCACATAGTGTGGTAGAAGGTATTTATTTTGTTTGTTTTCAGCTTGAAAAAGGCCTTAAGCAATTATAAGTGGCACTTTAGCTGCAGTATATATGCCTGTATCAGCCTCACGTTGTCTTAATTGCTGGAGACGGCTTTCCTCAGTGTGTGAACAAAAAACCCCCCACCCCCCACCCCCCCCGCGGGTAATTTCCCTGCCGTGGGCACGCCAAAGACCCCCGGGATGTACACCCTTAACCACCCTGAGGGGAAAAGCTCAAATCTGTATATGGTCTCCAAACACATCTCTGTGCCTGGAGATCAGGGCATTGATCTTGCTGTGTCATCAACTGCCGTTCCAGACATTTTTTTTTTTTTCCTCATTCAGTCGTTTATAGTTGTAGAACCTGTCGTTAAAGAAGAACTTTTTCAAGATGAGGTGATTTTTTATTTTTTATTTTATTTTATTATTTTTTTTTTTCTTCTCTTCTCTCCCCTCTTCCCCCAGGTAATCTTGGACCACTTCGGTTGGTCAAATTTTCAGAAATGTGAAGGATAGATGGTGTTATCAAATAGTGGAGGAAAAAATTGAATGAAGAAAAATAAAGATAGATGGTTTTGATGTGGTTACGATGTGGTGGTTATTTGTTGGGGGGGATGAACATTTGCACTGTATACACTGTGTTTATATTTTATACATTTATGTATACCCACACACACATGGTGTGTATATATGGTATACATGTTCAGTTTGTTTATATATATTAATTAGTTTTCCTGGTTATTGCTTTGGCTGTTTCTCACCTGTATAAATCACCTATTTACCCCTCAAGCCTAAAATATTGGGTTAAACCAAATTACTCTTAATTAAACTTGACTAATAGCAGACCTTAGAAGAGGCATCTTTACCGTTTATGTCCTCTTTGGTGTTAGTTGTCCTTTGTGCACAATTGAAGGTGGATGATGTGAGAGAAATCACAATACTTGGACATTTTCACCATATTAATCGTGATATTTAGTTTTGCTGAGGCTTATGGATGATTTGGAAAGGACTAAAAAGACTGTGCTGTATAATCTGCTCCTTGTTTCTAGTAGACTAGTTGTTACCAGACTGACTGTAATTGGTCTGACTTGTAATTCAATGTTAGTGTTAATGATGCACCTTATCTTGAAGAATATAATAATTTATTATAGTATCATAGTGTAGGCTGCCCACACCTCCGGTTCCTTTTACAATAAGCCCACTCTGTATTCACAGCCCACCTCAGGAGATCAGGTGCTGAGCAGTGGAGGTCAGAAACGCGAGAGGAATCTGATCTGCAGTCAGTCCTGTCGCTCTGAGCTGGGTTTTGGTGTGCAGGCTCTCATAACACCAGCAAAACCGACCCAGACACAACAGCGTTGTTTTCTATTCTTTCTTCTCTTCCTCTCAATGCCCCGTGCTGTCCCTGCTCCAAGAGGAAGAGGGAGCCTTTGTGCCTTCTTGCCCCAACTGACCCCTGCAGCAGGTTGAGCAGACGAGTCCCAGAGGCACACTGGGTGACATCAGAGCCTGGAAGAGGAGGTCAAGCCTCACTCCTCCTCTTCCTTCTTCTCCTCGTTTCCTGTGTCTATTTCTTCTGCTTCTCCACTCGCAGCCCCTCCCGAAGTCCATGTTTAAAGTTTGTCGTCTTTAAGTCCACATTTACGTGATGAATTTCCAAAACTGTGTAAGCCCTCATTAAGGCTGGGGGTGTCTGGGTGTGTATTGTGTCTAGATGGTTGCAGAACGTCTCCAGATGTTGCCAGATGATGTTTTTAACCTACTTCGAAAGAGTTTAACTATTTGTTGATCTGGTACCTGCTTCTTAAAAGTAGTATAAAAGTGCCCCAATTCCTTTTGAAATGACATCGTGTTTAAAATACAGTAAAAATTCATCAAATTGATTTTTTGATGGTGCTTGTGTCTGCACACACTTTTGTGCCTCATTTGTCAGTTTTAAAAAACAACTTTTAGCAGTTTTGGTTTAAATAACACAGTAAAAATTGTCCCTTTTGTGAAAATGTTGATTTTTGATAGGACTCCTGTCTGTCCACACTTTCGAGCCTCATTGGACAGTTTAAAAACAGAACTTTTAGCAGTTTTAAGTTTCCTTTTTCCTGCCTTGTAATCTTGCACACACTCGCATGCTCGTCTATCGCAGGGTAACAGATCTTGCCCATTAACAGCAACAATCATGCATAAACCCACCAGATCTACACACAACCATGCAACTCCAACACACAACCTCATGCTCCTCACATCCTGTTGCACTCAATTCTCTTTGTGCTCAGCATAGATACACCCCCTCCACCCCCACTGCCCAAATATACCCGCACTCACTCAGTCTCTGTCTGTCTCTGTCTGTCTGTCTCTGTCTGTCTGTCTCTGTCTGTCTCTGTCTGTCTGTCTGTCTCTGTCTCTGTCTGTCTGTCTCTGTCTGTCTGTCTCTGTCTGTCTGGCTGACTGTCTGTCTCTCTCTCTCTGTCTGTCTGTCTGTCTGTCTCTCTCTGTCTGTCTGTCTGTCTGTCTGTCTCTCTCTCTCTCTGTCTGTCTGTCTGTCTCTCGGTCTGTCTGTCTCTGATATAAATTATGCCCAGCTGCAGAGTTGTGTGGGGGTTGCTCGATACCTCATAGAAATAAAAGGACCAGCAAACCTCCTGGTGAACACTTGTTGCAGTGACCGTGTTTTGAGTGGGGGAGGCCCCTATATTTCTATTTTTTTTTCCCCCTTCCCCTCTTTCTCTCTATCTCTCTCCCTCTCCTTTCCCCTCTTATGCCACGACGCTCCTTCTGTGTTGGAGTTCAGATCGGAGCGAGAGTGAGCGGAGCCATGGGCGGTCGGGGCCCCGGTCTCTCTCTCTTAACAGGGTTTTAAAGCTCTCTGTGAAATGGGAAAATTGCGGAGGAAAGATTGGTTAATCAGTGACTTACTTGCAGAGTGCATTAAAAAGGTAGGCAGTGTTAATGACTGCAATCACACACACTTGGTGGGCCGTTCCTCTCCCCCCCCCCTTTTCTTTTTTTCACCCCTCACTCCTTCTCCTTTATACATACACAACACAGCACACCTGGGAGACCGTATTTTTATTTCAGACTGTTTTGAATATTTCAGAATATGCAGTTTTTGTTCATTTTGTGCCAATCCAAGATGTCATACTTTCTCCTGACTGCTAAAGTGGCTAAAATTCTTATATAAATAATGAACGGGGGGTAGCAGAGACCGTTTACCTGTTTAATCGTGTAGTTGCTAACAATTAAAGCAAATGGTGACCTTATAGCATTATGTGACCCTGCTAACTTAGCATTCATAGGTGAGGTATTTCTCTTTAAGCACCTCAGGTCAGGTTATTCAAGAATGCCATGTGACTCTGCACATAATCAGTTAACGTCGCTGCAGTCACGTGTTGTAACTGTTATAAAACGCATGAAGTGGAAGACCAACCTGAAGGACCCATAGGAGGATTCTAAAGCAGGTTCTATAAAGAATGAACTGCGTAGCCCATTTTAACCTTCATGCAAGGAAATGTGCATCAATTAGATACTGATTAATGAAGAATGTCTGCCAATCATGGGTTTATTGCTGGTAATATGGTCTTTTTTTTCACTAATCTGTAGAAGATCAGGACCTTTTTGGGTCATGGTTTCACTGACATTATCTAGTGACCACACCAGCATGACAGATTCACTTTTGTGTTTTCTGCACACTTGGGGAAACATCGAGGGCACTGCGTTATTTTGCTCAAAACATTTTTAGGAAGATGTTAGAAGAGGTAGTAGAGTGTCATAAATTTATTTGGTTGTCCTTTATACTGTCCATTTTTAGGAACGTGCAGAATGGATGTGGTTCCCATTAAATCGCCATGTTCCAGTTGCTAATGAGTGTTTTTGGGTGCTTTACTCATGGTGGGCAGGACTTAATAGGTTCATGAATGTAATATTGCATGTTTTCACCTATGGAAATATCTATTTTTAATGTTACAGGTTCCTAATATAGGTAAAAGAATAAAATGGAGCAGAACAGTGCAGTCAAAACAGTTGAGTATAGAATAGCAGCACTTGATAAAAGTGGGTCATTAATGCCCTTTGATAGTCAAGTTTATTTATATAGCACATTATACACGAAAGGTCATTCAGTGTACTTTAGTTTAATAGAATAAAAAAAATATACTAACCTGACACCAAGATATATTCTAAAATTGCATTATATTGATATTTATCTTTCTATTTTTAGCTTTTATGCAGTGTAGTAACTCTTTACCCTTCTGTTATGCAGCTAAAACATGATTTTCTCATGTTTAGATTACTTTTGACCTTTTTTGTGTACAGCTAAATCCCATTTTCTTCTTCTTCACAAAGCAGTCAGGCTGCAAACTAGATTTGTTTATTGCATAAATCTCACAAAAATGAATCAGTAAAATGTATTTACGCTATATATATGGTTGATTTCTGAATCTGCTTTCAACTTGTGAAGTTAATCAACTATAAAATGAAGGCAGCCTCTTGGAATTGGCAAATTTGTACAAGTTATCATGAACTGCTCTGCAGTTCTAACTGGAATAATTTCTTTTAAAGCCATCGTTCAGAAGGACCTAAATTAGTGGCGTTCTGAAGAACATGCAGTAGGTTCAGGCCAGGTTGAATTTACATTTTTCTGGTGTTTTAAAGAAGCTAACGGATGTCTGAGCGGTCACCTGTAGGAATTTATTATGGCTTTCGGACAGTTTAAAGCTGTTGTTGTTGTGAAAATGAAAGGGGTTGGAACGTGAGATGGCCATTACCAGCTCCATTATGCCCAGAGGAAGTGCCTGCTGTTCATTTTTAGGACTTCCTGCTCTGGTCCCTGCAGTTAAAGTGACACTGCGTCTTTCTTTTGTAGTTTTTTTTCTGTTGTTTTGTTGTAGACCCGGGTCTCTTTCTTGTGATCATAAATACAGAAAAGTAAATAAATGATGCTTTACAGGCTCCTCGGTGGCACGGCTAGTTAAGAAGGTTGTACCCGATCGCTGGCGCTAGGGGTCCACAGTAATACCAGTGTTTGGACGATTTATGCTGCCTTGTCGAAAAATGCTACCGTATCTTATTTAAACATACAGTATTCTTGTAAGGTAGAGTAGTTTTTAATAGGGTAGCATGGAATGATTGACTCTGCTGTTGATTCACGCTACCCTATCAAAAAATACTCTACCTGACAGGAATACATGTTTAAATAAGATCATTTTCGTACTTTCACATTTTGTGCAACTGCTTACTAAAGCAGCGGACAGCATAGCTAAAGAAATTAGGATTTCCAAGGGTTTTCTTTGTCACTCGAGGACGAAGTAACAAACGGGCTAAGTCAATGAAGACAAAATGTTCATTTATTATCCTAGAGCAGCAACACACGCTCATATGCTCTTACACTGAAGACAGCATGTAGATGCGAAAAAGTACATGTACAAGTGGAAAGTAACAATTATAAGAGCTTTTAAGATATTACTCACCATAAACCAGTGTCCCCAATTCAAGGTGGCACGTATTTATGGGTGTGGTAATGAATCCTAATGCACAGAAAGGATCAGTAGCACGTCTGGATAGGTAGCATGTATTGACACAACACCAGGTCTCTTTCTTATGATCATAAATCTAGAAAAGTAAATAAATGTTGCTTTACGGGCTTCTCGGTGGCACGGCTGGCTGAGAGGGTTGTACCCGATCACTGGCACTAGGGGTCCACAGCAGTAACTGGACTCTTGTTCAGCTAACTGTGTGGAAAATAACCACAGGACTGATATGGGAAATGTAAGATGATGCAGATAATCAGATTTTATTTTTTTCTGCTTGTGCTGATATTCATACAGGATCACAAATGCAGTAAAATTAGTGAAATGTATGTATTTTAATACAGTAGTCTGGCATAACTTAAACATTCTGCTATTTAGAGTGCAATAAATGTCAAATACTATTTTTGAAATATGGTTCAGATTGAAACATCCGCTGATGTTTGATTGCGATTTCATGTCAAATAAAAGTTCAGTAAATTTGTGATTGTAATCACAATCTTTAGTATAGCCGAAAATGTAATTAATTTACAGAAACGACATCATTGCAGATGTCGCGCATTATTTCTGAGACTGAGCTGTTAGACTAGACTGATGCCTTTTTGTCTGAAATTATAATTATGCATCACGCTAAATGTAGTGTGTGCGTGCACGTGTATAGATTTGTATATTAGGGATGGGAATCACCAGTGAGCTCCTGGTGCGATATTACGATACTTAGGTGCCAATTCAGATTGGAATTCTATAAATATCCTGATTCGATTCTTTTTTTTTGTTTGTTTGTTTTACATTTTTAAAACTTAAGTTGTTATACCACTAAAGCTTTATTCAATAGCTGCACAGCTGAATTGAACATGAGTGAATGTGCGTGTGTGTGTATGTATACATGATGATCTTTGTCCTGTCTGTGTTCAGACTGCTGGAGACTACTGTGCTAAACTGTCCATTTTATTCATTGTTTTATTGAACCACACAGTACCATTGTTTTTATTAATGAGCATCTGGAAGCATCCACAGATCTGAACACGAAAGATAGTGGATATCAACACAACCCAAATATTGGTGCATCCCAAAGTTTTCAGCTTTTAATTTACAAAACAGTTTTCCAGACGTAGTACTTAGATTTGTCTCTAATGGAAAAATTCGGTTTCACGACATTTTGCCCAATATTACATGACCAAGTTAGCAATAATAAAGTTAACAAAACCATGCTTCCGGGATGCTGCTTGTCTGGTAAATGCTGTATAAAGCAAACTGTAAGAAACATGACTTGGGTACTAATTTGGTATGGAATGAGTTTTCAGAGCTCTCTTATTGAAGTCATTTGGTTGATGCCGGCCCTGAACCTGACAGAAATCATGTTTCCAATTCAATTGTAGTGGTTTTGTGTGTGTTTCGATCTGTTGATTCAAAACAGTCTGAAGTCACATGCACCAATTTGAACCATTGACCACTAAAACAAAAAATGAATAGCTACACCTGTGTGTGTGTGTGTGTGTGTGTGTGTGTGTGTTCGTTCTGGCTCCCGGCGGCTTCCGCGTGAGTAACCAGGTTGCGTCACAGCTCACCCGCCGTCTGTGACACACACCTACTCGTCTTCCTCCGGTGGGGCGTGGCCCGGGGTGGGGAGCTGCTCTGGCACTCCGCCAGCTGTCACTGTCCGCAGGGAATTGGGTGAACGGTCAACACTACCGGCTTAGACACCAAATCTCATCACAGGGATTCAAATTCGCAGCTTTTTGGCCTCCTCTGCCCAACCCCCAGTCGTGTGGCCGTCATTGTAGCAGTAACTGCAGCAGAGCTCTTGTGGTGAATCTTGTGAATGGAGTTTGATTTATGGTTGTGGTTCTTTGGCCTGGTGAATGCCAAGGGAACTCCTCTTCCTTCTCTTAACCCGGAGCTGCGGAGACATGAAAGCACAGGCTGTCTCGCCTCTTTCTCTCTCACTGCTTGTTTGTATTAAAGCTTTCTGTACTAGTCAGTCCATGCCGGCCTATCATGTTCATTAAAGGTTAGATAGTGGCTAATAGCCATGTATAAAATGAATTATTTAAGAGTCTTTTGTTGTAATGAAGTGCATGCCTAAAGTATTGCCTGGTTACTTATCTTGCTTTATTGCTTTCGATATTTAGCTCCCAACTGAGAAAAGACACAGCTCAAGGCTAAATTAACTTTTCTTATCCTTGCAGAGCATGTCAGAAGTTGAAGCTTTTGGCCTAAGTGTACTCAATATTGATTATTATTAATTAAATAGTCGGGAGATTAAGTAATCGCATGCGGTTTTTAATTGTTTTACTTCATATACTTAATTTGTAACTTCCCACAGCACAAAGGGCCCTCTAGACAACACTTCTTATACAAAAAGTGAGCAAGCTATAGTTAATTAGCAACATACATAAAGAATGAGTAGGCTCTAGTCATTGTTTCATAAAACTAAGTTTAAGTTTACCAGAGACTGAAGTTTCAGCCGAAACAGTCTATGCCAAGGAGATTGAAAAAATGAAGACGAATAACGTTGACTGAATGTCCCAGTAGCGATACTAGGCCAGTAGGAAAATATAATTTTATCCACTAGCTTCTGAAAACATTCCCATGTCTCATTTTCAGTGACAACCTAATGTTCTTAAGTACTGCATACTGGGCAACTCGGCCTTTATGGTCAATCCTCGCTTTAAACAAGATACTGTTCAGAAATGTGGTGAAATGCAGAAGCATGCGTTGTACAGAGGTGAAACATCACAGGAGACTCGAGAGCCTGGCACACGGCTGTGAGAAGGCACTATAAAGATATGTTGGAGATAAAGATGCGGTGAGATACAGTAGGCAGCAAGTGAACAGTCAGTTGTTGAAGTTGATGTGTTGGAAGCATTAAAAATGGGTGAGTGTAAGGTTACTTTGACAAGCCAAATTGTGATGCCGACTGACTGCATCTCCAAAACAGCAGGTCTTGTAGGGTGTTCCTGGTATGCAGTGGTCATAAGTGGTCCAAGGAAAGACTACTGGTGAACTGGCAACATGGTCATGGGCATCCAAGACTTACTGAATCGAGTGGAGAGGGAGGGCTACCCGTTTTTTGATATGACCCTACAGAAGAGCTACTGTAGCACAAATTGCTGAAAAGTTCAATCTGGCTATGGTAGAAAGAAATGCATCTGGCACTGTGTAGCTGCAGACCAGTCAGAGTGCCCATGCTGACCGCTATCCACCGATGAAAGCACTTACAGTGGGCATGTCAGTATCAGAACTGGACCGTGAAGCAATGGAAGAAGGTGGCCTGGTGAGTCACGTTTTCTTTTACATCAGGTGGACGGAGATGGCTTTGAGAGAGCCTCTGCTGGCTTTCCTCCTTCAAAAAAAAAAAGTAGTGTGATGCTCTAGGTAATGTTCTGCTGGGAAACCGTGGGTCCTTGGCATTCATGTAGGTGGTTCTATTGCCATGAAGGTGTATACCTGGTCTGCGGCAGGTATACAGTGAGATGCTGCTGGTGTGGATTTCCTCTTCGTCAGTGATGCTCACAAAACGCTAAGTGATGCTAATTTTGTCATAAACATGCTCGGTGCAACAAGAGGAATAAAAATAAGACAGTAAAGAGTTTAAAAAAAGAACAGTAGTAATAGTGCAAACAGAATATCAAATAACTCTAAACAAAGTAACAGATAACTGTAACTAATAGTTTGTTTTGTAACTGTATGACTAATTTGTAAAAAGTAACAAAACTATAACTATGACTACAACAGATATAATAAAATAACAGATTATTAGTGCAAGTGGTTATGAAAAGTGACTTAGTGTTTGTGCCATGAGTAAAATGAGATAGCAGCATGTGATGAGGGGGTGAAACAAACTTTCTGCAGATTCTGCAAATTGCTGCAGATTCTGTATTTGTCAGTCAAATGCATGTTTTAATTTCCTACAGAAATGCAGTCCAGCTTGGTAGCATTTTGAAAACACTCACCCTTATGTAGTAGATTTAGGCAGCTTGCTGCAATTTCTCTTCAGGTTTGAAAGAACCTTTGACACCTTTTAGTAAAGATTGTCTAACTTTGCAGCAGTAGCTATGCATGAATGGATTTCTGGATGGGGTTCGTTAGCATTTAATTTCTTTCCTAATCTTTAATTCTGATGCTGATTCGTGGCCTTTTCTTAGCATTTTACTTAGGCCAGTGTGACACATGTTGAAGTTGATTATCAGTAGTTTTCATAATTAGAATTGTGCAAGGATTTTCACTAGGTTGTCTGTGTAATGTGATATTGCATTACAGGAAGTTCTGACACCTCCTGTCATGCTACTCTGCCAGTGGCTTATTACAAATGGGAAGTTATCTAGCCTTACTCAACCCTTTTTGTTGTTGGCCTTCTTGATCTGGGCTAGGAAGATTAATTTTTATGTAAGAAAGAGGGTCATCTGTTATAGGTAGGGAGTTTCAGTTTGGTGAGCTCCACCTGAAAGTAGTATGGAAGTGTATTTCAACTTCTAGTTATAATTTTCTTTTTTTTTTTGTCTGATATGACTAGATGGTAGTTTAGATCAGTTAGGTCAGTGTCTGTTGGTTTTAGCCGCCACAAGGAATGAGGAGGGACAGAGAAAAGGGGGAAATGGGGGTTGGGAGAGTGAGCAGCCAAATGAGGAGCAGAGGGAGGAGCATAGAGAGGGGAGGGGTGTGTGTGGGTTAAGGAGGGGGTAGTTTGTGAAGTTGAGGCGATGCATTCCTCACCCACCCCCCTCTCTCTTGCATGCACACTCAGCCCTTCATCGAGGCCCTCTCCACACACAGAGGTAGTTGTGGTTGACTTGAACATCCAGTCCTGCTGCAGAATGTTTGCCCCACTACCACTATCCACCATCCTCTCCCTGGTTTATCTCACATCTGCATAATTCCCCCCCTGCTCATCTGATTACACTGCGCAGGGGGTGATCAGGTTAAGACCACACACATTCGAAAACTGTGAGGTGCACCAATTCTGCACAATCTCACCAAAACTGATTTTGAGTCTCATAAAGATTGCCATTTATCAGTGTTCTGATATTAGTGGGGGGTTTTTTTTCTTCTGTTCAGCTTCACTGCGCCCTGATTATATGCAATGAGTCTGAAACTACTCATTGCTTCTTGTCAATCAAAGAAAATAAAAATAAAATAAATGGATATGAATTGATGAGCTCCCGTAAATCGGTTCTGAGAAACAGTATTGAAATCCAATATGTTTAACAAGGTCAATATCTGTGCCAGTCCCGATCCGATATGTTGGATCAGTCCATCTCTGCTTTAAGATACACACAGATGTGTGCGTGGCTACACAAAGGGAGTGCCGCGGCCAGTTTTGAGGCTGTTTTGGTTTCAGCAGGTGGGAGACTTGCTTGTGTTCCCACATCTGCCTGCCTGGCCTGGCAGCTGCTCTAGTTTAACTACTGCCGCTGCTTCTGGTGCTCCTTCACTCCCAGATCCTTTTGTTCTTTCCCAGCTAACAACGAATTGTAAAGAATGAATGAATTTAGGCTTGGTGTGTGTGTGTGTGTGTGTGTGTGTCCTTTTGTTTGGAAGCGAAAAGGAGAGGGGTGGGGGTAGGGATTGTAGGTTGGCCGAGAGTCAGTTACAACTGACTTAACTGAAGAGGGTGTTAAAATAAATAAATAAAAAAATTAAGAAGTGCTTGCCAACTCTGAACAGCTCTCAGATCTCTGAACAGCTGTGACTCAGTGGCTTAAGATTTAATAAAGCACAGTTTGAAGTGGATGGCACTCACCTAGAACTATTTGGGCTAATATATTCTCTCTCTTTCTCTCTCTCTAGGTCTTCTGTATCCTGACTTCGCCTGACGCTGCGTTCTCTGAGAGAATTAAGGAAATATGGAGTGACATGCTGCAGATTAGTTAGCAGATAAGCAGCTTTGAGGACATCCACCTCTGCGTGAGCACACGTTCCCTTGTCCTACGTCTGAAGCCCTGTTGCGCAGCCAGTCTGGTGTGCAGCCATGGCTGACCCAGGCATGATGAGCCTCTTCGGAGATGACGGAAATCTGTTCTCCGATGGGCTCGAGGGTCTGGGGGACTGTGGCTTCCCTCAAGGCCAGGCAAATCCCATGAGCCAACAGATAACACATGAACACCAAGGCTATGGGCAGCTCCCCTCTTCTCTTCACCTCTCGACGCCTGCTGTCCCCGGGCAACCAAAACTTGGCCACCACTTTGATCATTTCGGTCAGTATGAGCAACACAAGATGCATTCAATGGAGCAGCAAGGGGGTCGGATGATGGGAAACGGCCCTGTCAATGGTATGTCTTCACCGCACTCACGGTACCACAGTGCCCCGGTGGCCCACGGTGGTGGACCAGGAGCCAGTGGAGGACACCATGTCTACCCTGGGGCGCAAGGAGACGGACGAGGCCAGTCATTCCCAGACGGCGGAGGTGCCTGGGGTCCTCAGGCCTTGCAGGTACCGGAACAGGTCCGACCCCCTTTCCAGCAACAGCCGGCTCAGCCACCTTCTCATCAGCACGGCCCTGCAGGACCACAGGGCCATGGTCACCAAATGGGGCCCTACATTGGTCACAACGAATATGGTATGCAAGGGCACAACCAGACGCAGACTCCTCCAAGAATGAACCACTTTCCTCAAGGCATGCCTCAGGAGGCGAACCGTTTCATGGGACACCTGGGACTGCCGCAGAACACCAACATGGCAGGGCCGGCCATGCGCCACCCAGCACAGACACCCCAGCAACATCAGCAGCCTGGTCAGCAGTTCCTCCACAGAACATCTCAAGGCCCCGTGCATCCGGACTCTGTTCCCGGCCACGGCTCGCCATTCCCGCAGAGCCCATCAAGACAGCAGCAGTCGCAGCAGCAGCCGCCACAGCAAGTCATGGGTGGACGACCCCACCAGAACATGGGATTTAACATGAACAACCAGCCAGTCTCAAGCAACACTGTAAACAGCTCAGGGCAGTACCCTCCCTATCCTCCTTACGGCAACCTTAATCAGGGATTAGCCAACACTTCAGGGATGAGTCCCAATATGAGCCTTACCACCAGCAACAACAGCAACCCCAATGCTCCTGTGGCCCAGGTGCAGCGCTACCCAGGCCCTGGGGGACCCCAGCGGTACCCCACGCCTGGGACCCAGCAGGGACCAATGCACCAGCAGCCCCTTCACATGAACCAAATGACCCCCCAACCTATGCATCCAGCGCAGAGCCAGCCCTCAGCCCAGCCGAAAATGCAGCAGCAGCAGCACCTTGCCCCTCCGCCTCAGGGATCTTATGGCTCTCCCCCTTCCATGTCGCCCATGAGGAACATGGCCACCCCTGCAGGCACTCCTCCACCCCAGCAGGGGCGCCCTCCCAGTGCAGGACTGGGCCCAGATGTGGGTGGATATCCTGGTGTCCCACAACAACCCCAGGGCCCGATTCCCCATCCTCAGAGGGGACCGGCACCTGTGACCCCGGGCCAGCAGCATCCGCACCCCCAGCAGCTCCCTCATCCACAGCAGCACCCGCACCCTCCCCCTACACAGATGTACGCGGCCTTGTCACCCAACCACAGGGGCGCGGGTGCTCAGGGAAGACAAACCAACCATGCAGATGCACAGGCTCCGCTCTCGCAGCAAGCGTCACGGCCTGGGCAGCAGCTGCAGACACCCACAATGCCTTTCCAGCAGCTGCAGCAGGTGCGAACCCCTCCGGCTCTACCTGCTACACAGGTGCACCTGGCAGCACACCACCAGGGCTCCTCACCCCCTCAGCAGGGCAGCTGGGTCCCCACGCACCAGTCACCTCCACCCAGCCACCAAGTGCCTCACGTACAGGTCAGTGGGGTGGACGAACCATAGTCCACCTGTTGGGGTGTGCAAAAATGCTGTGGGCTTGTTGAAAAAAATGTGATAGAAAAAAAAAAAAACTCTAGGCTATAGGTAGTTTAAAAGGTCCTTATTATGTACAACAGAATTGTATTCACTTTTTTTTTTTAGTTGATGTAGTATGTAAACATTTTAAAACATGTTGTCCCCTCCCTAGTCCATGACATTCATGCAAAGAAATATGATGGTAAAACAGCCTGTTTTTGTCTTGCCATGAAGACCAACACTTTAACAAATCTACCAGTCCAGCCTAAATCAGTTTAGATCTGTGGAGAAAAAGCTAGAAAATGTGTCTTTTAAATGTAGTGGAATGTAAAGGCCTACGAACAAGGGCAATGTGGGCTACGTTCACTTTGAACTGAGCTAAAAATGGGAGGTCTGTTGAAGTAAAAAATGCATAAAGAGTGGCACCCTGAATCGAAATAGAATTCAGAGACGTAGATATTCCCACGCCTTTAGGAAAGTGTAGGAAGGTGTGTGTGTTTGACTTTTGGCTGGTCCTGTTTTTGTGCAGGTGGGTGGCAAGTGGTGTGTTTTGGGGGTTCCACAGTGGAGTGTTGCCGCTGCCCCTGCGGGTGTAGGGGGTGTGTGGGAAATGGATTTTTACAGCTGTTTATTTCCTCTTTGGTGCATATCCTGGCCCTCCCCAAGACACAGGCGCCACTGCGCTAATCTCCTGCATACCCCCCCACCCCCAA
>JBBPCZ010000001.1:17886175-17898116 GCA_037974445.1 Brycinus macrolepidotus
GTCTCTCTCTCTGTCTGTCTCTCTCTCTTGTCCCTCTCTCTGTCTGTCTCTCTCTGTCTGTCTGTCTGTCTCTCTCTCTCTGTCTGTCTGTCTGTCTCTCTGAAGGGGTTGGGTGAAGTGTACAGTCCATTCTTCCTTCCATGTTTCCCCCACCCTTAAACTCCTGACAGTCAGTAAGGAATGACTGAAGATTTTTGGTTCATGTGATGCCACAAGTACCCTGCCTTTCCATGGTTATTCCAAAAAGAGATGATTTAGTCGTTTGCTTCTGCTGGTTGTATCTGCCACTGAGCCTCGCTGTCCTTTTGCAGTGCTAAGAAGTCTGACGTTGAGAGCAGCACCAAGAAGGAGGCCAAGCGCAAGAGAGAGTCCTCCATCACCTCTGACCCCGAGAAAACGCCGCCTCCATCACCAGAGGAGGATGATGAGGATGGTGTCCAGGTAACTGAGGCTCATCTGTAGTGTGTGAACAGATGTACATGTATTTGCTACGAAGATGATTTACTGATTTGTGATTTAATAAAGTTGTAGATTTAGTTTTGTAGCCATAAATTTTATACATTTATCATCTGAATGTGGTTGGCTGTACACTTTTTCCAGTCTTTCCTTTAGAATTAAGGGCTGAAACACTCCTTATAACTTCAGCACCAATGGGTGGAGCTAAACTGCTTTAGGTTGAATAAACGGGCATCTGCGAAAATATTTGAAAACTGTTTAGAGGACCAGTGGTTTTTCACGTTTATATTACTAAATAAAACCAAAAATAATAAATGTTATACAGTAAATAGCGATATTATATTATGTTCAGTATATCAGTGTGTTTTTTGTTGAAGTCCAGTATTACTTGTAGTATCCATCAGAAACCTGGTTTGGCTCAGTCAGTCCTTCATTGAATTAAATCAGGAGATTCTGATGGAGTTTCACAAATCCAAACAGCTGGGGGAACCGAGGAGAAATCTGGAACCGAACCTGTGTTCTCCTCACCAGCTCACAAAATATCAACTTTTTTTATTGACATTTATGTTAGCTTTGCTAGCAGAAAGACATTTTATCAGACACTGAGAGAAATGGCTTTAAACAATTTGCATATGTGCCTAAGACTTTTGCACAGTACTGTAGATGGTAAATTGGTTTAAAAAAAAAAAAAAAAAAGGTGGCCACAAAAGCCAGTGTATTCAAAATAGTAAATGATGTCGTGTGATTTGTACATTATGGGCGCTTTAAAATGAACCCAGATTTCTCTATAATGCCTATAATATATCCATGGAACTCCAGTTCTCTGGCCCTCTGTGATTTCATTTCACCTTGTTTTGGATGGTGGCTTGGGTTCCATTCTGGCTGCGGCCTGCTGTGCTCCACCGCCCCGTTAGGCAGCGGATCAGCCAAATCGGACCATCTGCAGTTTTCTGTTCTGGACCAGATCTTGGGCTCCAAGCTCTCTGATTGGCTGCTTTCCTTTGTTTTGTGGATGAGACATTGTCAACATGGCTGCCACACATGGCCGACGTGGATGTAGCAGTGGTTAGCGAGGGGATTGTTTTTACTGATCGCCCATATTGTGCTCAAGAAAATGTGCATGTCCACATTGCTTGATTGGATTTAAAGATCATTAACCAAGACCTGATGGTTTTACAGAGGCTTTGTATATGGCTTTAAACCAGTAGTTGCTTCTTCGTACTGGACAGCAGTATTTTACACATCACTGGCACCCAGAAAGAGTGAAATACTTGCTTTAGTAGACTCCAGTGCCATGGCTAAAACAGGATAAATGTATTTATATATGTGTGTATACGTAATATACATACATACATACATACATACATGTATATACATTTGCTATTTCAAAGATATTTGTGTATTTTAAAGCTGAATCCTACTTGGCCAGCTTTAAAATATTCAAATATATCTTTGTAATAGCAAATATACTGTGTGTACTGTGTAGACTTCTCTAAAGTGTTGCAACCAGAAAATGGTCAAATCAGATGTAGTTCTCCCAACTGTTAAGATTGCACCACTTATGGATGTTCCTTTTTATGAAACTACCAGTAACATATTGTTAGAATTAGTGGGCAATGAGATAAAAGCATAAGTGATTTAATTGCAAAAATGTCACTTAACACTTCCATAAACTTTACCTGTCAGTTTTACAGGTGTGACTTTAATTTCATTATTAGCCTGTGACACAGGTTCAGGAGGATTTCTTCTACTTCACTGTGTGTGTGTGTGTGTTTTGTGGCTACAGAAGAGACGCTCGAGCCGGCAGGTTAAGAGGAAGCGCTACACTGAGGACCTGGAGTTCAGGATCTCTGAAGACGACGATGGAGACGATTCTCCAGGACCCAAATCTCCCTCAACTACTTCAGAACAGACGGTCAGTACCATCTGCGGCTACAAACTTGCTGATATCTCACTACTTATGCAACAGTATTATCATGTGTAGTATCACTACTTATGGCTTTATTATGTACAGTAACAGTGGTTTGGAATAGTTCTCTATACTGAGTCTATTTGTGTTGCTAGTAAACTACTTCAGCAGTAATTTTATTTATTTACTTACAGTATTTATGTTCACCTCTCTTACTGACCACAGCATTTTGTTTTCAGAGTACTTTCTGGAGAGTTTTATTTTGGCTTTATACTATATTTTATATTCTTGTCTTTGTGTCTCTGTGTGTCTGCAGTCGCTGCATAAGCAATTTCCTCCTGGATCAAAAGTTTTCTGATTGTGATTCTGATATAACAGACTGTTTTGTTGCTGTGGAGGCATGTTCCTTGGTTGATTGAAGTGTGTGTGTGTGTGTGTGTTTTAGGAGGTGCTTGATGCAGAGGGCCCTGTCGTGGAGAAGATCATGGGCTTGCGCACAATAAAGAAGCAGGTGAGTGAATAATGCAGGTTCACACACCCAGCTACTACCCCAAACCTCCTACATCAATTATTGCTAAAGGCTTGACATGACGAGGATAAAGATTGCCCCCCCCAATCCCCCCCACCCCTTTTTTTTCTTTTTTTTTTTTTTTTTAACCAAAAGGTTTAACTTTTGTTTTATCCATACACCCAGATGTGATGGGCCAGAAGGGCTCACAGCGAGCATGAGCCAAACATTTTAGTGACTGTTAATTTGCACGTTCTGTAACGCAACAGAGAGTGGAGAGGTTTTATTTCACCGTAAAGGCAAGAATCAGTCCTGTAAAGAAGCTCCCGATCCGCCTGTGCTGTGTAGTAATAGAATTGTGAGCCAGCTGGTGACGAATGGTGAGAGCCTCCTCTCGGAGCGATTACTCTGAGCTTCAGCAGAAAACGGGCAACGCTACTACCTTTCAGAACGGCACTGCGAGACCGCCGGCCAAAAATAATACACAAGGCACACGCGGCTCTCAGTAGCGCAGCTGCAAATGGGCTCCCGCCCGAGGAAATGGTAGGTTTTGGCGTCTGGCGTAGCGCTGTGGTTTTGGCAGGAAGCCAGGCCTGGGTCAGCTCCCTGCGAGTGAAGCTGTGTGTGGTGGAGGGGCTGAAGTGATTCATGACTCATGACTCAGGCACACCGCACTGCTCTTTACAGAGAGAGGGAACTTTTTTTTTCTCCCCGTCTCACTATTGTCGTTTCTGTCTTCATCCCGGGGCGGTACAGATGAGCAGACACACACGTGCCAAGAAAAGGAGAACTTGTTTCGTCACAGGAAACCCAAAAAAAAACTTTTTTTTTCCCTTTCTTTTTTTTTTTTTTTTTTTTTAAATCCTCCCCCTCTGCAGCAATGATTTGTAGGTTCTCATGAACTCTGAAAGTATTAAGTTAAACAAATACTGAACACCCAACCACATTAAAACCCAATCAATCCATCCTGCTTTTCCTTTTTCAGCTGGAGTCTGGAGAGGAAGTGGAGGTCGAGGAATTTTATGTCAAATTCAAGAGTTTGTGAGTACTGTTGCCATATAATGCAGATCACTTTTTTTGCAAAACACGGGGAATGATTAAATAACTTCTATGTTTTTTAATGTTGTCTTATTCATATTAAAAGGCAAATAATGAGATGATTCTAATTACTAATAGTATTTATTAAAGAAAATGCATAAATGACATTTTACTTAAGAGTAGTAGCTATAAGGCACTAATTTAATCGGCTTCAGCCATTTAATTCACTATAAAAAGAAAATTGTGTTCACATCAGGAAATTCTATTATAACCTGCTCAGTGTCATATACCTTACATTTAGTCTTGTTTTAGATTCTGTATTGGTCTCTGGATGATGGAGTAGTGGGCATGCCAAAAGATGTCTGTATTGAAAGGAATAGTTAAAGCAAAAGGTTTTTCTTATTGCCTGACTCGCATCAAACACAGGATAGCTATCAAATAGGGCTTGCTTATAGCTAAAGTGTAAGTGTCAATTAAATCTAAAATCTAAATGACCTGCTAGTTTGCTAACTCCACCAGCTAACCACTTGTGATGTGGAAAAAAACAGCTCTCATGCGTTTACACTGTGCTTTGTATTTTAATTTGAGCACTAAAGACACTTTCACAGCTTCCTTTTTATTGAGAGAAAGTGTGAGTTTGACGAATTATTTGTTTTTTGTGAGTGAAAGCATCATGGGAGTGGAATTTGTGCATGATTGTAGAAGTGGCCGTTTGTAGTGCATAGCTGCATCTGCACAAAGGCAACAACACATGGCCAGCCATGTGCAGCATTTGGGTTTTTATAAGTGAATATAGTAGGTGTTTTTCTGCATGGTTCTGATCTAAAGGAGATTTTGGTTGTTCGTGCTTTGTCACCTCTTTAATCGGCATCTTTATGGCATGTGTGAATGCACGCGTCCCTGTAAAGTGCTGTTTAAACGCCGCCTGTGGGAATGACAGCCAGAAACTTTCCAATGAAAGTGGGCGTATAATGTCCCGGGTTTGAACAGGGTTTATTTGGCCTGCAGTGCAGCTACATAGTGATCTTAGAAGTGAACTATATTTGCAGATCGTTCCAAACAGGGTGACGTATATGGATAAAATCCCAACCCTTCTGTTTTTTTGTTTTGTTTTTTGTTTTGTTTTTTTAACAAGAACGCCTATTATGCAAATAATTTTTGTCGCACTGTCTACCTTTTACCTTTTTATCCACCTTTCTGCACGTCCACTATTCCATCAGCCCAGATCTCGGTTAGCCAACCATGTGTAGTTTGTTTACATTTAAACAAACTCTGGCTTTGTGCCCTGTTGCTGTTGTGTAGCTCATACCTGCACTGTCGCTGGGCTGACATAGAGGATCTGGAGAAGGACAAGAGAATCCACCAGAAGGTCAAGAGGTTCAAAGCCAAACAGGCACTCAACAACTTCCTAAACGAGGTTAGTGCCCGCCCTTTTCCCACTTTGTCCACCATTTTGTTTTTCCTTTCTCCATCCCCCCCCCCTTCCTTTTACAGCTTCTGCTGATAATGGTGGCAATGTGTGGTGGTGCACTGTTGCATATGTTTATGGTTGTCTTTTGAACAGTCTCAGGTGAAGGCAATAAAATGGAGCCCTTCATGAGTTTATCTCCGCAAAGTTTACTCTTTACTCTGATACTGTGGAAACCGAGGAGGACTTTTAAACTCACTTTAAAAAATTCACTTTAGAGAAACAGACCTTTTAATTTGACAGTGTGCATGAATTGCAGAATAAAGGGGGGTTTTCTCCTCCAGAACGTCACGAGAGCTGATGTGACGCTTCTATGTTCTCATCAAGCTTCTTATGGACTTGTGCATGCATAAATTGAGAGAATCCAACAAACACCAGGACAACAATTATTACATCAGTAACACTACCAAACCAACAGTGCATACACAACAGTGTAGGTCAGGTAGGGTGTTTAATAACATGCAGATGTGCGATGGGTATCATAATTAGCATATAAACAATATATATAATGCTAACAGTGTGTAAAATAAGCCGTATACCTTGAAACTGCACCATTCTAACCAATGGAATCATTCTCTCTATCAGATGGATGATGAACCTTTCAACCCAGACTATGTTGAAGTGGACAGGGTTCTGGATGTAGCAGAGAACACAGACGAAAATGGAGAGGTGTGTAACAGTTAAGGTGGTGTTTTTCCCTTTTTTCTAAAGAGATGTGAAATACAGATCCTCAGGGACCACCAAATAGTTCACATTTTTCTTCTATCGCCATTTGTTTTAAAATTCTGGACCATCTGGATGGGGCACTGAGGGCTAGCTTGGGAACCACTGGCTTAGAGAAGCTCCTGTCTTCTGAACTGTGAAAAGTTGCTCAGTTTGATAATCTGTGGTTGATATCTAGCATCACTCAGGAAAAAACACTTGCTCTGGACGAGTTAAGTCTTATGTGTTTCTGTCTTCGCAGCCGGTCACTCTGTATCTGGTGAAGTGGTGCTCTCTGCCGTATGAGGACAGCACGTGGGAGCTCAAGGCGGACACCGACCAGGCCAAGATCGAGGAGTTTGAGCGAGTGATGGCCCGAGAGCCGGAGCTGAAGCGTGTGGTGAGGCCTGGCACTGCTCAATCTCGTTTTGTTTTCTCTTCTGAGTGCCGAAAGAACGAGAGAGGGGGTGAAAGGGAAAGGGAAAAGGGCCACGTTCTTGCGGTTGCTGAAAAACCACTAACGGGAATTGTTTTATTTGAAACAGGAGCGACCTCCCGCCAGCGACTGGCAGAAATCCGAGAGTTCCAGGGAATATAAAAACGGCAACGCGCTCAGGGAATACCAGCTGGAAGGAGTCAATTGGCTGCTCTTCAACTGGTACAACACGTATGTATGCAATTACTCCGCCGTCCAGCTGCACTGCTTCTCACCCTCATTAATACAGGCCATAAGGCCGCAAGTACACAAACACCTTTTTTTCAGTGCAGTAGTTTAAATTAAAGGATTTTAATTAACTGCTTCGGTCCTGTTTTTTCTTTAAACCCTTCAGACGAAACTGTATATTAGCTGATGAAATGGGTCTTGGAAAAACCATCCAATCCATCACTTTCCTGTATGAGATATACCTGAAAGGCATCCACGGGCCTTTCCTGGTGATCGCGCCACTCTCCACCATACCCAACTGGGAGCGAGAGTTCAGGACATGGACTGAGCTCAATGTGGTCGTCTACCACGGCAGCCAGGCCAGCCGAAGAACCATTCAGGCCTACGAGATGAACTACAGAGACGCACAGGTAATAACTTCTATTTCTAAAACATTTATCATACTTTAAATCCACTGAGTACCTTTTTGTGGGGTCCCATGTCATTGTTGACACTCTTCCCTTCCATTTTTTTCAGGGTCGTGTGATAAAGGGAGCCTTCAAATTCCATGCCATCATCACCACATTTGAGATGATCCTGGCTGACTGCCCAGAGCTTCGCAGTGTTCCATGGCGCTGTGTGATTATTGATGAGGCTCATCGTCTGAAGAACAGGAACTGCAAACTGCTGGAGGGACTCAAGATGATGGACATGGTTGGTGTCACTAGTTCTTCTTGTTTAAAAACCATATCACTAAGTGAATCTTTTGAAGGGTGAGCTAACAAAAGCTTTTTATCTATGAAAGCTTCATATCAGATACTGAATGATACTGGCTTTCACCTTTTGCTAGCCTTTGTCCTGCCGAGCCTCAAGGGAAAAAAATAGCCACGGGACCCTTGCCTGTGGAGCTCAAGAGGCGCTGGATTAATCTTTGATTAATGAGCTGCAGATGACCCCTCTAATGAATTTCTTATTCACTTGGGACGCTGGCTCGTGATTTTTAACGAACCTCTTCATCTTTTGCAGGAGCACAAGGTCCTGCTGACAGGAACACCACTACAGAACACAGTCGAGGAACTATTCAGCCTCCTCAACTTTCTGGAGCCGGAACGGTTCCCTTCAGAGTCTACCTTCATGCAGGAGTTTGGAGATTTAAAAACTGAGGAACAGGTGCGGCGTTCGTTAGCTCCGTCTTTTTTTTCATTGCTTGCTGCCTCATTACAGAACAGCAGATTGACCTTTAGCTTATAGCCAGCTCTGTAGCAGATGATAAATTAAGCATTAGTCTCTGCTGATTAAGCATTCAGAATGGGGAAAAAAATGAAGGAAAAAAATACAGGTTATCAGGTCATTGCAGAAGAAATATTTTCGACATATCACTTAACATTAGCCATTCCAGCATCTGCTACAATAAGTATTGGGTTCAAGTGCTGAGCTTTGTCTGACTCTGCTCTCAGGTGCAAAAGCTACAAGGGATTCTGAAGCCCATGATGCTCCGACGACTTAAAGAGGATGTGGAGAAGAATCTAGCCCCGAAAGAGGAAACTATTATCGAGGTGGAGCTTACCAATGTGCAGAAGAAATACTACCGCGCTATTCTGGAGAAAAACTTTGCCTTTCTGTCTAAGAGCGGAGGGGGTGGTGGAGGAGGTGGAGGGTCCAGTGTCCCCAACCTGCTGAACACCATGATGGAGCTGAGAAAATGCTGCAATCACCCCTACCTCATTAATGGTGAGGCATATGTTAAACAGAAAAAAGTAGTATTTAAAGGGGAAATAAGTTGTCCTTGTGTGTTGATTTGACGCTGTTTTTTTTTTGTTTTTTTTTATTTATTTATTTATTTTAATTAATTTTCATATTATTGAAATAATATAGTCTGAAGATCCTGGGGCAGTCCTTGTAAAGCAGCTAATTTTTTTTACCCTGTAGGTGCTGAGGAGAAGATAATGGAAGAGTTTAGGGAGACTCACCCTGCAGACTACCCAGAATTCCACCTACAGGCCATGATTCAGGCTGCAGGGAAGTTGGTTCTGATTGACAAGCTCTTGCCCAAGCTCAAGGCTGGTGGCCACCGCGTCCTCATCTTCTCCCAGATGGTGCGCTGTCTGGACATCCTGGAGGACTACCTCATCCAGAGACGGTATTAGTCCTACCAATCAAAGCACCACCAACAAAGACCAAGAGACCAAAGAATAACAATGCATGAATTGATGTCATTATCAATTATTTCACTTTACAGTCTTTCTTTACACGTTTCTTCTTGGTTTTGACAAACCGGCCATTGAGACTGAATCTCAGCCTTGATGTCATTTGGCTACTTATTCAAAGGCTACTGTGTTGGCAGCATTTAACTTCAGTTTATGCTTGTGATGTGGAAATGAGGTATAACTCTCTGTACTTTGCCTTACTGCAGGTACCCATATGAGCGTATTGATGGCAGAGTAAGGGGAAACCTCCGGCAGGCAGCTATTGATCGCTTCTCTCGGCCCGATTCAGACCGCTTTGTGTTCCTGCTGTGTACCCGTGCTGGAGGCCTGGGCATTAACTTGACTGCTGCTGATACCTGTATCATCTTTGACTCTGACTGGAACCCTCAGAACGACCTGCAGGTAAGAACAGTCTCTATTGCTCCAGGGCTGCAGGTCATTAGCGACAAGCTACACCGCCGGTAGCCCCCGTGGGAAACTATTTTATTCAACAAAAGCCCTTTTATAATAGAACGCTTCCAGACGAGTGAGTGGATGGAATGTGGCTCTTGTTATTATGCAACCAGAGCGGTTTTCTTGGTTGTCAGCAAGGGTCTGCTCAGTCCGGCCGGATTCGTCTGACTCCCCTGCCCCCGTTGTACTTTCAGGCACAGGCTAGATGCCACAGGATCGGCCAGAGCAAAGCAGTGAAGATTTACCGCCTCATCACCAGAAACTCCTACGAGAGGGAGATGTTTGACAAGGCCAGTTTGAAGTTGGGGCTGGACAAAGCTGTGCTTCAGTCCATGAGTGGAAGGGAGAACGCAGCCAACGGGGTATGAACTGCTCACGGCACCTCCATTTTATGGAGCTGCCCTCGAAACTCTATTCCAGATGGTTCATTAATCAAACATACTTTCCACATGCTGGCAGCTGGTGGATGGGCCTTTTAGAACCTTTGAACTGCATGTTTTTTAAATCCTCTCACTGTCTGCCAGTCTGTAACCCTATTAAAAATCAGTGTATTTATTATATATCCGTACTTTTAATGTGCATCGTTTCAGGTTCAGCAGCTCTCAAAGAAGGAGATCGAAGACCTCCTGCGCAAAGGGGCATATGGAGCCCTTATGGATGAGGAGGACGAGGGCTCTAAATTCTGCGAGGAGGACATTGACCAGATCTTACAAAGACGCACACAGACCATTACTATTGAGTCAGAGGGGAAAGGCTCTACTTTTGCTAAGGTAAAAGCATCATTTTATTTGCTGAAATGAATAGATCAGTGTGTTAAACAGGTTTTGGCTGGCTTGACTTTCATCTTGCCCTATAAACCCTAATTAAAGGAAAAATGTTTGTTATTAATGTTTCTTTTTCCCCTCTCCAGGCGAGTTTCGTGTCCTCTGGGAACAGGACAGATATTTCTCTGGAGGACCCAGATTTCTGGCAGAAATGGGCAAAGAAAGCAGAGCTGGACCTGGATGTCATCAATGGCAGGGTAAGCCACTCATCACGCTGAGTTTTAAGATGGAACGAGGACTCGTGTTTGTGTGGGGGGAGAAAAAAAATGCCTTGTGGGAAATGTAGTTATAGCCACACGCTAATCTCCAGCGCTTTTGCTTGTGTAGCGATGTGTGAGGGATTTATAGTTGACTGTTAATCATTGTTTCATTAATGCCGGGGTCACGCATTAGCAGCTTTCTGACGGGTATCACGTTTGTAGCTGCGGCTGAAGATTGATAATTAAAGGCGGGGAGAATCCAGGTCTGGGTAGATTCCCCAGCACTCGATGGTGTCACTCCTCATAAATATGCTATCTGAGCATAATTAATGAGGCTTATTTCCCCAGGCTAACAGTGCGTGGAATGTAGTCGTAATTGGGCAAAGGCGAAATTGTTTAAACTTGGCCATGGGAAGCATTTTCTGTAATTACCGTTGTTCTCTCCACTCTGGAGAATTTAAGGCTCTAAGCAGCTTACGGCCGCTGAAGGGAAACATTGCTTTACGTCAAACCAAAAGTGCTTTATCACAATATTGTTTTCTGTTGGTGCCCTTGAGCAAAGCTCTTAATCTAAACAATATAAGTGGATACTGCCAGCAGACAGCGCTCGGCTGTACGCGGTTGACTGCAGGCCGTTTGAAGGATAAGTGATGATAACTGATTGAGGTCCGCTAGTTTTTCTTGTTCTCCGTTCCACATTCGTCTGTGGATGTTTTAACAGCAGACTGTATCTCTTGTCAGAATAACCTGGTGATTGACACCCCTCGGGTCAGAAAGCAGACACGTCACTACAGCTCCATAAAGGAGGATGAGATGATGGAGTACTCGGAGCTGGAGAGCGACTCTGAGGACAGGCCTGTTCAGAAACCACGGAGACCCCAGGACAAAACCCAGGGGTACCCCCGAAGCGAATGCTTCAGAGTGGAGAAGAACCTGCTCGTCTATGGGTGAGTGCAGCTCATGATGTTTTCACAACATGATTTCTGACGTGATTTGCTTTCTTTTATTCAGCTACAAATGTCCTCTTCCCCGAAAAGCTCCACACAGCTTTATCTTCACAAACATGCAGTCTTCCTGTCCCAGTTACACACACACACACACACACACACACACACACACACACACACACACACACACCATGCCAAGCCCCGCCCCCACTCTGCCTTTTCCAGGCCACGTCCCTCAGATCCCCTGATGGAGCTGTGAGCCAGAGCACTCTATGGAAACCGGCCACGGTAGGAAGTCCATCCCGATGCCACGAGACGGGATATTCGGCTTCCTGCATCCTTTCATCGTCACCCAAATACCCCTTGTCCCGTCTAGTTTTCCGTTCGGGATGCAGATATCTGGTCGCTTGCACCCCACCAGTGTTGTGGCCGAGCTTGTCATGCTTGCCTGTCCCCGGGCGGTGGCAGACGCAGCGCTATCTAACACACAGTTAATTAAGCGCCAGGCTTCAGTGCTCTTGGCACTAATCATGGCTGGCTGCACACACCATGTCTGACCAGTATTATTATTTTTAAAATCTCTCTC
>JBBPCZ010000001.1:17950739-17973022 GCA_037974445.1 Brycinus macrolepidotus
TTTCGCTGCTCTTACCTTTGTTCTGTCCACTTTCTGCCGTGACAATGCAAATTTCCCACTTGTGGGACTAATAAAAGTTTATCTTATCTTATATTACTGATCTCTATTACATGCAAAAACATACTCCCATCTGTGTCATCAGAAATTCACTTAACTGTGAATTTAGAGTATTTGTCTACAGATTTCTTTATTTGATTTATTTTAGACTTTATATTTTATATTGTTCTTAATCTCAAGGTTGTTTTTAAGGAGGCGTCTTAATGTAGCATTCTCAGTGAATGTTTATGTTTTGTTATGTTTTATCATTTATGTATGTTTCATGTACTCTTTGGTCTTTATGTGCTTGGTTACTCTATTCTGCCATTTTTTGCACTTTTCAATATTCTATGTTAATATTTGTGTATAATTTTTCTACAGATATTTTATTGGATTTATTTAGACTTTATATTTTGTATTGTTCTTAAACTCTTCAATACTTTTAATAGCCTTTTGTTACATCTGCTTAGAAAAATGCAGCATAAAAACTAACTTTATGTGAGGGAGCTCTTAAAGGCAGACGTCTGGTTCCATTAACCACCACTGTAAACAATTCTAAATCTGAAAAATGTCTCTAGAATGGGGCATTTCACTTCAAAATATGCAGAAAGTTTGAATTATTCGGAGATATTTGCATTACATATTTTTCCCAGTAAGATCTTTCCTCATTTGGGCATTATTGTAAGAGTTTTAAAGACATAAACCATAAACCTAGCAACCACCTTGTATACCATAGCAACAACCTAGAAACTCCCTAGTAACCACCTCCTACACCATAGCAACTGCCTAGAAACTACTTAGCAACCACCTCCTACACCATAGCAACCACCTAGCAACACCCTAGCAACCACCTTGTGTACCATTGCAACCACCTTGAAACTCCCTAGCAACCAAATCCTACACCATAGAAACTGCGTAGAAACTACTTAGCAACCACCTCCTACACCATAGCAACCACCTAGAAACTCCTATTCATTGTTCATGAATTCAAGTTTGAAATATCATAACAGGCTTCTTTTGAATGGGGCATTTCACACCAAAACCACTTTAATATTCAGGAATTTTGAATTATTCAGAGATATTTGCATTATATTTTTTCTGAGTTAGATTTTTCCTCAGTTTGGCATCATTAGAAGAGTCTGAAAGACATAAATCTGACTGGATGTATTAAGAAGGTTAGCCTGTTTATATGCAATAAAAACTGTCATTTTTACCATGAACAATTCAACATTTTAGGTATTTAAAACACTAAACACCCCTCGTGTTGTATTTTAATTTCGATAGCAGCAATGTAAATACAAATTAAAACCTATTCTAAAACAGTTGGGCATCATCAGAAGAGCATTAAAACAAATCTGGCTGGATGAGTTTAGAAGGGTTAGCTTGTTTACATGCAATAAAAACAGTGTTTGACACTTTTGCCATTAACAATTCAACATTTTAGGTATTTAAAACACTAAACAATCCTCGTTGTGTATTTTAATGTCGATACAGGCAGTGTAAATCAAATTAAAACCCATTTTTTCCTCGTTTCTGTTGTGAGTTTAACTCCCTGCCGCTTGGTGAACGCAGCTCGCTGCTGCATCGCTGGGAAAATGGCGGACAAAACGCCAGGCGGGGCTCACAAGGCCAACTCGAAGGTAATTTATCGCAATTTAGTGCCTAAATCGACTCAGAATGCGCCTTTAAAATATGTACAAATCTTCATTTTTGCATTTTTTGTTCCACTGAGCTGGCTAGAGAACACCTGTGTGCTTTAAATCATCTCATAACGTTGCTCTATGTTGTTAGCTTCATAGCAAGCTAACTGCTAACTCCGTATTTTTAGCCAAAACGGGTTTTTAAAAAACACATTATGCACCCAGACACGGCCAGATAAGATAGTTAGTGATAAAATGCTGATAACGACCCATAAATGTGACTTTAGAGGACAATTTAGTGGTTTTATTGTACAGATGGAAGCAAGCTAACGTGCTAGCTCTGTTTGTGTAGAAGTGATGTTTCTTAGCAACAGTTTAACGTTTATGCTACATTATTCTTGCCATTTGTAAATTAAATTGACTGTACATGACATGCTGGATGATTTAAACTCCACATGGTTAATACACGAAGCAAAAAAAGTGAAATGTCTGCATATTGTGCCACACACGTGACTGGGTAAACAGTGCTAGCTAAGCTAACGTTAGCCTGTATGTCAGAAGATGAAGTTGACTCTTTTTTGTCTGTTTCTCTAAAAGTTAAGAGAAAAGCATGATTTCACCAGAAATGGAGGATTATAAATGAGCTAATCTGCGTGAATTAGATCAAACTAAGGCTGCACGATACGGACAAAATGCGAGTATTGTCATTATACTGTTATCGCAATTTCAATATCTTTAATTTTGTTAAAGGGCCAGTATCATCACTTTTCTCCAATTAAAATAGCTTGAAGTATTAATTCTAAGGGATAGACATAGCCCAGAAAATGGTCGCATAAGATTGAATTATGAATTATTATATTTTTGGAAAAAATGAAATCTGAAATGTAGAACATGCAGTATCTTTCATTATATTAAAGGGCCCATATCATCACATGTTCCCTAATTAAGGTAGCTTAAAGTATTAATTCTAAGGGATAAACATAGGTTGGAAAATAGTCATATGAGTAT
The DNA here is from genome assembly GCA_037974445.1 of Brycinus macrolepidotus. Lineage (NCBI taxonomy): Eukaryota > Metazoa > Chordata > Actinopteri > Characiformes > Alestidae > Brycinus > Brycinus macrolepidotus. The sequence continues at coordinate 17,953,424 of JBBPCZ010000001.1, forward strand.
TGATTATGTTTGTGCTACACAAAATGCACAAACGTCAAGGATAATGTAGAATATGGGACTTTTAAGACAAAATATGAGTATTGCCATTATACTGCTAAATATTGCAATTGCAATGTCTTTCATTATATTAAAAGGTCCATATCATCACTTTTCTCCAAGTTAAATAGCTTGAAAAATGTATGTGGATGATTGAAAATGTGCAAATCTGTGTGAATTAGATCAAACTAGGGCTGCATAATATGGACAAAATATGGACATTGCAATTATACTGCTAAATATTGTAATTGCAATATCTCATTATATTAAAGGGCCTGTATCACATTTTCTCCAATTAAATAGCTTAAAGTATTAATTCTAAGGGATACCCATAGACTGGAAAATGGTCATATAAGTGTAAATTAAATTTTTGGTCCACAAACATCAAGGGAAAAAATGAAATGGAAGGAAAATGTAGAACAAGCAATATCTTTCATTACATTTAAGGGCTCTTGTTATCACTTTTCTCCAATAAAATTGCTTAGCTATTAATTCTGAAGGATAGACATAGCCTGGAAAATGGTCATATAAGAATTAATTTTATTTGTGGTACACAAACATCATGGAAAATGGAGAATATGGGACCTTTAAGAACACATTGGCTAGGAATGAGAAAAGCATGATTTCCCTAGAAATGGGTGATTATAAATTTTCAAATCTGCGTAAATTAGACCAAACTAGGGCTGCACGATATGGACAAATTGAGTATTGAGATTATACTGTTAAATATTGCAAATGCAGTATCTTTCTTTATATTAAAGGGCCCATATCATCACTTTTCTCTAATTAAATCGCTTGAAGTATTAATTCTAAGGGATGAACATAGTTTTGAAAATGGTCTTGTAAGAATTAATCATATTTATGGTACACAAAGCTGCACAAACGTCAAGGAAAACTAGAAGGAAAATGTGGAATATTGGTACTTTAAGAACATGTTAGTGAATCTGTCTTTCATGGTTAAAGATCAGCCAAAATAATTAGTCTTTTGTTGGATTACATGAAGACTGCGAATCATCAAAACACCCAGTAACTCACCTGGAGCTATGATTGGTCACCCTGTCAGAAACACTGTGATTGGTTAGAGGCTCATTTGCGTATCACATCCTTCTGCAATATCAGTATTGCAGAGCCCGATATTGGCATGATGATTAATACATGATATATTGTGGAGCCTTAGACCAAACACATTCACCTTTTTACCCTGAATCTTTACAGTGATGGGGCTGCAGGGTTTAGTGTTTTGTAAAAGCCATTCACTGTCTGCAGAAAGAGAGAAGAAGGTGCAATCTGATCAGTCCTGACTTGTTTCTTGTAAAGCATAATATAAAGTGTTTTCCTCTCCACAGGCTTTGTTGGAAAGTAAGCTGAAAGCCTTCAGCATTGGTAAGATGGCTGTGGCTAAAAGGACTCTTAGTAAAAAGGAACAAGATGAACTCAAGAAAAAGGTGAGGGTACTCTTAATATTTTTGTGGGATTTTCATTGTAGATCTGGTTGATGGTCAGTCACATGGTGCATCATAATAGTGTGAAGTGGTATGACTTTTGAAATTTGCAAAGAAAAAAATTTAACCATGAATTTCTCATGTTTTTAAAGGTGAATTCCACATTATTTTTCCATAAAATTGTGCCTATATATACATTTTTATTAACAAGTTTTTACAAATAAGTTTTATAGACAAAGGTCATCCAGAGTGCGTTTGGTGCGAACTGGTTCGCTGTAGGGAAACGGTCTGCAGTGGTCAGTAGCTACCAAAAGTGGTACAAGGAAAAACCAAAAATGGTACAAGGAAGTTAATGCTGGCTATGATTGAAAGGTGTCAGAATTCAATTAAATTCAATTCAGTTTGAATTGTATAGTGCTTTTTACAACCAATGTTGTCACAAAGCAGCTTTACAGAATCCAGGTCCGAGCCACTAGTGAGCCAAGGGCGACAGAGGCAAGGAAAAAAGCTGGAGGAAGAAACCTCGGGAGGAAGCAGGACTCAAAAGGGAACCCGTCCTATTCTGGTCAACCCAGAGAGAAAGAGAAAGAGAGTCTCTGTGAAGAAAACTAACAAAAGAAGGCCTTCATGTACAATCAATCACTGCTGGACAGATTGGACATCTACGGTTAATGGAGTTGGTACAGTTAAGAGTCAGTCGAGGTAGTTTTTGTTGGAGGAGTAGCTTGAGAACACGCAGTGCATCACAGTTTACTGTGTATGAGGCTGCATAGCTGCAGACCGGTCAGAGTGCCCATGCTGACCTCTGTCCACCACTGTGCCTATAATGGTCACGTAAGTATCAGAACTGTACCATGGAGCAGTGGAAGAAGCTCCCCTGATCTGATGAATCGCATTTTGTTTTACATCATGTGGACGGCCAGGTGTGTCGAGTGTGTGTGCTTCATTTACTGAGGAAGAGATGGCATCAGGATGCACTACTATGGCAAAAAGATGAGCCAGCGGAGGCAGTGTGATGCTCTGGGCAATGATATGCTGAGAAGCCTTGAGTCCTGGGATTCATATAGATGTTACTCTAAGACGGACCACTAACCTAAACATCACTGCAGGCCAGGTTCACCCCTTCGTAGTGATGGTGTCCCCTAACGGCTGTGGCCTCTTTCAGCAGGATAATGCAACCTGTCACACTGCAAAAACTGTGGGATGGTTTGAAAAACATAACAAAAGGTTTCAAGTGTTCAGTTGACCTCCACTTTTCTCAGATCTCAGTATGAGTATATTCATAACAATTTTATGTAAATATTACTTTTCTTGTTTCATTCACCACCACTGTGAACAGCTCTGACTTGGCAAGTTTCTCTAGAACGAAATGTTTTACGCCAAACCCACTCTGAACTCTCTTTGTCTACCTTAACCATTTTAATATGCAGGAATATTGAAAAATCCCTGCCCTTCAAGAGGGTTTTGCAGAATAAGCCCCAACTTGTGTGCCTCTAATCAAACAGGTCGTGTGTGACAACCTGTAGCATTTGCTTTGTCATGCATATTCACATAAGTTGTATCAAAATTGTGCAGTGGGAACCGTTGTGAAATGCAGAATGTGACTGCATTGATTAGTTATAGCATTATGAATTTTGCTAAATGTTCTGTTGTGCTGAACATTTACAGGAAGATGAGAAAGCAGCTGCAGAGATCTATGAGGAATTCCTCGCTGCCTTTGAAGGAGGTGAAGGCAGAGTTAAGACTTTTGTCCGAGGGGGCATTGCAAATGCCACCAAAGGTAAATTACACATCCATATTTTGTTCCTTGTTGTAGCTCAGAACCGTTGTTGGCATTATGCTGTTTTGGTTATTGGAGTACATTTTTTTTTGCTGTAACATTCCTATCTGGTTCGGAAGCCAGAGCTGTACAGGGAAGGGAATGCTTGAGAATAGTGATTGAGACATGAGATAGCAGAAAGAACTCAAAATATTTGTACCGGGTCCATATTCAGAAAAACAGCAGAAAAACACTTCACAGCTTCCATCAGGCAGGATGCTGAAAGATCTCAAAATGTTTACAAGATGTGTTTCCAAATGTAAAGGAAATCATGAGTTCTTAAAGGAGTCATAGGTGAAAAATCTAATTTTAACAATTTTCTCCTGATGTTCTTGATCGGCGTATTTGGTGTCCAAATGTAGCTTTTTTACGTTAGCACTTCAAGAAAAGTTAACTACGTTAGCCTTGCAGTGCTAACTTTAGCTACATTTAGACTCCAAGCATTTCTTGAAAATTGTTCCCTTGTTTTTATATACATACAATTTGCTAGTGTGTGTGACTGGTTTGTAATTTTTGTAAATTTATTAATGCCATAACACCCATCAACTAACTTTGGGTAGCTAAAGTTTCTTGTTTTGCGCGAGAAGTTATGTATCTGTCTTTATTTGTCCATCTGTTTTTCTGTCTATCTTCATACCTTTGTCCTTTTCATTCACAGAGGAAGCTGCAGCTGACGAAAAGAAAGGAAAGCTCTACAAACCAAAATCAAGAGTTTTAGAGACAAAAAGTTTTTTACCCCTGGAAACACCTCCGCAGTTTCTTGCGTTAGAGAAGCGTAATGTGGGTACTCGTTTACTTATGATTTCTCTAATAGGTATCCTATTTGGGGTAATATTATAATTGTCTTTTAAATATCCCAAGGCATCGAAGAAAGGAGAAAAAGAAAAGAAAAAGAGCAACCTTGAACTTTTCAAAGAGGAGCTAAAACAGTAAGTGTTCGCTTTCCTGCTTTTGTGTGTAACAAATAGAAGCTGTGTTTTTCCCTCCCCCCTCCTAAACAGATTGTGGTCTCCCACTCTCCTGTAGGATCCAAGAGGAGCGTGATGAGCGCCACAGGTTGAAGGGAAGAGTCAGTAGATTCGAACCTCTTTCAGCCATGGAGGGAAGAAGATCATGTAAGTATTATTATTTTAAACCTTAGGTAATGTAACTGCAGAGGTATGGATTGTTATGGCGTTGTTGGTTAAGGGTAGAATCAGGTGTGAAGAAAGTTCTGTGTGGTGCTGGGCGATGTATGGTCTATATGGTTATATTGTCACATAGGGATGGGTAATATGATGGTATGTTGTCATTATTGTGATAAATTGTCGCAGTCATTGTCATCAGTACTTAAAGAACACTAACCAGCTGCATGTTTCATTAGGTAATTAGTTCTGAGGCTTTAATGCAGCGGAGTGTGTGAAGGGTTGAATAAATCTCACTGTACCAGCAGCTGCCCACCCCCAGGAGTACAATTTTACTCTCTTTCTCCATCACTCACCACAATGCCAGCCAACATGGGTGATACCACCAATATGCTCACCTTCACCCTCCTAGAGTTGGTGGTATCATGTGACTGGGAGTCCTAGTTACTGAGTGGAATTGGAGACAATTAAATTAGAAAATTAGTAAATCAAGAAAAATAAAAGGAAAAGGCATTGTAAAATATTTATTTATTTATCTAGAGTTTCTGTAGCACTTCTGTTATTTGTCCATTCCAACTGGACAAAAAAAAAATTAAATACTATATTTTAATGATATTCTTATCATATCACCCATCCCTCCTGTGACACATTGTGATATTTTTTCAAAGAGATATTTTAGTGATATTTCATGGACCATGAGCGTCCTATCTTTGGTCTGTTATATCAGTTTCTCTGTTTAAGTGTGTTTTACGTAGTTTTAGAACTCTTTTACACATGGGGTTCAAGACCTGAGCTGAAGGTGTACGATTTACTGGATGCTTTAGATTGTTTAAAAGCAGTTTAAAATGATAAACAGGTATGATAATATTGTCATGATTGCTAACCTAAATGTCATCTGATGCTCTAATACTGAGATATATTTGGAAAATGCTGTAATATTGAATTTTCTGTTAGTATCGCCCAGCAGTAGTTATGTCAAAGGGGCTTTCTTTGTGATTATCAGTTATACCAAAGGTCTTCAAATCCAGACCCTGAACCCAGTTTTCAGTTCTGAGTTTTGTAATAACTGGTAGTTTAATGAATTGTTTGGCCATTTGGTGTGAGAAGAAAATCCAGGACTGGAAACTGGATTCACAGCCCAGCTTTTAAGACCAAAAAGCTAGCAAGTAGCCTTTTCTCACTATGTGAAGCTGTCCCACTCGTCACAACGCCTTGTCATGGCCACTCCCACTATATAGCAGTGTGTGTTTTATCGTGGAAACAAAATTTACACTGCGTTTCTGCTTCTTTTAGCGGATGGTTCTTCACGAAGAAACCGTCCGTCCAGTGGTAATTTTGCTTTATATCCTGTGTAATGCAATCACTTGAGCATTTGGCTGTCTGTAAGTTAACATGGATGAATGATGATGATAGACCTCTGCTGACCCTATGAGTTAATCAGCAAGTGCTTTTGGTTTTTCAGTTTTGGATGATTCTGCTCCTGGCTCACACGATGTTGGTGATCCATCAACCACAAACCTTTACTTGGGAAATATAAATCCTCAGGTAACTGGGCATTATTGCATATTTTAACATTGCCATGTCATTAGTTTGTTGCACCGAGACTAATGGCACTTTTCCACTGGCACAAGGAACCATGCTGTACCATGAACAAAGGTTTTTCCATTACAAATAAAGTGACCCGTACCCCAGCCAAACCCATGCTGCTCGATGGCAGGGCCGAAAGCAGGTCGCAGCCGAGCTGACTGCATCACTGCTTTCTGATTGGTCATAGTGTTGTCATGACAATAGACGGACATGGAAATTGCTTTTTATTTCAATTTCCACGCAAAAACAAAATCAACGATCGAGATGCAAAGTAACAACTGGGAAGCTGACGAAGTACAAGCACTACTGTCTGTCTGGGCTGGAGATAAATTTCAGTGCGAGTTTTCTAACACTGTGAGAAATGTGAAGGTGATCCAGGCCATCTCTAACAAGTTAGCTGGGTTTAGTTTACATTGCACCGCTAAAGCATGCCGAGGAAAAAATAAAAAACTCAAACAAGACTATTGATAATAAAAGACCACAGTAACAAAAGCGGCTCTGACAGAAAAACTTTCCGCCGGTTCGACACCATGGACGCGGTTTTGGGACGACCGGCCATAAACTGAGAGAGAATTGAGTCAGAAACTCCGTTACCGGACTGAGATACACTGGAACATCAAAACATTCTACAACTTCCATGGCATCGCAGTATGGTTTAGGTACAGCATGGTTCCTGTAGACTTATGGGAAGGCCCCTTGTCCAAACAGCAAACAACACAAGCGAGGGACGAAAAGCGGAACACTGGGGGTCCTTTTTTTTTTTTTTTTTTTTTTTTTTTTTTTTTTGTGAATAACATAATGGCTGTTCTTGATCTTCTAGATTACAGCAGTGATAACGTAACTCCAGAAACGTTCTGAATCATGTCACAGTGATGCTCATCCATGACCAGTCTTACTGCATCGTTTTGCTGTCTCTGACTCTAGATGAATGAGGAGATGCTCTGTCAGGAGTTTGGCCGCTATGGTCCTTTGGCCAGCGTGAAGATCATGTGGCCCAGAACAGATGAGGAGAGAGCCAGGGAGAGGAACTGTGGTTTTGTTGCATTCATGACAAGAAGAGACGCTGAACGAGCACTTAAACACTTAAATGGTATGGTACATTTTTCATTTTGATTTCAACTTTTTAAAGCCCTGTATCACGACAAACCAAAATTTACTTGCCTTTTTTGGAACGAGTCTCAGTAATAGTTTAGAAATATGCTGTTTAATCGAATGCAGTCCAAATGCAAAATTACAGCATGTTATGCTGTTGTGTTGTTAGAACCATTCAGTTAGTCTGCAGTGCTGTAGCTCTACCCATTTAGGTTATGAGCTGTATTGTTTCTGTACATTTTAGCTGTGATGCTTTTTTGAATGAGGCATTTACATTTACATCTAAAAGGCACTCTAACAAAGCAGGCTGTTTAATTCTAAATGCTAGAAAAATTGGACATGTAAATGTGAATTACAAATGTTTATTTCTCTTAGAATTGTAGATTTACATTTTGGTTGTACCTATACCCATCAAACACTTTCTGTTTCAGGTAAAATGATTATGAACTTTGAAATGAAACTGGGATGGGGCAAAGGCGTGCCAATTCCACCTCACCCCATTTACATCCCCCCCTCAATGATGGAGCACACACTCCCCCCTCCGCCCTCCGGCCTGCCCTTCAATGCTCAGCCCAAAGAGAGGCTGAAGAACCCTAACGCTGCAATGCCTCCTCCGCCCAAGAACAAAGAGGAGTTTGAGAAGGTAACTTGGCAATATGGGAACGAAGAAATGCGTTTTAGTAGTGTTGTCAAGTTAGTTAAGGCAAGAATGTTTCTTTTTTTTTTGAGAACATCTGTTTCTGAGAACCAAGTCATGTTCCTCATAGTTTGCTTGCCTTAGTTGGATCATTTTAAAATAAACATTGCCTGACAAATGACCTAAATCTGCTTTATAGATTGGAAACTTTTGTTGAGACAGAACAGTTATTGATTATATTAGTAAACAAATAAGTGGTTAATTATTTTGAAGATTAAGCAAAAATTGGGGAACTGGAATAAATATATTAACACACTATGTGATACATAAATATGGATGTGTCAGTCAGGCTCTGTTTCTAATATGTATTATCAATATGCCAACTCCAGGTAAATGCATATCTGTCAAAAAGGTCCTTTTGAATTGATTATTTTTAAAAAAACAAAAGTAATTGTAATCGTAATGGCCCTGTAGAATGTCCATACCAGGGTTAGCTGGCTAGATGAGTAAGTCGGCTATGAGGAACATCGTAATTTAGCTGTAGATTAGTATAAATACTATACACAGGGACCGGTAAGTGTTTTAGAGTCAGTATTTGTAGGCCTTGGTGTTATTTCTTCAAAGCAGTTTTTTTCAAAATGCCTTTGTTTAATTTTGTCTTTTTGTCTTTTGTTTTCATTTGAGAGGATTATAGCATTAAACTCATCCAGAGCAATAGAAAATGTGGTTTATAGTATATTTATTTTTTAGTGCAGTTTTACACTGAAGGAGCTAGTTCAGTTGAAGTTTTAAAACTGACCACAGTAGAACACTTTTGTTGTTGTAGGAGTTATGTTGCATATAGTAATTATGCTTGTTTCTTTTTAACAATACTCACATATATTCTATGTTTATTATCTGATGTGACTTCATATCCAGACTCTGTCGCAAGCCATAGTCAAAGTGGTTATCCCAACAGAAAGGTACATGTTTTTTCTTTTTTTCCAAATTCATATGAAATGTAGAGAACATCTCTATAGTTTGCTTGATTGGGCATATGCATGCTACCGGAGTCCGGTTTGGGTGAGCAACAGTTGAGGCCATGCATGAACACACACTGACACGTTCTGTCTTTCTCTCACACACAACTTTTCCGCATAATATGAAATATAAAAATAATAGTCTTTTATGCAGCTGCTGAGAAGAGTGTTTTTTTTTTTTTTCTTTCTTTCTTGAAATGTGTGTCAGTAGCTTTAAGTAGCTTTGTAAACATCTGGTAATACATCTGTAAGTACATCAGTGTTTCATAACATCCTGTTTGTCACTCCTATGTGTCTAATGGGGCTGTCATGTTAACGAGTGATCTATCGATTATTTGGACGATTGAGTAATCATGATTGGGCTTAGGAAAGAGGCAAAGCAATTAAATCATTTTTTAACATAATCGTGCATAGCCTTTCAATTGTTCTAAAACACTTTTTTGGTTAAAAAAAAAAGGAATGTTACTACAAAACTTAAATATTAATTGTAGAGATGGATCATATATCAGAAATGTATCACAATACACAATACGCTGATATTGGGTGGTATACACTTAATTAATAATGATAATTAAAGCCATATTGTCACCACTACTTCACAGACGAAACATAAAAACAGGATGTGTAAAAAAAAAACATATAAATGATTGTGGACGTTTGAATTTGGAATATTCCAAATAGTATTTGGTGATTAATCGAAAATGTACATTTTAATCGAATAATCGTGACAGCCCTAATGTGTAAATAGATGATACTAAGGCAGGGCTCACCACTTACTCCCACATCTGTGGCCACTGTGGCTGCAGGTTTCCATTCCAGTGAAGCTGGAGCTCATTTAACTAATCAGTTGGTCCCAAACAACTAAATCAAGTGGAACCAGGTGAGCTTTTGCTGGACACTAGTGAAAACCTGCAGCCACAGACCCTTTGTGGATAAAATTGGTGACCCCTACTAAGGCATGCCCTGCACTTTCACTTGTCCTTTCATTGGTAGGTTTGTCCAGACTGATAGGGCTTAAGGACTTAGGAATATACCACTGATGCACCATTCTTTTCAGCAATACACGTTCAATCTGCATACACTGTTAGTTACACACACACACACACACACTCACACTCACACTGTGCCTCTGGCTATTGCTCACTCCAACTGCCTCAGTAGCATGGATCAAAAAGCAGCACCCAATCCCCGTAGTATCAGTGACCTTTGACATTGGCCTTGGTGAGCAGCACAAGTTGAACTGTCTGCAGCAGCGAGGGACCAGAAAAGCGTCACAGGACGGATTGGGGAAAGTATACAGAATGATTGCCTGACATTGGTATGATCGGCTCCAATACTTTGTGATTTGTGTTACAATACATTTTGACCCCATCAGAAAAAAAGCATCTTGTTTTATTACCTACTTTGGGGGGACCAGTCCAAAAAAGAACCCTGTTACTGTCCCTAACACCAGTATGAGTGCCAGTATAGAAGTGTAAATATCTCTTCTCTCTCCATCCACACTTTTTCCATTGTCAGAAGCTTTTAGAAATGTCACTTGGCCTCATAACTTAAGTAGTGCTCTTGTGTTAGAAGGTGACGTTACATGTGCAGTGAGGGAGCAAAGCTATGGCTGTGATTTATTAGCACTTTTGAATCAAAGCATTTTAATTTTCCTCATTCTTAGATTGCCAGTCAGTTTTAAATCTTACATACTAAAGTTTGTGAACACATTTGTACTTCCCGAGTACTTGATTTACAGTAATGTTGAATTATTTTGAATGTTTTGTGTATGTGTGTGTGTATGTGCCAGGGGCAGTAAGCTGTTGTAGTACATTCGAGGTTATGTTAGAGTGTTAGCAGTGTTTGTGGTGTGGCTGTTGGTGATGGCTCTGAATCTGTTTCGCTTTAACTGTGTTTTTCTTGTAGGAATTTACTCTCTCTCATCCACCGAATGATCGAGTTTGTGGTGCGTGAGGGACCGATGTTTGAGGCCATGATCATGAACAGAGAAATCAGTAATCCTTTGTACAGGTGAGTTGGGCTTTCTGTTGATAATATTGATCAAATTAGTTCTATTTATTGCTTCCTGTTACAGTTACTTTATTATTCAGAATCTACTAAGAACTAATGTGTACATTCTGTTATGTGACGACTCACATGTGTCTTTATGGTTTGAGGGGTAAAAAAAACAAAAAAACAAATGTATTTATTCACATAAAATTTGTATGTCTTCCACAGGTTTTTATTTGAAAATCAAAGCCCAGCTCATGTGTATTACCGGTGGAAACTGTATTCCATACTACAGGTCAGTTTTGTTCAGCATCAACACAAATATCTTCTGTTCTGAGGACTTCAAACTAACCTCTCTGAAATATTATTTACAGGGAGATTCTCCAACAAAGTGGAAGACGGAGGACTTTAGGTTGTTTAAAAATGGCTCCTTATGGCGACCACCTCCTCTGAACCCTTACCTGCACGGCACTCCTGAGGATGAAGAAGGTGATGAGGAGGAAGAAGACACCAATAAGAAAGGATCCCTGAAAGACGAGTACGTTGCTCAGAAAGATGCCGCTCATGTTGATGTCAACTGGATTTTTTTCCTGTCTCCCTTGAGTTTTGATTGGTGTTGATTCTGAAACTTGGAATCATGCTGCCTCATTAATGTCAGGGCAGTTTGGGAAAAAGCAGTCAAGTAGTGTTAAAAGATGAATATTTTATTGCAATTTGAAGGTGTGCAGATTTCTGAATCAGAAATTGCAGCTTTTTATCATAACCTGTTTTATCAGCGGTGTTATCTTAACAAGATTTAAGTGGGGAAATTTAACAAATAACGGAGACTGTGCTCCGCGTGTGGTTTGGTTAGTTAATCGAGTCAGAAACAACCAAACACCCCTGAGCTGTGTACAAGACCGCGCAACCACAGCAAATTGGCAGTCTGATACACTGTATTCAGTGTTTGAGCTTTAGGCCAGTTTTGGTCTTCTTGGCCAAAAACAATGGATTTTTAGAAAATAATCACATTTGAAAACTTGTTCGCCCTATTGGGGAGAGAAATCGTGAATTATATATTTTGCCCAAATTCTTTAGACACACAGTCAAAACACGTTTTTTAGTTTATTCTGTAACGATAGAGCGCCTTTAGAAGGAATTAACAACCTTCATTAATCGCTCCTTGCATTTTTAAGGAAAAACTCAAAAGAAAGGAAATTGTGTGCCCAATGCTGTTTAACATACTACATTTAGGGTGTTGGGGATCATTGCAGCCCTACACTAAATTAGTTCTAGTGTCAGGATGCTTAGTTTGTGCTGTGCCTGTAACACGTATAGTACCTTGTTCACATAACGCTGATATCCATACAGGATCAAGCAGATTTATTTATTTTCTATAAATGGCTCTGGATATAACAAATGAGTTAGTAAATAACTTGGATAGCAGTAACTGTGTCACCTGACGTCCGATGGTTACAAAAACACCACCAAAACTATTACTCATTGTGCTGCTGTGACTATTGTTCTTAAGAGCTCAGTATCATACACACATCATGTGGGATACACACGCAGGGTTATTAGAGTCAAGTGAGCAAAATTAGATTCCTGTGAGTTTGATTGAGTTGCCTGGGAGATGGGTGTCAGTGGTGCAGTTTCCTTTTTGGGGAATGTGAGTTGGAGTTTCAGGGGCAGGCTTGACAAATTGAGTGCTGCATGTTTTTTTTTTTTGTTTTTGTTTTTTTTCCCCTTTCCTTCCCTCCCTCCTCCCACCCCCTCAGCCTGCCATATCCTTCACTACTCTTCATTTACAAATGAACAAATTAAGCCCTGTCAAGGATTTCATGTCTGAAACAGTGAACTGAAGTGAATTTATCTTTTTTTTCCCCCTGTACAGGGAGAGAGATAAGCTGGAGGAGATCCTCCGTGGCCTCACACCAAGGAGGAGTGATGTTGCAGAAGCCATGCTGTTCTGCCTCACACACGCTGACGCAGCTGAAGAAATCGTGGAGTGTATCACTGAATCTTTGTCCATCCTCAAAACGCCGCTACCCAAAAAGGTCAGACCTGTTCAGATGTAAATACACTGCTGATGTGAATCCTTTCTCCATTTATTAATTTAAAAAGCAAATTGGATAAATTACTTTAAATGAAAATCATAAATTCAAAGCCCACTCACCTCTGTAAGATAAGAAATCTGCTGCTGGATTGAAGTTTTAGGGATATGTTTCTTAATCTTGCTTCTTGCGAGCCACAACACTGCATTGCTTCAACTTTTTACTGCCACAGCTCACCTGATTCAGCTCATGAAGGGCTCGGGTTTCAAGCTTTCTTAAATGTGCAGTGCTGTGGGTTGTCAGAAGCAGAATTTTAAAAATTGTTTGGAGAAAAATTAAAATAATTAACTGACCCCAGATGTAGTTGATCAGCCAAGACATATTTGGTGTCCAAATGTTGCTTATTTAGTTTAGTACCGGAGCTATGAGGCTAACATTAGAAGTCAAAAGTCACCCAAGTGGTTTTTATAAATACATACCTGAAACATCCCTGACTTACGGATGTGATTTAGGAATCAGTATGACTTTCTGTGAGCTGTAGAAATAAACCAAGTCTCAACATGTAGCCGAATGCTGCGGGGAACCTTTTTACACAACAGGGTTTGTTTTCACAAACTGACTCAGGAGGAGAGTGCTTATCTACACCGATCAGCCATTGACAGGTGAAATGAATAATGTTTTTTAAATTCTCTTTACAATGACACCTGTCAAAGAGGAGGTACACATTAGGCAGCAAGTAAACAGCCAGGAAGTTGATCTGTTAGAAATATGGGCAAACGTAAGGATCTGGGCAACAAGGTACAGATTGCGATGGCTGGACGACTGGGTCAGAGAATCTCCAAAACGGCAGGTCTTATAGGGTGTTCTTGGTATGCAGTCACTAGTACCTGGCAAAAGTGGCCCAATGGGAGCAAAGGCTAGCCCATCTTGTCTGATCTACTTGCATGTGAGTGCTGTGTAGCTGCTGACCGGTCAGAGTGCCCATGCTAATATCTGTCCACTGTCCGAAGCGCCTTCACTGTGCATGTGGGCCTCATAACTGGACCATGGAGTGATGGAAGAAGGTGGCCTGGTTTGATGAATTGCATTTTCTCTTATTTCATGTGGACGGTGTGTGTGTCGCTCACTTGTAGAAGATGATGCATTATGAAAAGAAGGGCAACCCAGTGTGATGCTCTGGCCAGTGTTCTGCTGGGAAACCTTGAGTCCTGCATTCATGTAGATGTTACTTTGACACGGACCACCGACTTAAACATTGTTACAGTCCAAGTACACTCCTTCATGGCAACAGTATTCCCTAATGGTCTCTTTCACCAAAATAACACATGCCACACTGCAAACTGTTCAGGACTGGTTTGAGGAATATGACGGGGAGTTCAAGGTGTTGACTTGGCCTCCAAATTCCTTAGTCCGATGGACCATCTGTGGGATGTGCAGGACAAACTAGTCCAATCCACAGAGGCCCCACCTCACAACTCGCAGGACTTAAAGGATCTGCTGCTCATGTCATAGTGTAGATACCACACACACCTTCAGAGGTCTTGTGGAGTCTGTGCCTCGATGGATCAGAGCTGGTTTGGCAGCTTGAGGGACACTAAAATAATATTAGGCATTTTTTTTTTTTTTTTTTTTTTTACTTATTTTTTATTTCGGTTTAACAGGGTATACACAACCTGCAGTCTTAATTCACAAGTTACTCCATGTCTACACAAGATACATTAGGCAGGTTTTAATGTTATTTTTGATCAGTGTACAGTCAGTTTTTATGGCACCAACTAAATACAAAGAAATCTAACTCATGATCATTTTCTCCTTGCCACCCTTTGTGGATAAAAGCTGTGGTAAAACTGCTGAATGCAGCAGTGAAGTTTTGTTCATTTGTATTGCTCACAGTCAGTCATATAGTGTCTTTAACCACATCCACACGTCAGCTTCACCTTAATGAAGAGCTGGTTTGAGCGGGCTGAGAGATGTTTAGGGTATGCACTTTCACAGAAACATTTTCAGTGATTTTTAGTGTTAGTTAGCTACATTGGCCTTGTTGTTCCTGTTCTAAACTAAATTATTCATTTGGACTCAACCGGTCTTGGCTGATGGACCAGAGATAAATTGTGTAAATTTGTTTTTTTTTTTTTTGTTTTTTGTTTTTTCCGCTTAACCAATCCTTGTAGAAGTTCTTTGTTAGAGTAATTAGACCAAAGCAGTAGTAAGACTTTTTTTTTCCCTTCTTCTTATACCGAGAGAGCTTCCTGTTGCTGAGAAGTTCACTGTTGTTGGTGCTGATGAATCATATTTCCTCTTTCTTCCAGATTGCAAGGTTATATTTGGTGTCAGATGTCTTGTATAACTCCTCAGCTAAAGTCGCTAATGCGTCCTACTACAGAAAATTGTAAGTACGCTACTGTTTTGCTTTCTCAGCTCCCATGAATGCATCTTCAGGTCCTTGTGCAAGTCATGGTTTTTGTTCTTGTTTTTTTGACAGCTTTGAAACTAAACTCTGCCAGATATTCTCTGATCTCAATGCCACATTCAAGACGATACAGGGCCACCTGCAGTCGGAGAATTTCAAAGTAAGTTGATTCTTTTTGCTCTAGAGCTTATGTACCTAAAAAGTAGTCAGTGCTTCAGTTTAGTTTAGTTTAGTGTTGTACAGTCTGATTTTTTTTTTCCCCCAAATGTTTTTTTACGGCATTTTAAAAGCTGTCATAAGTGTCAAGCTGGAGTGTTTTTGCCATGTTCCTCACAGCAACGAGTTATGTCGTGTTTCCGGGCATGGGAGGACTGGGCAGTGTATCCTGATCCATTCCTCATCAAACTCCAGAACATTTTCCTGGGACTTGTCAATCTGGATCCAGAAAAAGAAATCCCCACGGAGGTGCCACCTGAGGTGAGTCTGGGAAGTGTGGTAACAATGTGGTGTTCTACATTTAGGAATTTTGTTTGTTTGTTTGTTTTGAATGAATTGAAATTATTGTTAAAATGCAGTATAATTAGGGGTAGGAGCACTGCTGATTGAAATGTTTGTGTTGTACTGTACAAAACAGCAGCCTGAGCAAACAGAGGATATTGATGGTGCCCCCATTGTGGAGGAGGAGCTGGATGGTGCTCCTCTAGAGGACGTTGACGGCACTCCTATTGATGGAGCTCCTCTAGATGGGGCTCCATTGGAAGACCTGGATGGGGTTCCCATAAAGGGGACAGAGGATGAACTGGACGGGGTTCCATGTGAGTGATGCAGACTTTCCCTAGGGCTGCATTCAAAACTGCCTGCGTAAACTATATGTTAAAAGAAAAGAGGAGAAGAAAGCAAAGATAAAAAGACACTGTAAAAAATAAACAAAATGTAACCATTAAATATAGGAGCCTGAGTTAAAAGGAAGGTTTTGAGGCCATTCACTTGCAACGGCACAAAGTAGTGTAGCAGTTAGCAGAGTTAACCAGCATGATGTATGTTAGTGTTCATATTATGGCAAGTGAAGTAGTCATTTGATGAGGAGCAAGAGATCGAAAAATAAGGCCACGTGTCCTCAGCAATATGGATTTGTTTTAGGTTTCTTAGATCAGGTGTAGTAACCTACAGTTTTGAAACAGCAGGGTTTTTGCAAAGCTTAGAAATTCACTTTGTCTTTAACTTTTTTTTTTTAATTTGTGTTTTAGTAGATGGAACAAAACCAACTTTTAAAATGGCTCCATCAAAATGGGAGGAAGTGGATGGAGCTGCTCTGGAGGCTCAAGGTCTGTCATACATATTTTTGCATGCCTTTTATTTTATGTCTGGCTTTCATTTCATTTTTGCAGTTTCCAGGGCTGTTTTGTCCTGAGAATTGACCTTATTTCACTCGTTTTCCAGCTGTAACCACATCGAAATGGGAAGTCTTTGATTTGCCAGAAGAGTCTGAAAAGAATAATGAGAGGTAAAAACCTACATCATTTTGTATAATTTAGTAAGGTCTGGTGTTCCATTGTTTGTTTGTTTGGTAGATTAGGTTGTAATTTTTTTTTTGAGTACATATTGACCACTTTTTATACTTAAGTGTTGTTGCTTAAAACATTAAATGACAAACACTGTCTGTAGCAGGACAACACATGAAACTGATGTCAAAGAGACTCTGAGAGGTTCATACTCGACAGAGCAGCTGACTCACTCCCAGCCTGTTAAAGAAGAGTACCAAGACTCAAAGTCTGCCAAACTCTCCGAGATGAGTGAGGAGAAACGTGCTAAACTGAGGGAGATTGAGGTATGCTTTTATCTGTCCCATATTCTGTGCACAATATATTGGCAGCTGAATTAATAGTCATAGATTATCAGTAGAATTTTATATAAAAGCTAAATTAGAGAAACGCATTTAAGATGTTTTCTAAAAGTGTACCAAAGTAGACAGAGAGGTATTAATATTATTAGAAGTTGTTGTAGAATTTGAAAACTCATTGTGCCATTGGCCAACATAAGCAGCTGCCAGCTTTATAGATCTCATTAGTTGTATGCTGCATTTTATACCTAGGTCATAGTGTAAACTTGTTTTAAACTGGATAAAAAATAAAAACAGTATTAACAGTATCGGCCATGTCATTGGCCATCTGTTCATGCTCTACTCCTTCATAATGCAGATCACGGTCACCAAATAAAACTTCTGTTTGTTGCAGCTCAAAGTGATGAAGTTTCAAGATGAGCTCGAGTCTGGGAAACGGCCGAAGAAACCAGGACAGAGTATTCAAGAACAAGTGGAGCTCTACAGGGATAAGTTATTACAGAGGGTAAGGAACTATTTTGAGGTTGTTCTTTATTCTCCAGTGCTTATGTCTTTTTGCTCTTCAGTTTGTTTCTGAACATGAAGTATTTGTACTGAAGTTGTTCTTTGAATCTTTTGCAGGAAAAGGAAAAAGAAGTTGAGAAAGATAAAGAAAAAGAGAAAGAGAAGAAGGACAAAGACAAATCTGATGTCACGCACAAAGAGAAGGAGAAAGAGGAATCTTCTTCGAACAGAAAAGAAAAGTAAGCCACATGATGGAAACCGCATAGTTTGCCTGCAAGGATGGGCGGGTTTGAATTGAAAGAAAATAATACTGCGCTCGGTCACAAGTAGGGCAGCCCAAAAAGATTGTTTATTAATCGTTATCACTTCATTGGCCTTTACTGTACTGATATCGCAGAAGGTTACAGTGTGTAAATTAACCAATTCCATAGAGGTTTCTCTGGGTTGTTGTGAGCCAAGGTGTTAATGTTAGCAACAACAGTAAATTATTTAAGCCAAAATAATTAATGTTAACCATGTTACAAATTTAATTTGTTAATGTGCTCTTAATACATTGCAAGATCTTTTTTAAATGATCATTTTTCTCCATATCGTCATTTCTCCATATCGTGCCTAGCTATAAGGGTGCAGCAAATGTACAATCAAAGTCTGTTGAAATCAGTTTTGTACCCTTGCTGTTGCTGTTTCTGGCTGTGCATCAGTGTCCTCTGAATGTTGTGGTCGAATGAGCTTTATTTGTTAAGTAGAATTTGAGCTGTAATGTGTTTTTTTCTGTTTTTCATCAGGAAACGCAGGCACAGTCCCTCTCCCAGTCCCACTCGCAGTAGCTCGAGCCGTCGTGGCCGTTCCCCCTCTCCACGCTCCGAGCGCTCAGACAGATCCTACACCAAGGACAGCTCACGCTCCTCCTACAAAGACTCACCAAGAGACAGTAGCAGAAAATCCTCCAAAAGGTCAGATAACTGCTTCACTCTCTTTATGTTCTCTTTGAGGCCACTTTAGTGCATCTGTATCCGACTCTACCACTGCACTGCATTTCTGTGTCCAACTCTTTACTGCTTCACTCCATTGTTTTCAAAACAGTAGCATTGGACAGAAAATGAAATGTAACATTTTTGGACAAATATTAAAAAAGGCTGTAATTCCAATAATAATAAATAGAAGAAAATAGTAATCTCTGAATATTATATCAGCTGTTGGCATACCATACCAACATTTCTGTAGAATGTTTAGGCAGTAAAAATAAAACTTACCACTGCAAATCCTCAGACATGTGGCGGGATTTATGAGAGGGCATGTAATACCTCACTACTTTGGTTATGTTCTGGTGTATGTAATTCTGCCTGATACATCTCTCAATCTCTTTGTCCCCTATTTGCCTTACAGGTCCCCCTCCCCACCGGCAACACCCAAACGATCCCGCAGATCCAGATCACGGACGCCCAAAAAATCCTCCAAGAAATCCAGATCCCGTTCCCGATCGCCACACCGTTCCCACAAGAAGTCCAAGAAGAGCAAGCGCTGAAACGTAGCTGCAGCAACAGAATTCTCTTTTTGTGCCTGAATTTCGTCCTGTAAATCAGTGTGGGAATTGTTCCCCATTTGGCGCCTCTCCCCTCGAAGTCTCCACTCCCATCTGCACGCGTACAGTGTCCTCAAGGGTCAAACCAGGGGTGTTTTATATTGTTAAAAAAGGGGCTTCCTCTGACGTCTTAATTTCTCACAACAGAAAATAAGAGGTGACGTCTCAGAACTATGGTATTATTTTTGGTCATGGTTTTTAGATCCCTTGAAAATGACTTAAATTAAGATAGTGTGAATGGTTCAGTTGTATAGATGTTTGATTTTCAATAAAGACAACTTATGTGACCTCTGAGAAGCAGTTTATACATTAAAGTAAACTGATGTGATTATTTTAAACAGTGTTGTTCCAAAAATGTTTTCCAGTGAAATAATTTGTCAGGAGTGAGTTGGCATTATTATTATAGCTGTGTGTGTGTGTGTGTGTGTGTGTGTGTGTGTGTGTGTGTGTGTGTGTGTGTGTGTGTGTGTGTGTGTGCGTGT
>JBBPCZ010000001.1:17989879-18001734 GCA_037974445.1 Brycinus macrolepidotus
CAAAGTTGGAAGCATGGCGTTGTCCAAAATGTCTTGGTCTGCTGAAGCATTAAGATTGTCCTTCACTGGAAGTAAGAGGCCTAGCCCAAACCCTGAAAAAACAGGTGTGTCCCAATACTTTTGCCCATATAGTGTATATCAGTATTTTCTTTCTAAGTAGGTTAGTCTTGCTCTTAAGGATGACCAGCTTACAAATGTCCACTGTTGTTCAGGTCCACTAAATGACTGATGTATTTAGCCATAATCCTCCTCTTAATGTCGGGATACATATTTGTTAGCAGTCTCTCGCCAGTCACAGGGTTGATAGGAGCTCCCTTACTCAAACAGTTTTAACAAAACTGGGTATCCCACGTTCTGTCTCTTAGTCAGAGAAACTTACTGAGCTAACCTGTCTGAATAAATAAGTGAATAAGACCCTTAAGGGGATGTTTTAGTGAGTGGACACAGTGGGGATTAGTGGTCCTCTACCTGACCTGAGCCTGAGGATACTCAACAAATGATTGTTTTGGGCCTGGTTTGAGCCATTTTTCATTTTTCAACACCTGTTTTTTTCTAATTAGTGATTTTTTCGAAGTAGTAGGTTTCACACATTCATTCTCTCTCTTAGTCTCTCTCTCTGTTTCTCTCTCTCTCTCTCTCTTTGTGTCTCTCAGTCTCTGTTTCACATTATTTTCTCCCTTTCTCTTCCACATGCGCTGTCTGTTTTTCATGTTTCTTATAGCTATGTTGGGAATATCTCCAGAGTTTGGGGAGTGGGTGAAAGTTCCCCATTATTGAACCCATGGATGATGAGAGGGGTCAGTTGAAAGTTCACACCAGATATTTCCCCTTTGTTAAGTTGTCCCAAAATGTAATAAGCATCTCTGCAGATGGAAGCAGCAGGAGAGAGAGAGGAGCTTTAGCACAGCGAGGCTAACAGTTGAAGGGCGGATGGCGTTTCTCTGTTAGGTCCAATCAGCAGTTCCACAGAAACACACTGATAATAAACATTGTGAGTGTTACAGATGTGTAAAACACCAGTTTATCCTGCAGGGCATTTTCAGTGCCTCAACTCCAGCTCTCAGTAAAGCTGGAAAATAGTGTGTGTAATAATCCACCTCTGTTAGTGCAGGGAACTAGTTTGGGTTTAGTCTAGAACCCCACATGTAGAGCCTGTTTCACTCATTTCTCCTCAATGGTGGGATTAGTTCTGCTTCAGTGGCTGGAAGTGTTAGACCGTCAGTCACAGGTGAGAGTCTTCAGACCACGACCAAACAGTTTTCAGAAAGGTCTGGTCAACGATTTTAAAGCTGTGCTGTATCAAACCACCCAGGATTGAACACAAAATGGGCATTTATTAGCATAAAGAAGGGGGGTGGGGGAGGCCAGACCAAAGTTTGTGCTTGTGCACACACACTCCCAATATCGCACCACATGTTGCCACTCACGATATACAAAATATACATAGAAAACACAATCCATATGTACAAGAGCTTAGCTCAGTCCAGCATTCATGTGCTCCTTTATAACGAGCCGTTCTTAAACAAATCCCAGAGAGCTGGTCCACTCCGAGGGCGTTGTCATCTCGGACGTCCTCGGCGGAGGCCTCCCAAACTGGAATATTAAATATTCTATATAGAATATTTAAATATAGACCTGTGAAGATGTATACAGACAGACATTAGCTTAGGTGTAGTGGAAAACAATTCCATAAACTCAACTAAAACAAGCTGTGATCATGCTCTTGTCTTTAGTTGATAGGTTGTGGTATAGTCTCAGGCTATCTGGGGCAGCTGGTGGCCTAGTGCTTAGGGCGTTGCCGCTGCAATCAGAAGGGCTTGTTCTAATCCCAGGACTGCTAGTGAGGTTCCCTTGATCAAGGTACCATCCCCACACTCTGCTCCCCGGGCGCTGTGTTCCTGGCTGCCCGCTGCTTCACTTGGTGAATGGGTTAAATACAGAGAGAGAATTTCACACTGTTCACACTGTGTGCTGTGGTGTGTTCACATATGACAAATGGTCACTTCACTTCACTTTGTACATGTCTGGGTGTATTGCTCTGGAAAATGAGGCTGTTAAATGAATTAAAGTAAGCATTTAAAATACAGAAACTGTAAGTAAATATAAAAGCCGTTCTCTGAATTCAAAGTGTGAATTTTCTCCTGTTTTCTCAGTAACCATCGCAGCCACAGCCATCTACAGCTATGCTTGGTTTGTTCCGCTGGCTCTGTGGGGCTTCCTGACCTGGAGGAACAGTAAAGTGTCGTACACCGTGTTCTATTCTTTCCTGGAGATCGCATGTGTGTACGGTTACTCGCTCTCCGTCTACATCCCCGCCGTGGTGAGTCTCACACACCCTCACTGTCAGCAGGCTGCCGTAAGGTCTGCATGCAAATGTGGGATATATGCGTTCCTCTTTGAGACGAAATCAGCATGCCCCAGTAATGAATCCTCTTTCAAAGACACTTAGATCTTCTTATCTTGATCTAAAATTGATGTCAGCTGGTGCTCAGCTCTCCATACCCCACAGAAGCGGGCAAGATGTTGTTTAACTGGATCAGGCATACCTGTCTGGAAGCCTTTACACTCATTACATTTCTCCACTCATTTACGTTTACTGCATTTAACAGACGCTCTTATCCAGAGCGACGCTATTTATGCTGTTTATTTTTCCTTTGTCTGTATATATTTCACATAAAAAAGACACATGATGTAAAAAACTATCAAAGAACAAGGTTTCTTATAGCAGTGATAAGTTTTGGTTGTTTTACTACATCTGATCATGATATTCGTGAAATTTCATGAGGTACACAAAACTTAGCAACACTGTTTATGTAATATTAATAAAGGGTTTATCTAGTTTAAAGATATAATAATAATAATAATAATAATAATAATAATAAGGTAGTATAACTAGTACCACTACTACTTTTATTAATAATAATTAATAACACCTCTGGCACATATGGTGCCTGAACATGTTAAAACAGCTGGGGGCAGCTGGGTGGCCTAGTGGTTAGGGCTTTGCCCCTGTGATCAGAAGGTCATGAGTTCAAATCCTAGGACTGCTGGTGTCATCACACACTGCTCCCCGGGCGCCCCTTGTTGGTGGCAGCCCCCTGCTTCACTTGGTGAATGGGTTAAATGCAGAGAGAGAATTTCACACTGTTCACACTGTGTGCTGTGGTGTGTTCATGCGTGACTATAAGGGGCCACTTTACTTTACTTTGCTTAAAACCTGCACTCACAAAACAAGAAAATGTTCTTTGCTTCAGTAACTTTGTATTTCAGGATTGTATTCTTATATAATTATTATAAAATTACTATTGTAGTATTTTTGTACATCATTTGAACTCGCCAGCTGCTCTTTTGCATTGTGTAAACATTTGAGGATGAATAGACCAATAAAAATGGTCCATAAAATCTTGTTACATTAACAAGCATTAAAAATTCGTGTTTTTTTTCCTCTATAAAGTTACCAGATTTCTTTGGACAGTAAAAATGTATTGTGTATGTGTACTGTATTTCTGACAGGTATTGTGGATCGTACCCAGTGACGCTCTCAGATGGTGCTCCATTGTTTTGGCTCTTTGCCTGTCTGGGTCTGTGCTGGTTTTGACGTTTTGGCCAGTAATCCGGAACGACCACCCTCGCATCATTATAGCAGTTACTGTGGTGATTGAGTTGCTTCATGTTTTGCTTGCAGTCGGATGCAAGGTATGTTTCAATAGCAGTCATAGAAATCCAGACATAATACTACTCAACATTATTTTAAGACTGTTTTACAGTTTATGAGATACATATTCTAAACAGTTTATGTCTGACCTGGTTTCATAATAACAGTACAGTTATCTGATAGAACTATGTGCTCTTGGTCCCACAGGTCATTAAAGGGCCCATACCTTACCTTACTTTTTAAACATGTAAGCACTCAAAGTTTCAAAATGTATCACTCACTCCCTGTCTATGGATGAAAACATGGATATATTTTTTCGATGTCATAAAAACCAACACATTTATATGTATCTGCTTTATAGCAGTTACATGCTGAATGTATGAGAAGTGTTTCAGACTTTACTCATAAGCAAGACATGATACAGGGTAACCAACCAGAACAGATTTTTTACACATGCAGATTGGCCATAACTTTAAAACCACTTGCTAGTGATGTATGTGTCGATATCTACGGATGGGTACAGGCCAGATTATTGCAAGTTAAGGGGTGCTGGTTGGGCAGGTCAAAAAATGATTAAGCAGCGTTCTGACTAAGTTGTAAATAATTTACAGAAACAGGGTCAGGTCAGGGTTGTTGATTAAGAAATATTATTGCGGGTCGAGTTGGCTCTCATACCAGGTTGAGTGGTGCGGGTCGTAAAAACCCTGACCCGCACATCACTATTACCTGCCATGGTAGGTCCCACTCAATTTAGTTGATGCGGTAGCACCTAATTTCTTCAGAAATAAGGAATGGCTCAAAATATGTTTGTTTCAGTTTATTAGAGCATTCCACATTAAAACAGTGCCACTTGCCATGGTAGGTCCCACTCGTGTCACCAGAACAGCTCTGATCCATCAAGGCTTGGATTCCGTAAGACGTGTGCTGTGGTATCTGCACCAAGTAGCAGATTCTTTAAGTCCTGTACGGTGTGAGGTGGGGCATCCGTGGATTTGAACTAGTTTGTCCAGCACATCCCACTTTGGAAAATTGTGATATGGGCCCTTTAACTGTACAAGTTTTGATTTTATTTCATGTTTGGCATCTGTTATCCAACAGACTGAACTTGTGAAAGACTTTTTTCAATGTTAGATGTTTAGTGTTACTGCAATGACGATGATGGAATCCTGAAGTTATTTGTAATAAATAAATTTGAGCCTTCTAATTATTTTTACCATGTTTTATGCATGCTTGTGTGTAAAAAGCCAGCCCTGAACTTTCCATTCTTTGAAAAGGCAGACCTCTTACCAGACTGGCCTCAAAATCTTCTTCCTATTACTGTAGCAAATCATTAAGTACTTTTGGTGCTCTGTGTCACGGTGTGAAAGGATTATACGGATTGGTGTCGAGTGTGTGTTCCCAGGGGACACACGCCGTTCCTGGAAAGAATGACAATAGTTGTGCGCGGACTTGGAAAGGAGCCAGTTTGTTCACCTCAGAGTGTGCACAGAAGCATGTCCTTATGGCTCTCAGATATCATCAATTACACTCATTTAATTAGCTCATATGGTGTCGGACTAGTTGAGGAATGAAAAGGGCTGTCAGGGTATCATAAATCTGCCCTCCTTCTGTTTTCTTTTCTCCTCAGGCATATTTTTTCAGCACCTACGACAGTCCGTCCCCTGTGAAGAGTCCGGAACCAGCGGCGGTGACCAAGGCCTTATTAACTATGAAGGCACACTAAGCTCCAACTCTTTAGGTAAAGATAAAAGGGGGATTAGTTGTAAAGGTGTAATGGTTCACAGAACTCACTGTTTAGTTCGGAACGATGTGGTGGCGCCTCATTTCTTCACAAATAAGCAGTGGCTTTATGTTAATGTTTATGTTTCACTTTTCCAAAGCGTTCAGCATTTAAAGAGTACAAAATCTGAGACTTCAAATCAATTTAGACAAAATGTGTTAGAAATGTGAGACCGGAGCTGCAAGCTAACATACTAGTTGTGAGTGAATATGTCATCACTATTGGAACCTTGTATCTCCAAAACAAATTGACTTTACAGGAGAAGGAATAACCTTCTTCTCGATGTAAGTCATTTTAAACTGTTCCTATTGGCCCGTTCTTTAGGAAAATTTGACACAATGTTAAGACCAGCTGGTATTTTCTATTGAGGTTCAAGGTTACTTTATTGTCATTAGCCACTGTGAACACATACATAGTGTGATGAGACGTTACTCCACGCAAACGTATAGCAGCACTCCACAAAGTGCAAGGAACAACAGAAACAATACAATAAATAGACAATACAGCAATGTGAATGTGTGAATGGGATGTAAACCTTCCAGAGTGACTAGTATTCCACCATAAGTATGATATTGCACAGTCAGAATCAGAATCAGAAAACTTTATTGATCCTTGAGAAAGTTGCTAGTGTAATGACTGCAAAGAGACACAGAGATAAGAACAATATAAAAAATAAAGTCTAAATAAAATCTAAATAAAAATCTGTAGAAAAAAACTCAATATATGCTATATATGCTATATATACAGAAATGCTGGGTATAAATACTATATATAAGTAACACAGTTTAGAGAAATCTACCAACACAAATGGTAGTTTGGAGTACGTTATTGCACTTAGTAGAGATCAGTAGTAATATTGAGTTATAAAAAGTAATATTGACAGACAGTAGTGATATTGCACACGTAAGATATTGCACGTAATGAAGTGATTCAGCAAGCATTTAGAAAAACGTCACATGATATTGCACATGGTAAGACAGCTCCACATGAGATATTACACATAATGATAATGTTTTAACACCCAGTAAGAACATTGCACAATATTGCACATGGTAGACTGCTGCACATCATAGCAAAAATAATGCACATAGTCATGCACATAATGATAGTTATTTAACCCAGTAAGAAAATACACAACACGGAGCAACAGGCTATTGCACAGATTATTGTGTGGATGTGTGACAAAGGCACACAAGAGGCAGTTAGCAGCATTGAAGCAGACTGAGAGAGTGTAAATTATGAGCTTATCATATAATAGGACATAATGCCATTGAAAGTTCAAAGTGTAATATGAGAGGTATAGGAAATATAAAGTGAGGTAGTAAACTGGAATAATGCTTGGTTAGACAGGTGTATAGTGTGAATGGGATGTAAACCTTTCAGAAGGACTAATATTGCACCAAAAGTTTGATAATGCACAAGAGGCAGTTAGCAGCATTGAACCGGATATTATTTTACTTAACCAAAGGAAGTTTTTATTTCCAACAATGACTCATCTTCTATTTGGAGGTAAAATCAAGCAATTTTTCAGAGCCAGAGTAGTCAGCCCTCGTTGAGGGCTTGCACGTTTAATGTTTGTGTGTTGAATTGAAAGCCTTGTCACAAACAGAATGTTACAGTATGTACGGGCGGGCAATGTGACGATATGGATGGCTGTTGAATATTGCGGAAATCATCAGTACTTAAAAGACATTGAACAACTGCATGCTTCATTAAAAAGAGGGTGTAATTAGTCCTGCTTAACTGGATTTAATTCAGCTCAGAAGAATGAATGCACTGTATGGAGACACCTTTTTCTTTTTCTTTTTCAAACTTAAATTAGCTTTTAAAGCAAATACATGTGTTTTCTTTGCTAGTTTGCAATAACAGCATATTAAAGCCTGATCAAGTTTTTCAGGATCATACATGAGCCAGTATTAGTGACAGTGCTGACTTGGGGATAAAGGCCAGCACTTGTGATGTCACTCCACAGCACTGAAACCTTTTAGCTGGTTAAAGCACCTTTAGGCCAAAACAATTTAATTTTGGGCTTTTAACAAGAAATGTGTACGTCATTATTTAAAACCTTTTCACAGCAAAGAAGACACACATGTACATGTGGGTTCATCAATAACAGCAAGCTTTAAGCCATAGTCACATGATAGGGCATATTTCTTAAGTAACTTGCTTCACTCCTGTAGTTTTATTTGCCTTTTGCCACTGTTTTTCTTAAAATTGGCTTTAAATTATGGTGGGAGGTGAAGGTGGTGAACCATTAAATTATTGATTATTATTTTGCGCCTCCTGCTGGTGCACTGTGACATCATTAACAGTTAGAAGGCATTTTACATATGGGGCTTCTATCTTACATTTAGAGAAAAGGTTACAGAAAAACAAGAATAGAGTCTTTTAAATGATACAGTACAATGAACTGTGCTTAATATGAACTAAAAAGGTCAGAAAGGTCAGTTTTGGTTTCTGGTGGACATATAATGAGCTGCGCTAGCAGCTTATAACAGGTCAACAGTGCACCACTGTACTCCATCCTTTAGTGCTTCTTTGAAAGTCGGATCTGAAAATACCCAACCCAGCTGTAGACATGAATTACCAAATATCTTGTTCTTCTCCCTTCAGGCCTCAACAGCATGCAAACATCTTTGTTTAAGCCTTATGGACTAAAATACAGACAAAATTCAGGTTTCTAGTCATGTCTAATGTACTTTAGTCCTTGCTTTTTTAGATAACGGTGTGTTATAAAGTGTCAGAAACCACATCTCTCACTGCCATCAAATATTTGACACAGCCTATTGATATAAAACACTTTTTTGTTGAATTAATGTGGCTGGTCATCAGGCCTGTTTAATTTACTGTGAAGTGATTTCACTACTTTTTTCACCCAATCAACACAGCAAGAAATGAATCATAGACCCGTTTATTTGTGGTGGGCTGCATAGTGTGTCAATTGTTATTTTAATTACTCATTAAAATTATTGCATTTTTATTTATGAACTTTAGTTTGGCAAATGCAGGCCTCAACTTCAGAGCCCTTTTGTTGTTCGGATGATTGGTTGCTTCATAGCTATTTTGATTTCATTTTTTACTTCTCATTATGGTTTTTTATGTATATTTCCTAAGTACTAAGTGATTATCATTTTACAGTGTGTGTGTCTTTAGTCCTGTTCCTGCCTGCTCTTGGCAGAAAAGCCTCCTGCTCACGCTGATGACACTGATAATTAGCCCCATGCCACAAGATACTGTGATGGGTTATGCAGGCCCCTAATGCAAACTTCATTTTTTGTTGTACTGTCACTTGAAGAACCCAATGCCACAATGTTCATACATAGCTGGAGGTTTTATTGCAGAATGTGTACTTAGGCCTGTCTTTTGCTCTTCTGCTCTCTTTGGTTTGAAGTGCCACTTGGAAACTTTGAGGGGTGCAATCATGTCAACACTTGAGACAATACTTCCTGTACATGATTTCTCCTTGCTAAAGCATGTGTTATTCTTCTTCAATTGCAGGTTCTCTTGTTGCCTTATTGGTCAGAATCAAGTTTCCTCCTCATGAGGTCATGGTTCGTCTGGATTTCACCAGATTAGCGGCCCGTGTGTTCAGCTGGCACGAGTTTGTGACTGGTACGGTTATTGGTTCGTGCTTGGCATCTCTTTACGTGACCTGTGGAATGTTGAATATGTTTCTGATCTTTTAAAAATCAAATGCAAGTATACTGTTACTGAGCAGACTTTGAGAAGGGTTATATAATGCTGTATATGGTGGAGTTTGAAATATTTGTTATAATTGAACTTGAGATGTCCAGCAAAAGGGCCATTCTTTTGTTTCAGCCATTTGTGACTTGTACATGCCCTAAAGGGCATTGTAACTCATGTATAGCACAGATGTGACCAACCTACAGCACTGGCTGAACTTGAGGGTACTGGTTTCACCCCCTTGTCCAAATGCCAATGTTTAAATCTAGAGCTTTGATTATATTTTTACTTATCTGATTAGCTGTCAATTTCTGTCTTAATTTTACATTTTGGGAGATGATTATGGTTTAGGACTGTTAGAGCTAACAATATGTGCCTTTAACAAAAATTGCATGAAAATGCCGACCCTATAAATTAAATTTTTTTTTTTTTTTAAATAAACATTTACATTTTGCAATAAACATCTTCCTGTCTTGATGAATTGTGTAACCACAAATACATTTTGGAAATATGCTATTTAGGTCCAAAAATCGTATGTTATATAGACTTACATTTGTTTTTAATCAGTTAAATATTAGCTAAAGGTATGTTATAATAATATCTAGTGTCCTTGTTGGCTGCCGCCTGTCTTACAGCCAACATGTTGCATTCATTCATGAAAAAAATCTTTTCATAGATTGACAGCGTAAATGACAAAGGTGCACTTTCCTAATTAACATAATAGAAAAATCGTGACACTTGAAACTGTGTCAGCCTGTGGTGTGTCCTAATTAATGGTCATTCTAGCCTTGGCCTAGAGTTACACAGCAGTTCTTTCCAGAGCCATAAGCCCCGCTGGCCAATGGCACCTGTTCAGCAGGTGAGCGGCACACGCACGGCGTATTAAGATGAAAACCCTGTTTTCTGGATTATTGAGCGCATGACTGGATTTCTGCTGACACTTTCCTGCTTGACTACACATGGAAGACCTATTTATAGAGCTGTTAACCCTGAGCAGTGCTCCGACCGAGGCCATGGACTGTCGAGTTTGACGAAGGGGATGCGAGGATGGCTGGAAAAGGAGAAAAGGTGTCTAAATATGAGACCTTAAAGTTGCTGGAGAAATGCCGCAGGGAAAGGGATGAAGCCGTGCAGCGTGAGGGAGCCCTGAAGGAGAAACTGAGACAGTATGAGTCCAGGATGAGGTCAACCGAGTCGCTTAAGCAGAAGGTGAAAACACTCACTCTGGACAACAAGGAGCTCCGAAAGCAGGTGAAGACTCTACGGGCTGAGCTGGGACTGGAGACGAATCCCAAATTCAATGGAAAGACCACCAAGGACATCATAAACGACCTGCACGAGAAAGAAAAGCAGTGCAGTTCGCTGATTGAGAAAACCGGCAAGCTGAGCGTGACCATAGACGAGCTGACCTCCGAGCTGGCCAACACGGTGACCTCCAAAACCCTGCTGGAGGACCAGGTGCAGTCCCTTCAGCAGAACCTCAAAGACATGACCAACAACCAGAGACGGCTGCTGAAGCTGTGGGAGGACAGGAAGTCCCAGCAGCGCGAGCCACTGTCCCTGCCTGCCCTTCCACAGCGGGGGGGCTTGAAGTCTGGAGCCCACAAGGCCGTCCAGACTGAGATGTCCATCAGCTCCGCACACATCCTGCCTGCTAATGCCTTTGAGACCAAACCGAGACGAGAAGGCGAGAAGAACAGAAGCCTGGAGAGGAGAAATATCATGCTGCCAAACGGCAGCCATCGAGAAAAAACAGCTTTACTACCAAATGAGACCAAACCAGTACACAACTGACTGTATAAGGGGGTCCTCCATCAGATCAGGCCTGTTTGGGACTTGTGAGAGTTTAACTTGCAATTTTAATGACAATGTAGCTGTGGACAAAACCGAAGCAGAATTATTACCACTGATGGCTTTTAGACTTTATATCCTGTTTTTTTTGTACTCATGACCACAGGAGAGAGTACAGTTCATGTTAATTATGATAGTATTGTCACTTTACAGTTTTGACTTGAATCAGCATAAATGACATCCTGTTTTTGTACTTGTGAGCAAGTGTACGTTGTCTTTATTCTGCTGATGTTAGTTTTTAAATAAATGTATTAGGATAAATGAGATTTCAGCCTGTTTATACATATATATATATATATATATGTAAAAATAGGTAAAAATATTTTTCTCAATATACTGGGGGCAAATTTCAACCCTAATGTTTGGACAATTTTTTTTTTTTCCACTTCTACGCCTTTCCCCTAGGTTTACACATTTCATTTTATATATATATATATATATATATGCATGGGTGTATATATATGTATGTGTATATATATGTATATACATGTATATGTACACACACCTATATCTATAAAAAATATATATTTTCTTAATATATCGGGGTTGAAATTTTGAGCATATTTCAACCCTTAAATGTTGACAAAAATATGTTTTTTCACTTCTACACCCCCTTCCTCTAGGTTTATACACACAAACACACACACACACACACACACACACACACACATATACACAGCTCAAAAAAATAAAGGGAACACAAAAATATTCTTATTAAATACTTTGTTCTTTACATAGTTGTGCTGACAACAAAATCACACAAATTATCAATGGAAATCAAATTTATCAACCCATGGAGGTCTGGATTTGGAAAAACACACTACAGGCTGATCCAACTTTGATGTAATGTCCTTAAAACAAGTCAAAATGAGGCTCAGTAGTGTG
>JBBPCZ010000001.1:18001834-18014936 GCA_037974445.1 Brycinus macrolepidotus
AACCGAGGAGGAATCTGGAACCGAACCTGTGTTCTCCTCACCAGCTCACACAATATCAACTACTTTTACAAACAAACAAATCTTGATATTTTTACTGCTTTCTTGTTTGTTTGTATTTATTATAATGCTAACTTTGCTGGCAGAAAGACACTTTATCACACACTGAGAAAAATGGCTCTAAACAGTTTGCACAGGTGCCTGAGACTTTTGCAAAGTACTGTATATCAATATTTGCAAATATTTTCTACATACATGATGTGTATCATAATATTCATTAGCACATGCTACATCTTGTCACTGTCCAACACAGTAACTTTACAGGAGAAGGAAAATCATTTTCTACTTCTGAGTTAATGTAGAGCATTTTTATTCCACGTCATTTTGGTTTGTGTCTTCCAAAAGGTTCACAGAGTAAAAGGTGGCGCCTGCAGTCAAATGATAAAAAATAAAAATCAATATACACGGTTCCCTTTGGACGGAGTAAGACTATGATTGCATTGTTTTAAATGCAATATTCGTAAAAGTAAACTATTTAAAAAAGAACAAGCATGGCTTCTGAGTAACTGTTTAAGTAACTGGTTCTACTATCAGGAGATTCTGAGTTAGATCCCCTGTGATTCAATTCAGTTCAGTTTTATTTATATAGTGCTTTTTACAACCAGTGTTGTCAGAAAGCAGCTTTACAGAATCCAGGACCGAGCCCCTAGTGAGCCAAGGACAACGGAGGCGAGGAAAAACTCCCTAAAGCTGGAGGAAGAAACCCCGGAAGGAACCAAGACTAAAAAGTGGAACCTGTTCTCCTCTGATCGACCCGGAGAGAGAGAAAGAGAGTCTCTAACAATAGAAGGCCTTCTTGTACAGCTTAATCACTGCAGAACAGATTGGTCGTCTATGACTAACAGAGCAGGTACAGTTAAGGGTCAAATAACATTCAAAAAGATGCATAGGAGCTTTACATGTCTTGGAGGAACCATGTACTAGCCTTCCAGTTTGGAAGCATTGTGTGTAGAGGGAATCCTAGCTAGCGAGGGAAACTGGACTTGACTATATTGAGGAGAAAATTAGAAAAAATGCAAAAAAAGTGAAAATAAAAAAAGATGGTTGCAAATAAGATAAGTGGCCCCTTATAGTCATGCGTGAACACACAACACCACACAGTGTGAACAGTGTGAAATTCTTTCTCTGCTTTTAACCAATTTAACCCATTCACCAAGTGAAGCAGTGGGCAGTACCCGGGGAGCAGTGTGTGGGGACGGTATGTTGCTCAAGGGTACCTCAGTGGTACCACTAGCAGTCCTGGGATTTGAACCCACGACCTTCTGATCACAGGGGCAACTCCCCAACCATTAAATATTATTCCATCTAATCAGAAACTGTTATTATTCTGGCACTATGCACTGGTTGTTGTTTGCGGGTTCTCTGTGATCGGTCTAAATCTGTGTGTTTATGGTCCATGCAGATGTTTAGTGTTCTAGAAGTACTGGTGATTTTCAAAATTGTTTTAGAAAAGATTATTGTAATTTATTAAAACTTAAGAAAGCTATAACAATTATAATATATATAGCATATAATTATATTGCCCACCCCCAGCTGTTAGTATTGAGTAGCCTGACTGTATTGACCTTTCAAGTACCTCAAGGGAATTGCAATCCAGATCAAATAAAAAATAAACGAGAGTTTCCACACCTTCCTAAACAATTTTTAAGACTTTTCAAGGACCCAACATGGCAGTTTCATACACCAATCAAGGTTAATTACTGTTACAACAGTGTTCACTTCTCTGTTCGTTTCTTGCTTGTTTGCTGCTGTTTAACCTGCATCATGACTTCAGAAGGACGCACAGACGGCAGGAGACACACATGCAGACAACGGAACATAACATATTTACAAATGTTAAAGAACTTCAATTTCTATTTTTGCACAAAATATAAATTCACTCACTTTTAATGGTCCAAGTCTATTTATTTCAAAACTTCTCAAGGCCATGAATTTATTTCTAAAATTCACAAACCAGTGGGACCTGTGGGAACTGTGAATAAACCCAAACAATACTGTAATCAAAATAAGCTCAGCGATTTTCCTGATTATAAAGTTTTGAATACTCACCACAGTATTGCTTCCAGGGATGATAAAAATAGGCCTGTTTTCCATAAAGGGTGATAAAGAAACAATGAAACATTCAGCAGATGTTCCTGTTACCCCTCTGTTTATCGCAGTAAAGATCTGTATGGGTGTGTGATATGCCACAATATCATGATATATCAGTTTTCTCCGTACTCCAGTTACTCCATACTGGTTGTTGTTGTTTACAGGCTCTCAATAGTTGGTCTAAATCTTTAGTTGTTCAGTGCTCGATAAATGACTTCTCTTACTAGAGCTCTGCTACCCGACCCCAACCCGACTGGGCCTGTAAAGATATCGGGGTCGGGCTGAGTTTGTGCCGATTTTTCAGGTACATCACCAGGTCGGGTTAGTTTTGCAGAGTTTTTATGTAGTACACTCTCATGCATTCTCTGTCTCTCTTTCTCTTTCTCTCATAGTGTTAGCAGTGTTGGTCATATCTCCAGAGTTTGAGGAGAGGGTAAAAGTGTAAAAAAAAAAAAACAAAAAAAAAAAAGTGTAAAGTATCAGTTTTGTCATACGTGAACATACCACAGCACACAGTGTGAACAATGTGAAATTCTTTCTCTGTATTTAACCCATTCACCAAGTGAAGCAGCGGCCAAATGCCTTGCTAAAGGGTACCTCAGTGATGCCACTAGCAGTCCTGGGATTCAAACCCAAGGGCAGCTGGTGGCCTTGTGGTTAGTGTGTTGCCCCTGCAATCAGAAGGTTGTGGGTTTGAATCCCAGGACTGCTAGTGGCACCTCTGAGGTACCCTTGAGTAAGGTACCGTCCCTACACACTACTCCCCGGGCGCTGTGTTCCTGGCTGCCCGCTGCTTCAGTGAATCCATGGATGATGAGAGGGTTGTGTTGAGCCACTTGAAAGGTCACAGCTTGTTTGTTAAGTTCTGCCCAAGTATGTTAAGTATTTCTGTGATTAGCACCAGAGAGAGGAGCTTTAGCACAGTGAGGCTAACAGTTGAAGGGTGAATGTTGTTCTCTGTCAGTCCCGATCAGCAGTTCCATAGAAACACACTAATATTTTACACTGTTGCAGATGTGTAAACACACTGAGAAGACCCACGGTGAATGTGTTACACATGTGTAAAGCACCAGTTTCTCTCGTTTAAGCCATTTTCAGCTCTCAGCAACTCTGGAAAACCACATTTGTGATAATGCAGCTCTGTTAGAGAGGTGAGCCGGTTTGGGTTTGAGTTTCAGATTTAGCAGTAGCAGGGAGTAATAATCTATTCCATTCACATGCAGCAGGGACTAATATAATCTATTCCAAAGGCAGTGACATGTTTCTGGAAAGTGTCTGTGGGATGAGATAGAGGGTGTGTGACGTTTCCTTTACATTCTTTACTGCTGAGAGCACTGCTGCTGTCCGGACTGACCGTGCCCAACACAATCTTGGTTCTGTTTTGTTGCTATGAAAACTGATCATTGGGGTTTCCGTACAAATCGCGTGGGGGGCGAAACAGAAGATTTTTAAAAGTGGTTCTGGCGCCCATGAGTAACTATCATGAATCATTCAGTGTCGACTATGAATTCTTCTGCAACTCCTTTGAATTATTCAGTAACTAATATGAATGTTCAAGTATTTACTGTAAAGTATTCCGCATCTTATTATTATTCAGTATGATTCAGTAATTACTAAAAGTGTAAAGTGGCCATTTTTGTCATAGAACAGGACAGCACACAGAGTGAAATTCTTCCTCCGTATTTAACCCATCCACCAAGAGAAGCAGCGGGAAGCCAGGAACACAGCGCACGGGGAGCAGTGTGTGGGGACGGTACCTTGCTCAAGGGAACCTCAGTGATGCCACTGACAGTCCGGGGATTCAAACCCACAACCTTCCGATCGCAGGGCAACTTCCTAACCACCAGACCACCAGTTGCCATAACATGTAGGTTATGTAGTTAAGTCTCTGAAACCAGGAGTATGACTCATTTAGGGCCCTCTGTTTTATGCCTAATATTATTATGATTATTGATAGACGTCAGTTGATACTTTATACAGACATAATTTGACGTTCTCTCTCTCTCTCCCTCCCTCTTTCTCTCTCTCTCTCTCTCTCTCTCTGTCCTGCTGCCCTCTGGTGGTGACTAAACTCATTTTGGCGATGGCCAGATCCGCATTTGTTACAGTTCACCTTTTTATAAAAAAAAAATAAAAGGATTCACAAACTATGATCTAAGCATTCAGTCTTGTTCACGCAAAAAGGAATCTACTTTAAAATATTTTCAGTGTGATTCTCAAAGGGATTTTATTATTTTTTTGTGAAAAATAGATGTCAGATTTTTTTTCGCATTAAATATGTTTGTATCTAACTTCTCGTGTCTGGTTGTGAAACAGGCTAAAAATACTGAATAAACCTAAAGTGCATAAAGCTGAAGTTTTCCCAGTTAAAACCCCAATCCTGTATGATTTAGTGCTCTCCAGCTCACACACAGGAGATAACAAACCCTTAAAGTGCCCAAAATGTATGTGAGAGCAGGAAAACAATAAAATGAGCAGAGGGGTTTAGTCCAGGGGCAGAACTGCGATTGACTGCTAAAAGGACCATTCACATTGGAGCATATGAATTTTAGCACACAGATACCTTTTGTCGCTATGGTCAAGGGTGAGGTGTATTGGGGCAGCTGGTGGGGCCTGTTGGTTAGGGAGCTGCCCCTGCGATCAGAAGGTTGTGGGTTTGAATCTTAGGACTGCTAGTGGCACCACTGAGGTTCCCTTGAGCAAGGTACCGTCCCCACACACTGCTCCCCGGGCGCCCCTCATCGGTGGGTGCCCACTGCTTCACTTGGTGAATGGGTTAAATACAGAGAAAGAATTTCACACTGTATACTGTGGTGTGTTCACACATGACTATAAGTGGCCACTTTACTTATCCAGTCTTTTGCTATACTTTTAGTTTATTACCTTTATTATCTCTTTTGCGTGTTAACTGATCTCCCTCAGATGAATCTAATGAGAGTATAATGGTTAAAGAATACCAGGAACACAGGTAGGTTTATTGTAAACTTCAGTAAAACCCCAGTGCACTGACAGGGGAGTAGATTTATGATTATGATTTATTACAGAAGCTGTGCAAATCCCTCACTATTACAAAGCAGAAGTTCAGGGATTGATGGACCAATGCCCTTGGGCACACACACTCGTAATTCTACTTATACAAAAGTTTACAATTAAGCCATTTTGCTATTAACCAACATGAGTTCATTATCATCTAGTTTAACCTTTTTCTTCACCGTGCCCATGCAGTTTCAGATTGTGTCCGAGCTCCCTCAGTTTAGACTTGAGCTCTAAGATTTTTATTACAGTTTTAAATTTTTTAAGGATCATTTTAATTTACAAATTTGATTTATTCTATTGATAAAAAAAAATCTCACTACCAATAAGAGGCCTTTAGAAAGGGCTTAACTAAAGCAGTTTGTTCCACAATATTGCACTAAATTCTAAGGGAGCCTCGAACGCCACCACACTTTCCTCTCTCATATTTCTCTAAAGTCTTTTATACTTCACTTATGCCCCTGTGTGTGAGGTTGTGTATGAATGTGTTTGTTGAGATGTTACTTTTCTCCATTTCTTTTCACTATTTTAATCCATTTTTGTTCCTGTAATCCAGAATAAATTAAATGTTATCATCTTTTCATTTAAATGCCAAATTTGTGGTCTTCTCTTTTTACTTTATACCACATCGCAGAAATTATGAATGGATGGTTTTCCTAGTCTTGCTGTTGTAGAAATTGGTGCAAATTTGCAGAATTATGTGAAAATGGAGGTGGCGAATTTTAAACTTTATGCAAATGTGAACCATGTGAGAACCATCAGTTCAGTGTTGGAAGTGTCTGATGTTCTCTAGAGGTGGGAGAAACCAAAAAGGTCTGACCAAGATGGTGGCAGCTAAAGGCTACATGTAGCTTGAAAACACGTGATTAAAAGATGTACAGGCAACCTTACTGTCTACGTCAACACAAATCATTTATATGTTACATCAAATTAAAACAAATAGACCCATAAAGATCAACACTTTAACTTTGGAGCTAGTTGAGTTGGGAACCACTAACAGTATCTGACTGTGCCACCTGCCACTATGGGATGTATTTCTTACATCCCGGGATATACAAAAAAATGGGAGGTAATAAAGCTGACGGAGAGAATACACAAAGTAAAGCCGTCTCATCACTGTTTACAGACTGGCTGAATCTCTTGATGGTGCTGGCTTGCTGGGATCACCATCCCACAACTACACTTGCTACTAACAGGACAACCAACTTGTTTGCTGTTTTCATGACCTTCATGAACATTTGCAACTATTGCATAGCAGTGGAGGCCTAGCGTTACACTAAACTCACTAACACACACTCACGGCACAGAAACCCACCTGTTCTGGGTTTATAAACTCTCTGATAACTCTTGAAAAAAAATGAAATGTTCATTTTTATTGTTTCCAACATTCTGGCCTGTAAATATGTACAAATTTTTTTTTAAAAGAAATCTTAGGCAATATCTCCAAGTGAGTAATCAGTTCACTTAACTGACTGTAATCCCCTAAATCTTCAACGTTTTACAGTGTTTGCTTTAATCACTATTAGAGAACACTGCAGTGACAGAATATGGAGTTTATGTAGCTTCCTTACCTGACACAGCTCGGGTTCCCAAACCACAAATCACGGAATGGGTGGATGCTGCCACTGGTGGAGATCTAGAGAGTATATAAAGAAGGAAAAGAGGGGTTAACTTCCTCTCACTGTTTGTGGACCTGCAGCACTAAGGTAGGGATGAAAAGTATATTCTTAGTGACCAATTGAAGTTTCCAACATGTACTTTAATAAACACCAACAGTTAATTGTTCATCTAAGTAAAGTGTATTTATTCAAGGTTTTTGCGGTCTGACCATCATGACCGTCTCCTACACGTTGGAGGTCGCCAATGCCAAGTTTGCTGGCTTCTCCAAGCTTCTCTTCAGATGGAAGGGCAGCATTTATAAACTGTTATACAAGGAGTTTCTTGTTTTCTGCTTGCTCTACAGCTTCTTCAGCATTATATACAGGTAACATCCCTCTGGGGAAAGTAGTTTGACTTTGTTTTGAAATTTTTTCTGATGTTTGATTTGTATTAATTAAAAAGAATCCTTGCAAAGGTTGGTGTAAAGAGGTTGTCAATCCAAACTAGACAATTTTCTTTTCCAAATTGTTATTTTCAAAGTTTATAAGACTTTATAATATACATTATTGTGTTATTCCATAAATTATATGTTAGTGTTATAGCACTAAAAATTGGTCTATAAGCTTCTGTTGATTGCTAGCTATATCAGTCTTATAGCTTCAGAGTATGCACTGGCCACTTGCAAATTCTCCTCACTGCATCCTATTTGTTTCAATGGAGAGCTATGCCACATTGCATGGTGCATGATTTTAGCAGTCTAATTTTACCTAATTTTTTAAAGTTTAGCAGGTTTCAAAACAGGATTTCTGAGTAACGTAGGGCCAAAGGCTGTCCAGTTTAAATGGACAAGGATCACTTAAATTAAATTATCTGGCTAACTGAGAATTCCTGCTTTAAAAATGCCCCCAGAATCAGTTCTAAGGCTCATAAGCAGAGCTTGGTGTATGTTTCAGGTGTGTCCTCAGTGATGTCCAGCAGGAGCTGTTTGAAAGAGCCGCACGTCACTGTAATAAGTTCGCCAAACTCATCCCTATGTCTTTCGTTCTTGGTAAGGAATTTCACAGACTTTTCCATTTCAGACCCCATGAGTTCTAGTTATGCTGACCACTGTCCATCAAACCCTGATGGACTCAAGACTTGTCAGACTCAGTTTATGACACCGTATGACAAGCACAAAGAATGGACAAAAATTCAGCCCTCAAGGCGGCTGCTTTTAGTAAAGTGGCCCCTTCTGGTTAACAAACCAGCACACAGTGTGAACAGTGTGAAATTCTTTCTCAGCGTTTAACCCATTCACCAAGTGAAGCAGTGGGCAGCCAGCGACGCAGCGCCCGGGGAGCAGAGTGTGGGGACGGTACCTTGCTCAAGGGTACCTCAGTGGTCCCACTGGCAGTCCTGGGATTCAAACCCGCAACCCTCTGAGCGCAGGGGCAAGTTCCTAACCAGCAGGCCATCAGCTGCCCCACAGAATAAAGTAGTAACATACTTTATTCCATGTCTCTAGATAACAATGAGTCTTAACATAAGCAACATAAGCAAGTCTTTTACTGAACACCTCCACAGGGTTTGAAGAGACATTGTGATGATTTAGGTCCGCACCATGCTAACAACTGGTCTATAAGAGCTATAAGAGCTTCAGTGTATGCACTGCCCACTCCTAACTGCATCCTATTTATTTCATTGGAGAGCTCTGCCACATTGCATGGTGCATGATGGGAAGTTTAGCAGTCTAATTTTACCAAAACATTTTTAATTTTAGCAGGTTTTATGCAAACAAGTATAGCTGCTGGAATTCTCTTCTTTTAATTATAATTCTGAGGATGACGATTTGTAGGGAACATGCTCGATATGATATAGTTGACAAAATTCGAGTGGGAAGGCAAAGTTTAAATCATACGGAGCTCATAGTTTGCGAATGAGGTTGAGAAAGTTTACTGACTGTCTTAC
Source organism: Brycinus macrolepidotus (assembly GCA_037974445.1). Lineage (NCBI taxonomy): Eukaryota > Metazoa > Chordata > Actinopteri > Characiformes > Alestidae > Brycinus > Brycinus macrolepidotus. Next base: position 18,010,562 of record JBBPCZ010000001.1, read on the forward strand.
GGACAACTGAGGCACATTAAGAGAATTCTAAAAGTCTAAAATTATATCTGCATTTTATTTGACGTGACATTATATTTAAAGAAATAAGAAATGGGAAACAGTGTGTTTACTGCCCCAGATATATTTGTGGTGGTTCATGTTAGTCTCCTTTAGAAACGACATAGAAATGCCCACCGATGAGATCCAGTGCAACGTAAAAAAAGTACAAGTGGACATATATTGTAAAGATGCAAATTGTAGACACCACACGTGCTTTGGCTGATCAACTACAATTGGGTTAAAGCTGAAAAATGTCACTTTTTTCACTGAACTATTTCTTTATTAATAGTATTTAATCCTGCAGTGTAAAAAATCCAGTCGATCAAGCCTCATCAGCTGAAGTGATTGTGTGTGTTTTTCAGGGTTTTATATCACTCAGGCTTTCCAGCGTTGGTGGGGTCAATACACCAGCTTCCCCCTGCCTGATAACCTAATGATGGTGGTCTCGGGTAACGTCCATGGCTCTGATGAGAGGGGTCGTCTCCTGAGGCGGACGCTGATGAGATACGCCAACCTCTCTTCTGTCCTCATCCTGCGCTCCATCAGCACACGCGTCCACAAACGCTTCCCTACACTTCAGGACATAGTGGAGGCAGGTGGGAGTGCAGGCAGGCCTGAGAATATTTCAGCTATTCTTATTTTGGATTTGACTCCAGTATGATTAGACCTACACCGTTTAACACTTTATATCAGTGTCATAAATTAAATGAACAAGGAGCTGCCCAAAATAAAGGCTTCTTTTATAAACAGAAGCATGAAATGCAGTGTCAGATGCCACATAAGCAAGTGTATTTCATCAAAGCAAGTCAGTATGAGAGTATGTGTTGGTTTAAGCAGGCAGTCAAGCCTCCATTACCTGGAGCCTCATAGCGCCAGTGCAAAACTATAGACAGTGAAGCAAACTATAGACAGTGGAGACATTTTAACAACTGTGTACATTTAAACTGAGTAAATCAAATTTTTAAATCTATTTTCTTCAACGTGAATTAACTGATGAAAAGAAAGAATAAGAAGTCAGTGTTTTATACCTTAAAAAAACAGTAAGTTCCTTGCAAACATTGAGGTTCTAATATAAGTTATCTAATATAATGTCATTGCCTTGAATGTAGGATTTATGACTGAGGAGGAGCTGAAAACTCTTGATCATCTGTACTCTGACTTTAATAAGTACTGGATGCCTCTGACATGGTTTGCAAACCTGGCGTCGAGAGCGAGGGAGGAGGGCCGAGTGAAAGACGACATTGCTTTGAGGCTCCTGATGGATGTGAGTGGTCAAAAGGCATCCTCTATTATCACTATTATTATTATTGTTGTTTTACATATTTTAAATACTGTTGAACTGTCAAAAGCTTGCAAATAAGAATGTCACTCACTTTTAATACTGTGTGAACTGTGACTCTAATCTAGTGTCATCACCGCACCGACACTTGACATTAACCACTTCCCTGTTATGTGTCAGGAGCTGAATAACTACAGGGCGAAGTGCAGCATGCTTTTCCATTACGACTGGATCAGCATCCCACTGGTTTACACTCAGGTAAAGTGGCATGTATGAGGAACTTCATGACACTTGAAGATAAAAAGGGCCTGAGTTTAATTTAAAGACACTATCACGGGCTTGTAAAGGCATTTTAATTTACATCACACAGTCCCATAAAGACTTCATGAAGTTTCAGCTTTTCTACGCCACTGTGATGTATTTAAAATTATAAAACACTTAAAAGCATGCAACAAAGCATAAAACATTCTGATTGGCTAATATTATTTTATAAAGGCAGGGGAACATCATTATGTATTCTAAACAATGCTAACTGGTGGGCTATATGTTTCTATTATTTGTTAGCAACATTAGAAACAGCTCAAAAGCAAAAAAAAAAAAGAAGTTCAGACATCAAACAGCCAGAGTCTTTGTGATCGACTATAAGACGGGAACTGTGTGCACTTGATTTTTTACTAAACTGTTTCTTTAAGCCCATATACATATTTACTATTGTGCCTATATATAGGGCTGCCACTGTTGATTATTTGAGTAATTAAGTGATCTACAAATTGTTTCGCCAATTAATTGAATAATCAATTTTTAACCAAAACAATAAAACATTGTCTTGATTGAAATATAATTGCAGCGCTGTTTAATTCTCATACAGGGCTTAATACTGCTACAGCTCTGAGAGTTCAGCTCTACTTAACCATCTGAAACATTTAAAGCTTGTAATGGACATTCGAGGGCCAGTGCTCTAACAGTGACAGTGTAAAATGCATTGCTTCCAAAAAAAAAAAAAAAAAAAAAAAAACCCTGCCTATGAAAGTTTTTTGTAGAGCATCATTTGCTTCTTTCCCTGGTGGTCTAGTGGCTAGAATTCGGCGCTCTCACTGACGCGCCCCGGGTTCAATTCCCAGTCAGGGAAGGCCTAGCTTTCATGGGCCAGTTACTGGCCTGGTGGTTAGGGAGTTGCCCCTGCGATCAGAAGGTTGTGGGTTCGAATCCCAGGACTGCTAGTAGCACCACTAAAGTACCCTTGAGCAAGGTACCGTCCCCACACACTGCTCTCCGGGCGCCCCTCATTGGTGACAGCCCCCTGCTTCACTTGGTGAATGGGTTCAATGCAGAGAAAGAATTTCACACTGTTCACACTGTGTGCTGTGGTGTGACTGTAAGGGGCCACTTTACTTTATACAGAAATAACCCACAGTGTCTTCTGATTTCTATTTGTCCTTAGGTGGTCACTTTGGCTGTATACTCCTTCTTTGCTTTCTGTCTGATTGGACGTCAGTTTGTAAAACCCGAGAAAGGCGACGAACTTAAGGTTCATGTGGATCTGTACATCCCCGTCTTCACACTGCTCGAGTTTTTCTTCTATGCTGGCTGGCTGAAGGTACGATTTTAAATAAGTTTGTAAAATAAATGAACGAACGAACATTTTGTTTATACAAAACCCATTTGTTCAAGTAGGTCGGGGAGCTCATCATCAACCCATTTGGAGAAGACGATGATGACTTTGAAACCACCCAGCTCATTGATCGAAACATTCAGGTCATACATTCTATTCAAAAATGATCAAATATAATTTCACTTACAACAGTAATCCACTGTAACAGCGACCGGCCTGTCTGAATTCCAGGTCTCCATGCTTGCTGTGGATGACATGCATCAGAGCCTCCCTCCTCTGGAAAAAGACAAATATTGGACAGATAAAAGTTTCAGACTACCATTCGGCCCAGTAAAACCCATCTTCATGGGCTCCACTTATGACATGAGGTAACCTTGTTTTATTTATAAAGCCAGTCTAAAGCAACAGAAGTTTGGACTCACTTGGTCGAATGTATGTTTTTTGAAATTTGTTTCTATGAAAAGCACAAATTGTGAAGTTCACACCAATGCATGAAATTATTAGAAAAGAGATTTTAGAAGCCCTCCCAATGAGTAGTTAGTTTCAGTTAGTGTGGTGTGATCAAACTAGGGCTCCTCAAAAATGTATTAAAACCAGGATTGTATAAGACTATACTTTCAGGGATCATTTCTCTAGTTTCTAACTTGGAAATTTGATTCGAAAGTGTTACATCTCTCTAACCACGATGACGAGTTGAGGTGTGTTCTCCTGAGCGCGAATCGGGTATTGATCAGTGATTTATTTCACCAGTCTTTACCATTGATGACCGTTCTCTGCTTCTCTGGAGTCAGAGAGGGAGAATATACAATTAGAGTGGTTAGAGAAGAGAGAGAAAGGAAAAAAAAAAAAAAAAAAAACAGGATCATATTAAAATGCACTAAAACTCCTTGTTCAATGCAATTTGATTCAACATCAATGCCAGTTGTGCAGACTATAGTGGGATAAAAACGCTCACATAGACTGCAGCAGCACATCATCTCCATCACTTTGTAGTTTACAGAGTGTAGTCCATCTTTTTTCTACAATATGTTCTGAGAAATAAATAATACCTGCTCACGGCTGGTCTTGTGGGGGTCTGGATCATTGACAAAGGGGGTAACAGCTGCAGAGAAACGGACGAACTACAGTCTATAACTGTAAACAACAAAGTGCACCTACACTATGTGGACAAAAGTATTGGGACGCCTGACCATTACACCAACAGGGACTTTACTGACATTGCATTCAAATTCTTAGACTTTATTATGGAGTTGGTCCCCCTTTGCAGCTATAACAGCTTCCACTCTTCTTGAAAGACTTTCCACAAGATTTTGGAGTTTCTGTGGGAATTTGTGACCATTCATTCTGTAGAGCATTTATGTAGTCAGACACTGATGTTGGACGAGAAGGCCTGGCTTGCAATCTCCGTTCCAGTTCATCCCAAAGGTGTTGGATGAGGTTGAGGT
>JBBPCZ010000001.1:18016546-18036921 GCA_037974445.1 Brycinus macrolepidotus
CCACACCGAACTCATCCAGCCATGTCTTTATGGAGCTTGCTTTGTGCACTGGGGCACAGTCATGCTGGAACAGAAAAAGTTCTTCCACAAACGGTGTCCACAAAGGTGGAAACATGGTGCTGTCCAAAATGTCTTGGTGTGTTGAAGCATTAAGATTGCCCTTCACTGGAAGTAAGGGGCCTAGCCCACAAAACCCTGAAAAACAGGTGTGTCCCAAAACTTTTGTCCATATAGTGTCCAGTATTAGCCCTAACTAATAGTTGAAAAACTGAAATAGTTGAAAAAAGCTGCTGTTTAAAACTTTATGGGAAAGTAGAGAGGTGTGACCTGTGGTGCGTTTGGACCTTCAGTGGAAAGTTGTTGAACAGAAAAAAAAGATGAAGTTGACTTGTTTGAATTTTCCATTCCACCTTAAATAGTGCAGAAGTTCCATTTAAGGTGGAAGGGAAATTTCAAACCAGAAGAATGTTGTTCTCACATTCTAAACAGGTGAACTCATACCTGGAGTTGGAGCTGTTCCAGTAGACTGCATGCCTATCCGAGACCATCCTGTCATCCGCCCAAACGGAGACCCAACACACCAGCATCAGCACCAACACTGGCACCTCCATTGGAAGAACCTCACAAGAACCTCCTTGGCAGTCTTGGTAATGTTCTAGGTGGAGTAAAAAAACTGATTTTTCTCTCTTAACAATGACCTACGTTTGTACATCCAACCACGACGAGCCTGTTTTCGTCCCAGCTTGCTTAGATTCTTCTGCTGTCAGCATGCACTCCTTCAGGAGCATTTTGAGAAGATCACCACTTCATACTAAATCCCACGTCCTGGACCACAAACGTTCAGAAAACTGCCTTAAAACCCACGATCTGGGCTCCACGTGCATATAAAGTGGGATTAGTTGTTCTCCAAAGCCAAAGTCCTTGGAGGCGCAGGTTCCTCAGGTTCCTCGGTCTCGTTTGCAGAAACAGTGTGGTTCCAAGGGGTGTGAAAGTGCGCACGAGGCTTAAGTGAGGATGAACACCCTCAGGAGAACATCTACACGCTTCATGTGAGATCTATAATCCCAAAACAAAGAAGGGAGAGTCTTCACGCAGCGTTAGGTTTCAGCGAGTCCATCATTTCCTCAGATCACTCCTGAAGTCCCACATCTTCTCCCAGACTCTGAGCTGAAGTCTTCAACCGCTTCCTCACACCTCCAGCACCTGCAGCCCCATGATCAACACTGCCAATGCCGAGTAGAAGCACTCAGACTCCGCCCACTCTCCTCAGAGGGGCAGGGCTTGGGACATGATGAAGCCAATCAGCTTTGAGAAACTGCTGCTTTTGAAAAAAAAGTGGGTTTCTTAACTATTTTCATGACTTTATTTGCATACCATCAGCTTAAATGTATATAAAGACACTATTAATAAAAAGCAAATTGCAAAATTGCACGGTAAATTGGAATCCAATAAAGACGACTGTTTCCCAGTCCGATTTTTGGGGGAAGGGGGAGGGCAGAGGGAACAGCTGAAGCATTTTATTGCCAGATTTATGATATACATTTATTATCCTAAAAGTCAGGCATGAAATGATATTAATAGAATGTCTCGTTCTACATGTTTCGTTCAACAGAAAGTGAAAGATGGTTTGTACAAGTGTAAAGGGCGCCACCTGCTGTTCATGATCAGCAACTGCAATAGAAACATCTTGAGGGTCCACTCACTGGCCACTTTATTGGAAACCCCTTTGTGCTTCTACTCCCTGGCCACTTTTTTTGGAAACCCTTTATGCTTCCATTCACTGGCCACTTTGTTAGAAACCCCTATGTGCTTCCTCTCATCACTGGCCACTTTATTGGAAACCCCTACTATGTGCTTATATTCACTGGCCACTTTATTGGAAACCCCTGGGTGCTTTCATTCACTGGCCACTTTATTGAAAACCTGATGCTTCCATTCACTGAACTCTTTATTAGAAACACCTTATGCTTACATTCACTGGCCATTTTATTGGAAACCCCTATGTGCTTCTACTCACTGGCCACTTTATTGGAAACCCCTACTACGTGCTTCTACTCACTGCCCACTTTATTGGAAACTCCATGTGCCTCCACTTACTGGCCACTTCATTAGAGAGACCTCCCTATAGGTCCACTACACAGGTCCTCCTGTACTCCTCTTTATACTGGCCAGTTTCTGACCACAGGACCTGATGTTGTCCAGATATTACTTGCATAGGGGACCGTCCTCATGTCAGCAGTGGTGTGTGTCTCTCACCGGCATGAGTTTATGAGACAGATAAGTTGAGAGTGGGTCCACTTATATCGTCTGAAACCGAACCCTGATGAAGGTCTAGAGGAATAAACACACTGTCCACCAACAGATGAGCCACAGTCTCTAACAGTACACCAGCAAAGAGAAGCTACAAGTCAGGTGTTTCTGATAAAGTGGCCAGTGAGTGTATAAGCTCCACCAGATCAGTTCAGTGTTTCCTCTGGCACTCTGCTGCTTAACAGTAGTGAAGGGAGGACAAATCCTTTCCTACTCTCCATTCTGCCCATTTGTAGGTCATTCTCATAAGAGGCTGTTTTATTTATAGGCTGTGTAGGTTTTACAGCCCGCCAGCTCAAACAATATTCATTTCACTGTATCCTTTAAAATCCCTGTCCAAACAAGCATCCTACTGAGGAGCAGGACGGATGTTAACACCTGATAAGGAAAGAAAGAGCAGTGGAACTCAAGCTGCTCTATTTAAAGAACCCACATCCTACATTTTTCTTTTATTGTACATCTCCCCTGTAAAGTATGTTGCGTTTTATGTGCAAAACTGTTGTAATTATGTTTTTACATGAATGTCTTCCAACCTCTCTTTATTCCTAGAACTAAACAGAATGTGCTAATAAGACTTGTACATGCAAATGAGCTCTGTTCTGATTGGCTGCCCTTTTTCAGGCCACACTCAAAAAGCAGCCTGGGCTGAAACTCTGTTTCTAACTTCAGCATGAACAGGCAAGGCTTAACTGCTGGAGGCTGAAATTTGTAAAAGCAATTGTTTTTGTGACATCACAAAACTACTGAAGGCAAAACAGGTTGTTTTAAAGCAGCTATGTTTCCATAAGTGGGCTGTATGAACTGAAATCCGTAAACTCAGGCAAACCAGCAGTAAGCCAATGCACAAAATACAAACTCTTATTTACAACGTGATTTTGAGGTGGACTTCTGCTACAGGTTGTGAACAGTAGAATAGTTTATACACTTAACAAATAAACTAGTGTTGGTCTTAAGTAGTAGCGCCTAACGGCTGGTCCTGTACATCCAGATTTAACAAGAACATTTTAAAACTCTTGAGGCTAAAGGGGAAAAAATGCAGGCAGTGAATGAAATGTAAGTAAAAAGCTGTAGAAAATGAAAATGTTACTGAGGGGGGGAAAAAAACAAGCGTTCAGGGAATCCAAAGACGAGGAAAAAAAAAGTGAGAAGTTACTAAAGATTTATTGAAAGCAGAAAAGAACGAAGCAGTGTCAAGAGATGGCTGTTTTCATCGAAGAGGGTCATTTACATGTGCCGAGACGTCATGTTGGAATATCTTTAATATTCTGTGTAATAAAAAACATAGGTAATGCTCTACAATGAGCAGTTTATGCTGTTGCCTTTATCAAAATATACATAAAGAGGTGTGGGGGGGAAAAAAAAGGCACTGACTTACCGCAAAAGCAGAGGGGGGGGAGGAAAAAAAAAAAAAAAAAAAAAAAAAAGGTATAGAACAGTCCATACTCATTCGCACCCCACCAGCTTACCCCTCATTACAACTTTCCCAAACTATTTAGAAAAAAAAAAAAGTCACCAGGGGGCACCAAATCTACTCTAAGACCCAGTTCATTCTGGATTTCTCATTACAGGAGTATTTCACTAAGAATTGAAGTCACTAACAGGACAGTTTAACCCTGAAACAGTTTATTAAAGGAACAGTCCAAAAACTATTAAAATAAGAAATTTCTCCCCACCTTGTCCAAGCCATCTGAGACATCCGAAGTTCTCTTTAGTCTCACACTCAAGACATTGAGTTCCATTAATCTTCATTACTTAACCAAATTAGCCTTAACACCCTAGTGCTAAAACTGAGGAAGCAAAAGGGGGAATTTTAGTGAACTACTCCTTTAATAAAACACTTCAGGCCCTTACTGTCCTGATATGACTTTCAGCAGATCATAAAGATCTGAAAAAAACAAAAATCATGTTTCAAACCTATCCTATTTGGATACTCCTCTCTAAACCAAAATTTCCTCCTTCTGAAACATAAAAAGGAATGTTTGAGAGCACAGTAGGCACTGTATACAGCATCAAAATACAAAAATAAGACATTCTGGTCAATTACCTTCTAAGTTTCTGGTAACATCTGGAAAGAAAAGTGCCAGAAAACATGACATTTTAAGACATTCTTTTTAAGACAGTGCTGCAAGGTTGATGTTGAGGGAAAATATTTGCTACAACAGCAAAAAAAAAAAACAAAACAAAAAAAAAAACACTTGGTCTGAAAACAGTCAAAAGTGGATGAAAGATTTGGCTATTGTGTGCACTAATAATGGGCAATATAAATGCCACTTCTGCCTCATTTTATGGCAGGATAAACCCTTGGTGTGAAAGGCTTTATCCTTAAGGCTTGCTGTGGGTGTGAAGCTGCCGTGTATGTAGCATTGGTACAGAACCATTAGAGGCAATGAAACTGGGTCTCCAAACCGGATGGAGACTAAGCTAAGGCACAGTGACTGAAGGGACAATGCCCTGACTGATTTCATACAGTATAGAAATGATACAAAAATGTGCATCTAAGGAAAAAAGAATCAAAAACGGAATGAAACTATATTGGAATACATTTTCACACAAAGTTAAGGACAACGACCCTACATTTCTTAACTATCATAGGGAAAAAGCCAATAGCGCTTAAGAGGGTTCTTCCTAATTGTATAAATGCCAAGGTCTGGGGACTCACAGCTGCTTTAGCTGTGGTGCAAGATAACAGACTGTCTGAACAAGCAACTAACAGACAAAAAGGCCTGAATATTTAACCTGCTGATCAAATCTGTCTATAAACAAAAATGAAGCCTTAAAAATGAAACAAAAAAAAGCTCAAATTTACCAAGTCCCATGGATGTACAGAAATGATCCTCTCAGTACTTTTTTTCAGAGCCAAGGCCAAAAAGATCAAAACACCAATTAAGGCACAAGATTTTTGAAAGGCAGAACTGAAGGGAAGGAAAAGATACAAAAAAAGTACCAAAAATCAAGTGGTACAAGATCTCAAACTGACTGGTTTAACTTCATGTAGAACGGCTGGGTAACCTGAAATTGTGGGATTTCCCCCTCAGAGGCACAAGTGTAAACTAAGGCAGCACATCTATGATCCCAAAATATTACTCCATTACCCAAAAACCCAACGGAATGAAAGGGGATTTTGACTCGCTTTTCAAAATGTGAGAACTTAAATCATAATGTGAAACAATGTCTTTGGTGTGAAGTGCTCAGTTCTAGAGAAACTTACGAGTCAGAATTGTTCACAGTGGAGGTGAATGGAACCAGACGTCTAAAAGCTTTCTCACAGAAAGTTATTACATTAAATGATAAATGCGCTGCCTGAGACACTAAGAGTTTTGGCCTAAAACCAAAATGATTTGTAATTTAATTCAGATTTGTCTCTATTTTACCATCAACACTCAAAATAAACACTCAGAAGACCTGTTAAGGTTCACGGGTGAGTTTGGATTGTAAATAAAAGGGCTACATTCGCGCTACATCACAACCCCTGGTTCCATTCACCACAACTATGAAGTTTCAAGACAAAGAACATTTCACATCAAACCACTCTGAAAGATGCAGCCACTGAGTTACGCAAACATTTTAAACTGGAGGAATTCCCTATTAATTATAATGTTTATGTTATGAAGTTTTCGTGAAATGCGGTCTTGGTCTGAACCAACGCCAGAGTGACTAAGCAAAGTCTAAGAGGAAACCTGCAGAGAAAAGCTCTATCAAACCCAATTAAAAACATTGGGTCTTCACAGTCTCCTCCAATCTATTGGTTTAAAAGTGGCATCTTAAATAGACAAGCATGTGAAAATAGATATAAGAAAAGGAATGATAAAGTGTGTCTTGTGGAAAATCCACAGCATTATAAATTGTGGAAGGCTTTAAGTTTGGTCTAAAGTGACAGTCTCTCTCTCTTTCTCCCCCTCCTAAAACGTTTAGCTCCTGACTAACCACGTCCTCAGATGTTGGACTTTGAGAAGGAAACACGGAGGTGATGGTTCTCTCCAAGGTCGTGATTGTGGAACTCGATCAATGAGCTGATTGCCTCGTCTACTGAGCTCATCTGAATGAGTGCCATCTTGTGGTCTTTCCTGAAGAAATGTGAAAAGGTCACTTAAAAGGAAAAGCTCTGAGAAAAGTTACATTTACCAACCAACAACATGGTTCTTTTGTAGCTTTGCACAAGAGCCAACAGTCAAAGGAAGCCTAATTAGCATGGTGCTAACTGCATGTCTACATCACTCTTGCCTCAAACCGTGTGGAGGTGTTTGGCAATCTCTAGTAGACTTGCTGATGGGGTTTCTGATATCATACGAGACTCATCTTTAAACATGAACTAAAGTATGAACAAAACAGGCTTCAGGATGACTCTTGCTGTTTTTAGTTATGATACTATACCTTAGTCCATGTTTATAGATAAGTGTGTCATACAATGTAAGAATCAAAGTCTATTAGAGAGTACAAACTTCCACTAGTTGTTAAATACATTAGCCTTAAAGCTCCAGTGCAAAAACTAACGCAGCAACGTCTTGGCAAATTTGGAACTTTAAATTTGTCAAACTATTCCTTTAAATCAAAAAAACAAAAACACACAGGCAGTACAAAAAAAATGAAAACCTACTGGAAAAACTTGAAAGCCTTAACCGTTGCTCCTGAGCTCCGAAACAGCCCTTTAAGGTCTTCTTCTCCAACAGAAGGTCTGTGAGTAAGGAGAGTGCGAACAAAATACATTAATTTGACAGTGTCTATTATCATAATTTCAACCTCTGTTGCACTTCACTATGGCCCTTATTTAATTTTACGGACAGGTCTGAATGTCTTTGGGCTGTCTTGAGAACACCAAAGCACATTTCCAGTACTGAACATAAAGATCTAAAGACACCAGCGTGACACTAGTAAGAACACTTAACTGGTCCAACTGTAAGAAAAATGTCCAACCCAGTGGTTCACAAACCTGGTCCTGGGGTCTGTCCCATGAAGCAGGAAAAAGGGCCTAGCCAGCTGACTTCAGGCTTAGTTTAATCTGAACCTGGTTTTGTGTCTCATGATGGCGGATAACTTTTTACCAGGTCATGTTATCATGGCAACTTATTCAGCATGATTAACCAGTTTCTCAGGTTTTGAAACAAACAGCTCTAAAGAATCAGAGCCAGCATTCTGGTGGAGGCGGACATGTCTATTTCTTTTCAGTTTGTTTTTTCCCCCCTCCTCGTGACTTTTATAAGCATAATTTACGTAAAATATCACTTTCAGTGGAGGAAACCTATCAGAAATACAAAGTAATTATTCTTCCAATAAAAACACTGTGGTAGCAGTGACAGCCTTGCTCTTTACTGTTACTTCCCAGATACTTACGAGGCATTTCTTCCTACTGTCTTCAACAACTCGTCCTTAAATTCCACTTGACTCGTTGTTTGTCAAACATGTCAAGCTGTCGTGCACAAATGCAAGGATTAATCCTAGCTCGAGTATCTAAGCCTGGCTTAACAGAGGACCCAGAGTCCTGTCTAAGGTGTGCTTAATGAGAAAGGCCTTGGAGTACCTCCTGCTTCATTTACCAGCCTTTCCTGAGTTAACCAGTCTGTTAGTGCAGTGGCCCTCAAACTAGTAATAAAGGAGCCCCAGACAGTCCATATTTTCCTCTAACCCTATGTGGGTTGGAGGAAAAAATATGGGCCATATACAGGGGACCCCGAGGACAAGTGTGAGTATCATTATAAGCTGGAAAACACAAAAGTGTGCAGAACAAGGGGAACTACAGGAGCAGGGCTGGGAATCTGAGGTCTACATGAAGGTGAAGAACTCACGGGATGTTGGAGAGATGCAGGGTGGAGGAGGGAGGGAAGATGTTGGAGTAGTTTTTGGAGCCGGGCTTCTTGAAGCGGTGTAGGGGAGAGTTGCTGTAGTCCTTGGTGAGCCCCTGGTCCTCATGCCCTTCGCGGGGAAGTTGCACCGTGGTGTGTTTGGACAGGGTGATGCGCAGAGCCTTCCCATGAAGCTTCTGCCCGTTCAGGTGACTCATGGCTGAAAGAGACAGACAGGTTAGCTACTTCAGCTGAACAATGACAATGAACTTTTGTTTAAAAAAAAAAAAAAAAGAAGAAGAAGAAAAACATTCAAGTTCCTAAACTGGAGTCTGGATAAGGGGTCCACAAAGAAATCAAAGAAGAAATCAAGCTTTTGCAGATGCAATATACAAAAATAACTAGATATCCACAAACAAATATGACAACAATTATGAGAAAAATGTGAGTAAACAGACTTCACCCTCCCTATCTAAAAAGCAAAAGACATTTACTTAGGTACAGTAAGTGGCCTTATTCAAAGTTCAAGTGAGTGTTTTAACACCAGACTGAGAAACAGAATGGCATAATTTGTTTAACAAACACTTTATATGTGCATTAAAAATATCCAAATTCCTCATCCCCCCAGATCAGCCAAACAAATTTAGTCTGAAGTTTGCCTCTTCAGTCTAGCACTGGAGCTATGAAACTAAAGCAAATAAGAAATTAATCTTTTACGGTGAAAGAATTCTAATACATTTGCCTCTAAGGTACACTGCAAAACTGAGGAAGCAATTCAAACCTGTTCTAGGAAAGAGACTACAGGTGGGGCAAGCTGGCAATTTGATTTACTCTGAACCACTCCTTTAATCGCTACAGCAGTTTACAGGAACAAACTCCAAACGGCAAAAACATTAAGTAACCCTACCCAGCTGAGCTTGTGTTCCATCTGCCATCTGCACCAATGCATTCTCCTTTTTGTTGAAGAGGATCTTCACTCTCATGACATCACCATACACACCTTAAAAAAAGAAAGCAAAAGTATGCTGAGGCACCATCATATTTAAATCAGTAGTGGCTGAAAATCTCTAAGCCCTCAATTATTAATCTAATATGAAATCATTTTATATAAACTGATTGTAGTACAGCATGCACTAAACTAAGATGTACATCTGTCTTTTCTTCCAACTCATTTGGTCTGACTGTGTCTTTCGACAGCTACTCCATGCTACATACCACTCGGTCTTGATGTAAATCACTAAGAGTAACAGCTCAAATCTAAAGACAAGTTTGGGCTACAATAATCTAACAGGGAGTGATTAATCATATGGTCACTGATTGATGGAACATGCAAAAAAATCAAAACATGCAAATCCCTAAACAATGCTAAGGTACATTTTAAATTGGATGAAGGATGTAGGAGTATGATCTCAGAACTGGGCAGAAAAGGTGCAGTATTTCATTCCCAGATTACCATGCCAGGGATTTTCACTTTATACTTTGTGAGACATCAAATGAAGACTCACCCCAAGCTCGGCATAAACTGACAGTTAACGCACCAATACAGGGTGCCAACTGATCTATGAAATCATTCTTTCGTAGCTATTGTGGGGATGCACAAGCACTACAGAACCTTGGTAAAAATCCTATTCAACATAAAGAGAAATTAACACAACTCAGCTGAGTAATCATTCAGCAATCAATTGCTGCTGTCGCCAATTAAAATTCTTAAGGTGGGCAAATTTTTTTTCCAATTCATTGTTAAACCCATATACAAACTTAAAGGCTCAAAAAAGGCTGCATTTGAACGACAAGATAAAACATTGGCTTCTACAGCCACATATAGCACATGACATGCAGGCGTTTACATTGTCGCCCTCTACTAGATATATTTAGAAGTGCTGTAAATTGTGGCCAATTATAAAAAGTTAATTTTTAAGAAACAAATAGTTTTAATGAGCATATTGTTACCCTTAGTATAAAACATCATCCGGTTCAAGAGAGACATGGCAAGTATTTTTTTGTTTTGTAATGGAGCCAACATTAGATCCGCAGTAAATTCTGTGTTGTCGTTCATAAACTGCACGAGGTAGTGACAAACATCATAGCTGACAATTTTCCTTCTGTAAAGCAACAGTAGCTATGAAAGAACACAGTGATGGTTAGAGCATGAATTGGTCAGTCTTGCTGGATTGAGAACTTGCACAGCAAGGTATGAAAGGCTGCACCTTGTCATCTCCATTTTAAAACCCACAAAATGATCCAAAACAATAATTTTAAGATAGAACAGTTAAAATATGAAAAACACAAAAAGGGTAATTAAAAAAGGAAGATGCCAATGATAACATACCGAAAAGAATAAAGAGGCATTGGGGCGTAACGCTCTTTAAAGACAGCAGAGGAAGGCAGCGGAGGGAGGAAGGGACAGGAAAAAGATCGGAGGCAGGAGAGTGGAGGTTGAACATGTCCGCAGCGTGGCAGTTCCACAATGGCGAAAAAACGGTGGTAGGATCATGAAGGTGGGAGATATTGGTTCATGATGGAAAAGTAGGTGGAGAGTGAGGGGTAGATGTAAAAGAAAAGGACATCCAGCAGAGAAACATGGAATGTTTGGGGTTGTTCGTTGTCATTTGTGGGTAAATGTATTGTGTGGTCCAATATTGGTAATGAATTGGGAGGAGGGGGTTATCAGTTGGGGTTGGGGTGGGGGTGGTAAAAGGACGTGCAGTCAGTTGGCAAACAGAGAGTCCAGATGAAGATATTAAAAAAAACAAAAGAGAGGGAGGGGGAACAGGGGAAGGGGTAGGGAGAGAAACAAGAGAAAAAAAGGAAGTAAAAAAAACACAAGGTCAGTATACACAAAGAAATGTAGTGTTCCAGTCAGCAGAACTTGCTAAAATTAAATGCCTTTCACTAGAGGAACACTAAGAAAAAGAGAGAGGAGAAAAGATTAACAATGAAATACAGAAAAGGGCAAAGAGACAATATAAAAATACAGCTCTAAAGAAAGGCTATAAATGAAAAAATGTTTTAGATGACTTGAAAAAGTTAAAATGTTTAGAAAAAGCCATCAGATCCTTTTCTCTCTCTTTTAATACATTGTTTTAGAGAAGCCAAACTGTTTAAAGGGGAATTCTGCAAATTCCAGCTAAATTTAATGGTTAAGATATGAACAGTCAGTCAGAGTGGGTTTGGTGTGAAACTTTCAGAGTCAGAAATGTTCACAGTAGCGGTGAATGGAACCAAGCATCTACCTCTAAAATCTCCCTCACAAAGTTAATACATGAAATGCTTGTGAACGCGCTGCCTGAAGCCTGAGACGTGTTTTTACCAGATTTTTGAGAAGCTTTTGGCCAAAAACTAAACCCATACTTGGTGGAGGCTTTTGAGGCAATATAGTCCTCAAACAAACTCATGTAGTTCAGATTTGCCACTATTTCATATGGAATATTGATGGTAAACACTCAGAAGACATGTGAAAGTTCATTGGTGGGTTTTGAGAGTAAATAAAATGGCTTTGTGTTACAGACAACATGACTCTTGGTTCCACTCGCCATCACTGTAAAGAAATCTGAGTTGGTAAGTTTCTCTATAATAAACAATTTCACACCAAACTCACTCTGAAACACTTTCTATTCTCAACCACTGAATCATGCTGAAATTGCAAAAAATTGGAAGAATTCTCCTCTAAGGGCATAGAACATAAAGGAGCAAGCTCCTTGACCACATGAAATGAATGAATGATGGCATAAACAGGATGGCCTTAAGAAATAAATTCTGTGAAAACTGAATCTGAAAATTACTTCCCATAAAGTAATTCTAACATAATGGTGCACCTTGAGTGTTCTGACTCATTCAATATTAATTACACAAAATGTACACCACTCATGTAGCACTAACCTCAGGGTTCAGGTTGCTGACCAGCAGAACGCTGTGCCCTCCAGCACTGAGGCCGGAAAAGCCTAGGCGTCCGGCGGCAGCGGCGGCCGCAGCAGCGGCTGCTGCAGCACCGGGGACACCCAGAGAGGCTAAAGCTCCTGCAGGTACACCAGGCAGGGACAGACCTGTGGGGTACAGAACTGTAAGCCTAGAGTAAGGTTTTATAATGTAAAACACAAGAACTGGAGTGTAACAGTAAAATGAGGGCTGTTTGAATCTTTTCAGTCCTAAACAAAGTCATGCAGTGTGAAACAGCCAGCATAGTAACAATGATACAGGCAACAGCTAAAGGGAGAGCTACCAGAAAGATAAGAAAAGGGACTTTTGTGCACTCAGACTCAAACAGCCTTGAAGATGTTTATTATACATGGACAAGAATGTCCCTTTAGAAGTCAGCTGCCCATATGTTGCAAAAATATTTTTCCAGATCTCATCTCTGACTAGAATGATCAGTGACTTCAGGTTTGAGAAAGCTTCTATATAATTTAACTCAGTAATAAAAAAAAAAACCCAACAATACTGTTACAGGTTTGTTAATGTGTTAAATGTGATTAACTAAAAAAAGAAAGAAAGAAAGAAAAAATAAATAAATAAAAATCAAAGTTGTGTCTTGACTTCTGCCTAGTCGCGTCATACAAGTTCCACTTTTGTGAAGAACTGTTAGAAACAGCCAAGCTGCAGTCCACCTTCTTAAAGGATTACAATAAAGAGCTAATGGAAAATATGATAGAAATACAATGGATAATGTATTAACACTACTATTTCTATTACCATTACTGCATTTAAACCATTTTTTTTGGTGCTTCTTGTGAGCATAAAAACAAAAACGCCTGGTCCGGTTTCAGCTTTGTCACATGATAAAGTGGGAGATTTAGTGTTTTTTGGTGAAGAAAATCTGTGACTTCACAGTGACGTTTGCCTAATCGTCTGGGCAAGTGCCCAGAGCCTCAAAGCAAAACTGCAAAAGCAAACTTCAAACATTTTTGATGCGGGAAAGTGTATTTGATTTATGAACCAAACTGTTCAATGAGAAAATGCTACTACTGTATTCACACAATAGCAAGTGGGGACAAACCTGCCGCCTGCTGAATGGCAAATGTAGGTGGGAATCCATGAGCACCAGCATAGGGAGCTGCTGAGATTATACCAGGAGCTGCTGCAAAGGGTGGGAGCAGAGTGAGAGAGAAAATAAATGATTAAAAAAAGATTTTTCTACATGGAACCACATTGAGGAAGCAGCACTAATCCAGTTTTATAGGTGCTCTTACTGAAGGCGGTAGCGGCCATGGCCTGAGGGTCGAGGGAAGGCTGGCTGTCTCCGGTGGGCAGATCCGGGCGAGTGTAATCTCTGCTCTTGTCGTTATTATACTTCACGTTCAGGCTGGTCAGCTTGGAGAAACTGATGCGCAGGGTGCAGCAGGCATTATAGATGTTCTGCCCATCCAGAGACTGGAGCAAAACGCATAGATAACTGATTAGACCGTCATTTGATCCATGGATGTCCATTCCAAGTGGGTTTGAACTATTAAGACTAGGTTGGCTGTGTTCTGATAAATCTGAATTATTAGCAGATCTGATCTGAGCAGGTGGTTCTGAATCTGATTCAAAATTAATCTTTGCACAAGACTCATTTTGACAGTCCGATTTAATGTGATTTGTTTTTTTTGTTATTTGGAGCGGTGGATCTTGACATCAGGATGTAGGACAAGAAAGTCTGGTGCTGAACCACATGCTCAAACATGGAGAGCTGAAGCTTTAACAGATATTAAGGAAACATTTTTACTGAATCTGCCATAAATTTAAAGTGATTTTCAGGCAGTAAT
This sequence comes from Brycinus macrolepidotus, assembly GCA_037974445.1. Taxonomy (NCBI): domain Eukaryota; kingdom Metazoa; phylum Chordata; class Actinopteri; order Characiformes; family Alestidae; genus Brycinus; species Brycinus macrolepidotus. The sequence continues at coordinate 18,030,375 of JBBPCZ010000001.1, forward strand.
TTTCCTCTGAATGTTATGCCTCTGAGTCTGTTTGCCTTTTAGCTAAAGCTACCTCCTGATCAGGTCCATCATGCTCTGTTCACATTATGGGGGCTAAAAAGTGTAGCCCTGTTAAAAAAAAACAAAAAAAAAAAACCACAACTATTCTGTTATAGTGGCAAAAGAATGCTACACATCAAGAAATAAAGCTCATGCCAACTGTTCTCCAAGTCTAGCGCTTCCTCAGTCACCTCTCATGTATTCTTAAGGCAATCTGTGTGAAAATATGGCAGCACTAATCAGACTTGGTCACTTGTAATTTGAAATATGGACGCTCAAGTTCAAAAATCAAAAATCAAAAAAACAACAACAACAACAAAAACAAAAAAACAATTTGCCCTGCAGTGTGAACAAAGCTTTAGTCAGCAAAGAGTCTGGGCCTGAGACTGAAGGGATAGACTAATGAAAACAATTTAAAAAAATATTTCACTTGAACCTCAGACTTAAACCGAACTTTTAGAACCTTAATTTCTTACCTTGTTGGGTTAGAAACATATCAAATTTTGTAATATCAAACTTGCTAAATTCCCTGGTATTGAAGGGCTTAGGCTGAACTCACCAGCTTGGAGTGTTGGGCAGTTACACCATCTGCGTACTGCACAAGAGCCTGGAACTGGTTATTTTTGGTGAATGTTATGATCTTCAGCACCGTTCCGAACTTGGAGAATATCTACAAAAGCACAAAAACAAAGAAGACTCAGTAGGACTCCACTGTGGATCATGTAAATCATTGTGATACTGGCCTTTGCCATACTGAGATCATTTAGGCTTGTAATATGTAAACGAGCCTCTAATAAATCACTACTTTTTAAAAATTGAGAGTCCCTGACCAGCCTGGCCATTAACAGATCACATGAGTTTTTGTGGGTGTTTTTGGTGAGTCAAGATCAATTTGTCAAAAATACAGCCCCATCTCTAGGTGATAATTATTTTTATTATAAAGCACGACAACCATAATTACAGTGTGTAGCAGTATAATAATGTGGTATTCAGTCTATGCAGCCTCAATTAACATGTAAATGCACCAACTGAAGCAGAGCTGAATGATGATGAGTACCTGATGCAGGACATCCAGAGTGACTGGGTAGAAGAGATTCTCCACAATGACTCTCAGCACAGGGCTCTGGGTCCCTGAACCTCCATCCACACCGCCCAGAGACATGCTGCCTGTCTGGACTGCATTTACTGCCTGCAGCGCTGCCTGTGCTCTCTGCAGGACAGAGAAGGATTTTTAAGCAGGGCTATACAGCAAACTGCATTCAGAATCCTTAATGATGGGTCTTAAAGGACACTTAGTACAGAAATCATAATTTGTACCAACTTACCACTTGGTTGGGTGAGTTGTCCGTTTTCAGCTCCTTGTGATTAGAGTACTGCATGAAGACGGGGTGGTTTCGAATGACTGGGGTTACTGAAGAGTAGTAGCTGACCATCGTCTGCGCAGACTCTTCTGTGTTCATTTCCAGAAAGGCCTATGTATGCAGAAGTCACAAACAGGTTTTACTAAACTGAAAGGTTTTAAATAGCCATTTAATAAACAAGCAGCCTATAGTTAAAATGTAAATGTGCACACCTTTCTGCTTATGAGAAACACTGTGCTCAGCTGAGACAGCTTTAACTGGAAGAGTGGATTTTTAGGTTTAAAAAACAGCCAAGGCTTTACATTAAACATGAATCAATCATAAACTATTCTCTTTCCATATTGTGACGTATGTGCAAGTGAAACACCATGTCAGGGACCTGAGCTAGCTGAGCATTCTCTCTCCATGACAGGTGTTGGTGGTGGATTATGGGAACCTTTCGTCTCTTAAATATGATGAATTGTGCTTAAAATGAGCAGGAACATGAACCAGTGAAGTCAAAACTGGTAAGAGCATGACTGTCTACAAGCTGTTATTGCTAACTCAACTAGTTAGTATCACTGAGCAGTGAAACTTCAAAAAAAAAAAAAAAAAAAAAGATCATTAAAAAAAAGAAAAAACTAATTCACATTTTTTACTCATTATTAATAACAGTGCCTTTTAGATGTATTTTAATAAAATATATTAAAATACATCTAAAAGGCACTTGTTAAGCCCCACCTCCCAACCACAAAATCAGTGACCATGATTTTTATGAAAGACAGTAAACGAGAAAACTGGGCTCTTGGAAAAGCAGTGTATCAGTCACAGTTTTACATTTTCATACAGCCATTTTTACAATTTTGTGATAATGTACTGAATTCATCACACTCAGCTTTTAAAATACTCATTTTCTGAGATGAGAAAGTATACCTGGTTCTTCCCCTTCAGCATCAGCAGGTTGGTCACTTTCCCGAACGGTAGCCCCAAGGAAATCACTTCTGCTTCGTTTATATCGCTGGGTAACTTGCGTACGTGGATGACTCGAGATGGAATGCCAGGGCTCCTGATGTCCCCTTTAAACTTTTTGCTGTCATTTCCATTAGCTGAAAGGCAAGCAGTCACATGAGACAACTTTTTGAAAAAGTTAACTGCAGTGCTGAAGACATTAAGTTAAGGATATGAGTCTAGTTATGGAAGTGTCTGCATTCTGGAAATATGTACCTGCTCCTGAGCTCATGATATATGGTCCGTTGGATACGCAGGAGGAAAAGAGTTCGTCAGATCCCCTCTGAAATGGAAACAAAAAGTCTTTTTTACAAGAGGCTCTGTTATTACTCAGTAACACAGTAAGGAAAGTGTGATGCCTGGAAATTATTTAAAAATCAAGGACCGAAATCCAAGCCACATTAACCAAGACTATTTAAGCCATCTACAGTGCACTTCTATAGAGTAAGAAAATGTAAGGAAAATACCACTTAATTAACTGGGTGTAAAATATTCTACATAATGAGTGATAGAAAAAGCACCATACATGAGACTGACATTTCAGGTTGAAAAATAGCATTGATACACAAAAGGCCAAATATTCATATTAAATTATTAAATCATGTACATTTTAATGGGGTGGGATAAATTATGCCACAATACACTTCCCACGAGTATATCAAGTGTATCATGGGTCAACAGAACACTGAACTACCCAACATAACCCAAGTGCACTGGTGCTTAACTACATGTACCACTGCACAGTACGTGAAATGTTACATTAAAAAATATATACACAGGTTTAAACAGTAATGTTTTAGTGTGGTGCTAATGCACTGTTCAATCTTTAGCACTGTTTGCTCTTACTAAACCACACACAAAAAAGAAAGGAGAATAACCTAAAGAGAAACTTAAACAGGAAAATTCAGGGTTAAATTTATCAAATGTGGCAAGTGGGCTGTGAGAACCCCAACATGACCCTGACATGAGTCAAATATTTAAGATAAAATAACCCCTTATTAATCCCACAAGTGGGAAATTTCAAGCTTAAATCTCTACTCTTTACATTACATCAAACTTAATACCTCTTCTGGTCATATCCTACACACAAATACTGGCTAAGAAAAACAATTCCCCAGAGCTCTGAATGCTGCAGCTTTAAAAATGACCACCAAACAAGGTTAGGAGGAAATGAGATTTCCTCCCAGTTCACCGACAGTGTAAGAGCTTACAGACCAGCACTGAGTGCAAAATCCCCCTGCAGAACCAGGATGTGTGCAAGGACCACTATGTAATCCCCTGGTTAGTGGTGAGATGACATAAAAATATCACTACAGAGTTAAAATAAAATGAAAATATAAAATAAACACTAACATTACACAGACATCTGAATTTTACCTTCCACACAAGCTATTTTCATCTTTTAAAAGCTGTAACAGAGTGACTAGTCATTCAACGCAGGCATCTGGTTACAAAGCCTGTCTGCCTCGCCCTAACTAACACAAAATAAACAAATACACCGAATAAATGTAAGGTGTACTGTTCAGATTACACTATAAACAAAACTATTTTTGTTGTAAACTGACGTGTGTTAAGTTTTCTATGCCGACTATTTTGCTTCACAACGCCCTGTATGTATCCTTCCACAATGAATTAATTTAGTTTTAGGCCAAAATCTTCTCAAACCTCTGGTAAAACAACGTCTCAAGCATGCAGTTCATTCATAACCATTTCAGGTAACAACAGCAAACCTACACGACAATTTAAAAAACAAAATGAAAACTGGTCTTCTAAGTATAACCTGCCGTCCCTGGTGGAGTGTTAACTTCAACTCTGGTAGAAGTTCAGACTGCAGGCAGCTCTTAATTTAAGTCTAGGTTTATTAGTCTAAAGAGACATGTTTTCTTTGTGGACTATAAAGCGCCCACGTAGGTCACTCTGGACAAGAGCATCTGCCAAATGCTGTAAATGCAAACTTTCTTGGGGGGGGGGGGGTCTTTAAGAGGCAGACATCTGGATCCATTCACCACCACTGTGAACAATTCTGACTCACTAAATTTCTCTAGAATGGAGTGTTTCACACACAACCATTCTGAATGACTCTGTTCACACATTAATTTAATTATGCAGAAAATCTGGAACATCAGTAGACTAATCAAATAAATATACACAAGCAAAATGTGTTTTTTCAATTAGCAATCCAAAACCCAAAGAAAGATTTAAGTAATTTCCTAAAGGATCAAAAACGTTTTCTGATTCTGATTCAGTGAAAACCACAATGCATACTGATAGCCTTTGACTCAATCCCTGAACTGGAAGCTAAATGATCTAAAACTCCAAGAAAACCCTCGTCTGCCAGCGGCTGGAGATTACACCACTGTTTACTTGTTGTAAAAGCACAACAAAGGGAGAGCGACCCACACAGAGGCAGCTGTGTCCAGTCATTACTAACAAAGCTGGTCACTCAAAGCCAAAGCTGTGGCCACTTGGCCAGCCGACTGCCTAAAGAGCAAATCATTCAGCATCAGTCTCTTAATAAACCACTTCAAGATGGAAAGAGCCTGCTGGAGTGGTCACATGCACTGGATAAGCTAAAGCCTGTTACTCCCCGGAGCCACAATGCGAGTTCTGTTCCAGCCAAAAGGCCAGCATTGTTAGCAAAACTGCACTGGACTTCTGACTAGCATTATCCTCCCAAGCTCCAGCACTTACTAGGACTATCATATCAGAAAACTGTACACCTTCATTATTATTATTGAAAAGGTTCATTTACCATATAAACACTTAAAACCTACAGTTCAACCCATATTTGGAAACTGAGGTGCCTATTTTGAACTCACTGCTTTTGTGAGGTCACAAAAACCCACTGCGTTTGCTTATGTAGGAGGTTGGGTTCCAACCATTCATGTTGAGCTTTGCAGGATGGGCTGCTTTATGAGGAACTAAAACAAGGCAGCCAGTCAGAACAGAGCTCATTTACAGTCTTGAAGGCACTGAAACAATCTTTTTGATCCTACGGGATAAAGACGGTCATGCAAAAACAAACAACTACTTTTAGTACATAAACCCAAGCTAGATATTATAAGTGGACGTGAAACAAGCAAAAATGAGTGATGCATTAAGACAGGCAATGTTAAGTGTTACTGCAGTAAATTGTCATTACAACATATATTGAGATAAAGATAGCCATGTAAAAACTTTGCACATAAACCCAAGCTAAATTTTGTAAGTGAAGGAAGAAAAAAAGCAAAAAATTAGTGCTGGATGGTGAGGCAATATAACTATTGCTATTGTGGTAAACTGTCATTATAATAAAATGGTTTTTCAGTTCATTTCAAAGCCTTCTTGGTATCAGCATCAAATAGAAATAATACTCGGCTGTAATTCTTCCACACCCTGGAGGCAATCTGTACAATCTCCTGATTCTTCTCTCTGATTGCAGGTTTGAGGGGGAGAAAGACGCCCACTATCTGACAAAGCAAAAACACAGCTGGAGCGCTGGGAGCGAGGGAAAACAAAAACAGAGGGACGAGAGCGCTGGGCTGGACGGTGACGTGGGCGGAGTGGTTCTGGTTTCCTTCACCAATTAAAAAAAAAAAAAAAAAAAGAAGAAGAAAGAAAAAGAGAGCGGACAGGCTCTCGCGTTCCTCTGAGCTGAAACATGTCTCAACACATGTTGGGATACTCCTGCCTTTTCTTGCTGAAAAATACACCATTGTTTCAAGCAATTCATCCACCCACTGCTAGCATTTCCTTCCTGTCTTTCTACACTGCTGAGAACGGAGTCAGACCAAAGAGGGCTTGAGGCTAAACGCCTCCGAAAACTAAAAAGTGAGGTCAAAAGATACGATCAACTTCAGTCTACATACAGAAATGACACCTGAAGTGTGCTTTGAGTGCCTGTGTGTACGGTAAACTGGCCAAGAACTACTACAGAATGCTTCAGTCAGTATCTTTATAAAAAAAAAAAATTTTTTTTTAAAAAACTAAAACTGCAAGCAGTTAATAACGGGGTCCAAGGTACGGCGCGGTCCGCATCCCGGGCGCCCTCGAGCACGAGCAAGTTGGATGAACGCATCCAGTGCCAAAAGAAGATGCGTATGTTCTACACACGATTGATGTGGAAGAGGTTGTTTAGAAATTTACACGTGTAAGTTATAGCGCCCCCTATGGAACAAAAT
>JBBPCZ010000001.1:18052491-18068276 GCA_037974445.1 Brycinus macrolepidotus
AAGTAATCCAAAGTATTCAGAATACGTTACTCACATTGAGTAACTTAACGGAATACGTTACAAACTACATTTTGGGGAATGTATTCTGTAATCTGTAGTGGAATACATTTTAAAAGTAACCTTCCCAACACTGCTAATATAGTTAAGTAATGGAATGGCTGTATACTTATACTTGACCAAAAATGAAAGCTTAATCCTCAAAAGGCAAAATTTCAATCAAGATTCAGACTTCATAATGACTACTACTGCGTTTATATACGCCAATGTACTTTAGTCCATGTTCATAGGTAACAGTGAGTTGAACAGTGTCAGAAACCACATAAAGGAAACTGGTGCCATGCTAATTGATGGCACAATACGTTTCTGTTAATTGTTATCCACATTAGCCTTGTAGCTCCAGTGTTAAAACTAAAGGAGCAAACTTCAGACACCAGACATGTCTCAACTGATCATCTACATTTGAGGAAAGAGGGGAAAAGCTGGGAGGGGACTTGATTTGTCACTACAGCTTAATTTAAATGTTATAGATAAGTGTATGTGTAGAGTGGTTAAGGTTAGGGGCAGTGGTGACTCACTTCCTCCAGGTTGCGATAAAGGAGTGGACAGAGACAAAACCCGTCCTCTCTCCTCCTGCGCAGTTGAACATGGGGGCCTTCCAGTACAGCGGACACCCACATGCCTGAACAAAACAACAGTGTGTCAAGACTGAAACAATCATTATAGTCACTATTCCTCTGCATGGCACCAGCATAACATGACTCACGACTCTACTCGCTTTTCCACTGCAGATGGTACCTCCTTGATGTAGCTGTTGATGTTGCTAGAAACTGCAGTAAGGTTTTCATCCATGGGACAAACACATTAATAATGGAAAATACTTTTTTAATTGGCAGGTTTATGCAGGACATCTGAAGATATCCCTTGTCAAAAATCACAATTCTCTCTGGCAAATCAGAAGTCTGCAGTGTTTTCACTTCATGTTTCGGCAACTGCCAAACAGGAAGTATGAAAAATAGCACTAGGTACCAGGTACTAGGCACCTGATTTGTCTAATGGAAAACCAGAGAAGGCGAGTCAAGCCAGTACCATGTAGTGGAAATGCTAGCCCACTTTAACTGAGGTATCACCACTGAATTAACTCAAAGACTGTAAAACATAGATTACTTTTAGGCTGTCAGTATAGCCCAGACCATACATAGCACAAGATTAGACTAGGAATAAGACTAAAAACACAGCCACATCAGCATTTTGGGCAAAATATGACAAGAGAAAAATACATTTGTTATACTGCAGATCAATGCAGTCAAGGGTGGCACAAATTTTCAGAAGTGTTTAAATGCTGTGTGCAAGTCTATACAAAGTTGTATCCAAATGCTAACCTTCATCCCGTCCTACCCCAGCCTGACTGCCAATTAAACCATAAAGGAGATGCAGCATGTTACCCAGTAAGTTACTTTTTTTTTTCATTTATGATTGAGTAAGAAAGAGCCAGTTTCCAAGGGTTAAACTACTAAGTGCACCAAATTAAAGAATTTTTGTCACTTTGGTCACAGTTATTTTGCTAGGAGTCTTGTAGCGTGACTGCGATTCAACACCATCAAGATATGTTGGCAGCTAAGAATTACAATCTCTGATGGTAAATGGGAACATTCTGATCTGCAGTACTGGCCAGAATGAAGTGAATACTTAAGCCCTTGTTCGTTATGCTGGTATCTGGCTCCTTGTATAGCATGTGGAAACTCCATCTTTTGTTAACCTCTTAGATCCCACCATACCTCTAGAACTCTTTAAAGTTTTCAGAATTAGAGGTGCATTTATTGCTGTAAACAAAACATTTTATCATAAAACCAAGAGAAAATGTCAATAACTGAACAACAAATGGCTCTAGTCTAGTTTTAGGTAAAGGACATTCAGGTGAAGGAGCTGATCCTCATTCACTCATTTAGCCCTGCAGAGCTAAGAGACATACACAAACAGAGAAAGCACAGACAGCTAATCGCTTTAGCTGATTCCCATGTGATCTACATGCCTGTGAATGTGCCCAAATTCAGTGTAAACCAGTGAAATAACTCAAGCCTTCAGTCCTGAAGCAAATTAATGTTTGAAGAAGAATATCACTATCGATGGAACTAAACTGAGTTAGCAATGGAACATAAACTCCATTCAGTAAAGCCACTAGCATCACTGAACACAGATTGTAAAGATATGCTTCTTAAACTTACTTCTGTCTTCACTGCTATCTAGGTAAGCAGAAATCCAGTCAGACTCATGTGTCTCTTTATCTGACAGAATGTTATTGCACATCTGTCTTAGCAGCATAAAAATATAAAACTATTCACTACAATTAAAAAAGAACATTTTGATTAAACAACTAAAACAAATACTTAACATGTACTTAACATACTTAAAATTATGGTTTGTTATGAAATGTAAATATTACAGTTTTTAATAACAGCACTGAATGCAATTATCCAGTAGACTAAAGCTTGTAAAATACTGTTCATGCCACCCCACTGTCACTGACCTAATGTTCCTAGATAGCTTTAAAACAATTTTCTGAGATATTACACAATAAGCAACAAATGAGAAACTGGTGGACTGGAACTAAACCACATAAGTTCTCTCAATGGTGATAATTGTTTAGGATCTATACCAGCTGTAGAGAACTGCTATAAAAGTTTAGAAATATAGGAGTTTTTTTAGCAAACATTTCTCAAGACTGTCTTCTGTGACATTGATGGACCTTTTAACGTCCAGCTTAACATCTGGATTGAACAGCACTTGTCAATCTATGCAACAACACTTGCACATTATTAACTGTGTATATTTCAGTTGGTATGTACCACATACAGTAGTGTGCAAAAGTCAGGTACCTGAGAAAGTTCTATTTAAAAGCTGTTTAGCTTCTCATTTAGTTATTTAGCATTTAGCTTTATCTTTAACCTACTAATATTAGAATAAATACAAATTTATTAGTGTTTTATTATAAATAGTGTTCTTATTTGTCAGTGTGTTTGCCTAACCATTTCCTAACCTCTCCTTGTGGAAGCCCAATACCTGGGCTACCTCCCTTCAAATATGTGGTTTGGTTCAATCAATACTTCTTTAGATTAGCTGCTGATGAACTTTTACAAATAAATGGCTGGAGGTATTGACAAGAAATCTGGAACCTACTGTTTACACACAAACAAATCTTAAACCTTTTTACTGCTTTATTCTAATGTTATGTTTTGCTAACAGAAATACATTAACTGTTCAGAAGGTGAATTTTGCACACCATTGTATGTTTATAATGTTACTGTATGCACCATTCAGGAAATAATGTAAACGTACACACTTTTCACAGGATGTCTACGCTATCTATTATTTGTCTTTGCAATCTCTACCTCAAAAAACAAAAAAATGCATTTGTATGTGCTGAATAAAGGAACTGAACCTGATTTTATCACTTTTACTAAAGATACTAAGCTAAGAAGTCACTTCATGTGGCTGATCATGTTGTGGCTGTTCATCGCAATCAACGGTCGAATGTCAGACTACTGCTAGTGATTAAATTTCACGCAAACAAAATGGCGCTAATGAGACACTCCCCAGAGCGCTGGGAGCTACCGTGTCGGTGCAGCTGAGGAGAAATCTATGTTGTCAAAACAGAACACCTAGAAATACCAATTCTCTCTCTACACACCACTCCTCAAGCAAAACACTGTCATTCTCTCCGTGTGCACCTTCGCAATCTTCCCCATCTCGTAAATGTCGGCCTTCTCCTCCTCAAACTCTGTGAAGGCCGCCTCGATTTTGGCAATGATCTCATCGTAATTGGCAGAGCAGTTTGGAAGGCCAGTGGGGAAGTAGAAGCGTGGAATGTTTATGGAGGGAGGAGGTGGGGTGACCACCACTTTGGCTGGTGGTGGGGAGGGGGAGCGTGGGGCTGGACTAGATGGAGCTGGAGCTGGAGGAGGACTTCCGGGTTTCTTCTCTGGTTGGATCTGGACAGAGAGACAAAGAGATGGAGAGACAGAGTCAAAAGATGCTGGAGGTCATATTTAACCGTAAACCCTAAGGGTACTTGTATGTGGGTACTTCAGTCTGATAACTTGTGGACACTAAATACTGAATAAACTATACTTAAATAGATCTAAGGAGTTACGACCCTGGTGTTGATGTTTGCTTATACACTCTTAAAAAGGTGCTGATTGAAACCAGAAAGGGATCTCTGGAGCAATGCCACAGAAGAACCACTTTTTTAATCTCTTAAGAACCTTCCTTTAAAGAACCATTATGTAAATGAGATGTATGAAGAACCTTTGTGAAGTTTAAAGCACAACTTTCATTTAGGAACCGTTTTAAGAGCACTGATTTTGTTACAATCACAAAATTAAACAACAATGGCTAAAATTTATTTGAAACAAGTTAGAAGTATAAAAGCTTTTGGGATGTAAAATCCTCAGAGTAACCAAGTGTCCCTTCTTCAGCCAGTGTTTAAAACCATGGATTCCACAATAAACACATTCTATGGATTTAACAGAGTCTTCTCTGGCTGCAGACTGCTCGGCCAGGTTAAAGAAACACATCTTCACCAGAATGCAGCCCAGTCTGTAATCAGTGCCACTGCAGCATCAGCAACATGCACAACACAAGCGTTCCACACTTACTCCAGATATGAGGACCAGTTTGACATTACTATTGGGGAAGCCTGATATGGACAAGGTACTACTACATGTTGTGACTGTGATATGCCTTGCATAACACTAAAACACAGCTGAACATTTGATGTGACAAGATTAAAATTCGCCTTCATTATACTGACCTATATTATTGTTTGTCACTCGAAGGCCACGACTCATCAAAACACTCAGAGAAACTGGAATCTGAAACATTGGCAATTGTTCAGCATGCTCACAGCACAATAGAAGAACACTGTGACTCTTTTAGAGGGCTTTGTATGTTGCATTAAACTAACAGAAATCAGTATTTTCTGCAACTCTAATTACCTTAGATCAATGTTTCATGATCCAGTTTAAGCACCAGAAGGGTAACACACCTGAGCCAAGAAATAGAGGTAGCTGCTGGTACATTAGCGCTCAGACAGAAAAAGGTGCATCACCTGGTGGGCTGCAGGATCAAGCCTTAGTCTGTAGTTTGTCCACTAAGGTTCTGTCCAATGAGGTTCTGTAAAAAACCATCAGAAATGGTTCCACTTGAAACTGTAATCCTCAACCCAGATTAGAACCCTGTTCTCGGGAACGTTCCATAAAAGAACTCCACATAAGGACACATACAAACCTACAGATGTCTGGCAGTATATCTGTGTAATGTATGATGCAATTAATGTACTGTACTAATAATATTCCAGAATTACTATAATTACTAAGCTGGTATAGTTCTTCACTCTTGAGGAACAACCTGAGGTCCCCTAAACTCCTAACCTAATTAATTTAGGTTAGACAGCAGAACAAATCAACCACTGTTCTTCATCTGTAAGCCACTGACAGTAACCAAGAGTAGGAGGCGCAGTGTGCTGCTTTGGTCTCAAAGCATGGCATGCATACAGTTTAATTTACACACTGGACACCATGAGTTACTGACAACCGATGTCTGCTCTCACCATCCGTTCTCTCAAAGGACCCTTGCAACACCCGCTGAAGGTTAAACGTCTGCTAGGTTAAATGCCAGAGGCAGGTGTGTTGCAGAGATCACACTCTGTACAATGCAAGTGTTTATTCCCAGCCTGAAGAATAAATCAGACATGTTATTCCACAGTGTTCATCTGGTTCAGGCTCCCAGAAAGCTATGACAGAAAGCCCAGACTTGCTGCAGGGTATTAGGGCTGCAGTAATTCGTTGTGGTAGATGATGTTGAAAAAAAAAAAGTTAACATGGATTTTTATGTAACACTTTACCGTAATGTTCAAAAGGCTACATGACACACAATCCTTTCATGTTACCTGATAAAGTTGCCATAATACTTGAAATAACATCAGAACTGACAATTAGCAGTCTTTGTGACAACTGACACTTGTTTTAAAATGCCTTTATGGTTAAGTAACTTTATGTCAGCTGTCATGAAAGAAACATACAGCTTTATGAGTACTGCCCTTCAACAAAGTGTTACTGATTTTCATTGATGTATTGTTGCATTGTTCACCTAAATAAGTATGCTTTATATTGTTCATATAGAAGCCCTACCACCATATATGTGTATATTTATAGGAAGCATAGGGGGCGATAGGGTGTCTGTTGTTTTCCTGTGCCATTAAAGAAGAAGAAAATTTGTTGCACAGGGCGGGCTTTGAAAGGAGGAGGAATAATAGTTACATTAGTCGACTGATCAAACAACTGTCTGTAAGTTAATCTGTTATAGATATGACTGTTAGTTGTGGTGCTTAGTTTGGTGCAGGTTCTGGCTGAGCATACAGACCAGTGTACTGTATGTATTGAACACAACAGCTGTAGCTGGGGGCTTGCCCACCCCCTCCTTTCTGCCCAAAGCTCCTGTACGCAACATTCTCTTGGACACTGTATTCCTGAAGCCCTTTGCCACCCACAACCCCCAGCAGCACTATTAATAGACATGTTGGTATCTGCCTGTGAATAGTTTGTCTTCCCTGGCATGTGCAAGCTAGCCGCATTAGTCTTTTGCGGAACTGAACAAGGCCCCTGCCTACTGACCTGCGCTTGCTGGAAAGACTTGAGCCTCTTTTTGAATCGTGATGGCAGGACGAAGTCGCAGCCCCGGGCCAAAAAGGCCAGCTCCCCTCGCAGGTCAGGGTCTTCCCTGAGCGAGGCCTCCTTTATCATCATGGTTGCGGTGTCCAGAGAGATGAATCAAAAGTGAAATTGATAAGATTACTCCCAATGTCCTTGGCGACTTCCGCTTACAAGTTTGCAGGCGACTCTCTCTGGCCAGTGCCACCCTATCTCCAATTTTTGTTTCTTGGTTTATCTTCAAGTCTCCCTGTTGAATTTGTCCACTCTACACAGAACACACTTACACACTCACATGCACACCACCTGTCAAAACTCTCACTCGCAGGGTCCTGTCCAGGGCTTCTTGGTTGTTGGGTCTTGGTGCATGGAGAGGGTCCCGGAAATACAGCTGCTACCAGGGCATCTGGAGCTCAGGAGCATCCCAGCATCAATGCCAGGACTTCAGGCTCCTGCCTTCCTTTCACAAAACATAAAAACACAACTCGCAAACTCAACTAGTCCACAGCCAGTGGCTCCCAGCTCTGCGAAACATGACCCTTGTGGGGGTTTGCCTCCCAGACAAGTCCCAATCTCTGCCTGCCCTGTCCTGACAAGCAAAGGGCTGAGCACAGGGATGGGTGGGGATTGAGGGGGTCAGCTGTGTCAGATGTCCGTTCGTGCCTGTGTGCGTAGATCAGCAAAGATGCATTATGGGAAAGGAAGCCCCCGCCCCTCTCTGGCCAGAGAAGCTAAAGTTAGTCGGCAAGTGCAAATTGCTGTCGATCATGACTTTGTTTACGCACACAGCATGCAGAGAGAGAGGGCAGCAATAGCTTGGATACTGAGTTCCAGCTTCAGCAAGTTCACAGGGTACACTTTGGGACTGGAGGGGGAAGGAGGGTGCAAGCTTTTTTCTATCACTTCTGCACCCATGGAGTGCATGAATTCCAGGAGTGCACTACCCCCTCTTGGACTCGCAAGCCTAGCTTAGAGTTTCTTGACCCTGAATCTGGGGTACCCCTGTCCACCATATTTTGGCCTTTTCCCTGCTCTAACTCACTTGAATTAATCAGATAACTAATAACTCCTTTTGTTGAAGTGGGTGTGAGAGTGCAGACTTGGGAGTTGCATGGTTCAGGAACAGCATGGTTCAGATCCACACACAGCATGACTTAGAGATGTCTTGGGATGGTGAGCACGAGGGGAAGAATGCCGTCCGGCTCTTGTGCAAATCTCCATTGGTGCCTACCAACATCTAATTATAATACCCTGCAACGACAACAATGTGCATGTCAAAAGATCCTGACTGGTCAGATCAACAGAAAGAAGTGTGACTTTCTATGAAAGCAGAAATGAACTTGCTCACTTCTCTGACTCAGCAGAGTCATGATCGTTTGTCAATAACTGATCAAGATGAGATCACTCTGAAGTGAAGAATCAATACTGAGCAGATATCTGCAAAAATATCCTGTAACAAATCTAGCCTGAAACAGCACACAGTGTGCGTTTCTTCTGGTGGGGTAGTAGATTGAGCATGATTTTTACATTTTTTACTTTTACGTGCTTATCTTAAGTGAAATCAGAATAAGAAAACTGGCTCATTTTGGATTCCAATATTGGTCGATACTCAAATTTTAATAGCGGTATCAGAAATTATATTAGAAAAAAAGTAATGATATCATACCATCTCTAATCAAGATACTTTCCACATGTGTTTAACCCATACCTGTAGTTCATTCCACTTTTATCTACTTCTGTATATGCACAAAAACATCTTGCACATCTACACTGACATCTTGTGCCTGTTCTCATGAATTGCCAGGCCAAAGGCTGTGTGAAACAGACATGCCTTTAATATCACAAAGAGTTGAACCAAAGCCATGTAATCAGTGGAGAAGCCTGAGGAGCTTTTATGCAGACACGGTGTGGATAATACAGACAGAGGAACTTTAATGTTTTTGCATAACTGAGCCCCCCACCCAGGCCTGAAGCTCTTCTCCCCTTTCCTTTTAGTCTTATAAATAACTCTGTGTACAGGAGGCCTCCTGACATTTCAGCTGCACATAGCTATCCCACAATCCCCCGCCCTGTCTCCAGCAGCTGTTAGACCAATATCAAACACATCAAGATTTCAGGGTGGCCAGGACTAAAGGCGGCTTTGACTGCTGCTAACACCATTAGCCAAATCAGTTCTGACTACTGGCCATAAGAGAGCACGGAAATTCAGCCGTAAGGTCATGTAATAAACGTTCATGTGTTGACTGATCCAAATCCAAATCCACAAGTACAGTTCCACAGGGATGCACTTTGGTATCCATCTAAATGCTTGGGTGATTCAACTCCCCGTCTGCTAATAAACATATGAAGCTGACCTAGAATTACACAGCACGTATAAACAATATCAGCACAATAAAATGTATTTATTCTACATAATCATTTATTGTACTTTTTGATTCTTCTTGCATAAAAAAATCTCTTACAGTCTGCTCTGGGGCTCTTCATTGTTAAAGTGTGTTAAAACTAACCCAACGATGGGGAGGCTGTACTTTAGCCTAGCTAGTTCAATTTTACTTTTTACCCCTCATTAGTTTGTCAACAGCTCTCCCATACTGCACCAGAAGATCTGAAGGCTGTATGACAGAGGTCATGAATGGTACAAATCTATAATTAACATTCATTTTACCAAGTAAGTCTCCTGAGACCCAAGTAGTCTTTTTCAAGAGAGAACGTAAATAACACTGCCAGCTTCACATTCTGATTTTAACCATACAAAGCCAGAATGGTGTTCAAATTGAAATAACATCTGTCGCTTAATCCGTTGATTAAGTTATTAATAGGCCAGAACTTCCACGCTGGCCCCACATCTTTATCCCAGTCCAAAATAGCAAGACACACTACTTCTCCCATTCCATACATCATCAGGAACATTCTAAGAAAGAAGAAACATGAATGTCTTTCTGTTCAGCACTTTTGATCTGTCAAAAAACATTCAGTCTATCCTCGGGCTCTGGAGGACAACAGCACTTTGCAATTTCGGGCTTTCCCTGCTATGACCAACCCGTTTCAACTCATCCAATTATCAGGTTCCTGTTGAACTGAACCAGGTGTGTTAGAGTGGGAAAAACACAAATTTGGCATACAGGACTGGAACTGTTCTCCTTCTCTCAGACTTGGCTGTAACTGTCTTCCCGAATGCAACAAGGATCTGACCCTGCCATCAAACTGGTCAAAGTCAGCACAGCACGTGAGTTATTACAGGAAGATCAAGCACGCATTGTATGAGGAAGAGCACAATCCTGGGGCTGGAGTATTTTTAGGTAACTGGATCTCCTGTTGCTTGAAAAACCACGGCTGAGAGCCAAGCAGTCCTGGAGCCAGCTACCCTTTCGTGACCCTCACCGATGAACAATATTACCCCTGTGAAGAGTCACCTTGCCTGGGTGAATTTTTTCTGGCTGAAACATCTCTACTCCATCGCTCTCATTTCTCGCATGACTGACCCACAGTCTGAACCAGATTGGGGTCTGACCCCTATAAAAGTCTCTTGGGACCTTCAACCACTCTCAGTTCTGGAGAGATCACTAGAAGCACTGTCCAAAGAAGCGTTGAATGGAAGTGTTTTTGTCCTCTTCAATATAAGGCCAAAATGTAAAAATAAAATAATGAAAACACACAAATTTAAGCTTGTCATGTTTCTTACAAAAACAACAAAACTTCCAGCAGGTTCAGGACTGAGAGGGTTGAGGGTGTTTCAGAATGTATCACTTCATGTGTTTGATGATTTATCAAGCTAGAAAGCCAACACAAACATCGTTAGAATGCCAGCACTGTCCCCTGACTACATTTTTTTTTAAATCTACCTTCAATATCCTTGTTTGTCTGTGCTTTAACCCTGGTTTTGATTAGCCCTTTATAATTTGCAAGTTCATTAAATAAATCGAACATACAACTCTTTTCCACCTTCCACCAAAAGTATTCAATCAGCTGAGACAGTGGCTGCCACTGTACGATATACTGTTTTCTACAAAAATAGACAAAAGTACAGACACGCAACATGTATTTAATACTGGGAAGAACCATCTAAGCATTGGCCTTATCATCAGGAGTTCCAATCCCAGTGATGCCAGATGTGACGGATCACTCAGTATAACTGTCTTTTCTCTGGCTCGATAGAATTGTCCTCCCTCTCCCCCATCATTCTGTCAGTATGGACATTTGTTAGTTGACATAGCAGAATTAGCACTTAATGTTCTCATCCAAGCGTGTTGAGCTGGCTGTTGCCAGTTCAAGGGCTTCACATGTCTTAGAGCATCACGTGTATGTGTTATCTGCATTGGCCTCATAGCTCCAGGGTAAAACTGAGGAAGCAAACTTTAGACACCAAATATGTTTGATGTTTCTACATTTTGTGTAAAGTGAGGTGGTCTAGGTAAATGTGTCTTGAGTATCACAGATAAGGCCGAGCCACATAAAAATGCAAGTGTAAAAACGCATTTAAAACTGTGGTTTAAATCTGATCATTTATATCACTTCAGGAGGTCTGAGACACATTCAAGCCACACTGCAGTGTAAACTCATCTGTCTCTCCAAGACACCTTTGACAACTAAAAGCCCTCCCAGTACTGTGTTGTGTTTTTTGAAATGGTCAGCAGGTGTGGGTGAAAGGTGTGGAGAGGCAGAAGGACAGATGGGCAGATGAGGCTTGTCGCCGTTAGGTGTGAGTGCATTCGCTGAGAGCAGCAATATTGTCAGCAACGGGAAACCCAATGAGGAGGGGACAGTTAATACATGTTCTGGGACGTGCTGTAACAGCGTCATCCCTGGAGCTGTGGCTGCTGCAGAGTGCGTTCTCACATGGACACAAGCACCACTCCACATACAAACACCTGTTTCTGTCTTGTCTCGCAGCCTGCTGAGCCAAAGCCCGTCAGCCAGCTTAGAAATACTTCACCCAAAAATGTTAACGCAGGAGTGGCTGTGAGCCAGCATGGAGCCGTTAGCATGATTCATCTGCACAAGGCAACTATCACTCATTGTTAGCAATGTTCCTGAAATAATGTATCCTGAGGCAATATGTACATCTTCTGTACATCAAAAGGGGAAATACACTTAGTTCCTACATAATTAAATGGCTAAGATCTGCCTCTATAAGCTCCCTCACAGAAAGTTATAATATGAAATTGTTATGAATGAACTCCCTGACGCCTGAGACATTGTTTTATCAGAGTTTTGAGAAGCTTTAGGTCTAAAACTAAATCCATTAATATTGGAGGGATGCATGCAAGGCACTGTGAGGCAAAACAGTGCCCAAAGAAAACTTATTTAGTTCAGATATGTTACCATTTTACCATCAACAACATTCCACCGAAACACTCAGAAGACAGGTGCAGGTTCACTGGTGGGTTTGGATAGTAAATAAAATGGCCGTATTTGTGTTGTAGACATCATGATCCCTGGTTCTATTCATTACCACTGTAAGGGAAACTTACTGCTTGTAAGTTTCTCTACAATGAACCATTTCACACCAAACCCACTCTGAATGACTTGGTCTACAAACCCTGAATTAAAGGGTGAATTGAGGAATCACAGGAGGAATTGTGTGGAAAGTGCAGGTTGTAATCTCTTACTCCAGACCAGAAGTAGAAGAGGAAATATTTTATTATGATCTGAATTTGATATTGTTTAATTGTTGCTTGTACATAAAGAAAACACATAATTTTGGGTTTTATAGTAAAAAAATGTCAATATATTACAGAAATGTTATTTATTATGTAATTAATGAAGTAATTTTGTATTTACATTATAAATAATTGTTCAGCATTAAGTGAAAGAAAAGCAAAACGACAGGATTCAAACCCCTCTTGTCAATAGGGCTTTTCTGATTGTATTTAAAATAAGACCCGCAAACAGTGAGTTTTGTTGCCGTAGTAATGGCGATGGTCGTTAATGGGGAGAAAGCCTGTTGAAAGACATCAGAACGCAGCCAAATTAGTTCTGTTTGCAGGAATAACAATGTTTTCATTCCACCAGCGTCCAGAGCAGCTCAGTTGCAGACGTTCTGAATGCCATTGGCAGCGAGCCCCCAACCACGCCCCACCCTCCTCATAACCCCCCCTCCTCGCCGACGCACTCGATTAATGATGACACCGCTGCTGGAATCGCTTCAGGGATGTGACTGGATGTTAAGAAAGTCGGAGGTCACCCTCGAGCTCCAGAAAACATGAGAAAACCTGCATAGTTGCCCAACTCCTGGAGTTTGATATCAGCTGTCAGAGCTGATTCTGATTTATGCTCCAGCAAGTGCAGAGTGATATTAGAGCTTCAGCACAGCCTGGAGATACCACACTCACACACACACACACACACACACACACACACACACACACACACACACACACACACGCCACAGCACAGCACAGCACGGAGTGTGAACGAAACACGCAGAGAGAATGTGTGTGTGTCAGCTCTGTGAAGAAGCAAACTTTTTTTTTTTTTTAAATAAATGTGGATGTTTTCTCTGACTATTTGCAATTACATACCAAAAACTGACCATGTAAAAAAGAAAGTTGTATATGTTCTGCCTTATTTATTTGCAAAATAAAAGTCCTACCAAAGGCCATGTATTCTGTTCTCTCGTTGTGATCGGGTTTATATCTGTATTGGAACAAAGCAGAAAATGATCCACTGTTGCATTTTACTCCTGGTTCTCTTAGTGTTCACAGTGATACAATTAACATCCAACCTAAAGATATAAACAGTCGCATGGGTAACAAGAAAAATTTGATCTGATTGGTCAGATTTTATGATGTAGTTGTATATGATAAACGTGGGAATATTTGTCAAACATTTACAGCATTTAGCAGATGTTCTTATCCAGAGCAACGTACACCAGTGCTTAAGTAACTCTCTGACCCACGCTGCCCTTTGTTCTATTTCCTGCTTTTATTTATGTCTTGTTTAATCTGTCTGTGATGTATTAGAGCAATAGGTCAAGAGAGGCCATGCATTACCATGATTTCAGAATAAAAATCAGAATCCGAGAACTTCATTGATACTCTGAAAAATACTCTGTGCGTAATACACTGTGTTTATACAGAAAATGATGGGGTGTAAGTACTATAGATAAGTAACTTACTGCTAAGTAATTTAGCACAAACAAACAGTAGTTAGGAGTACAACACCCTCAACTTTTTGTCATGTTCCTCACACTATTTCTGAACAGTTTTTGCAGTGCGGCTCTGCTGAACAAGGCTACTGCCATTAAGGAATACTATTGCCATTAAGGGGCGGGCTTGGTCTGCAGTAATGTTTAGGTAGGTGGTCCATGTCAAAGTAGCATCCACATGAATGCATTACTCAAGATTTCCAGCAGAACATTGCTCAGAGCATCAAACTGCCTCCGCTGGCTTGCCTCTTCCCCAGGTGAGTGACACACACACACCCAGCCATCAATGTGACATAAAAGAAAATCAGATTGGTCAGATGCTCAGATTTGATTGGTCAGAAGCTCTCCCTAACTGGTCAGAAGGCTATCCCTGATTGGTTGGAAGGCTGTCAATCCTTGTTCAGACACTTATCCTTGATTTGTCAGAATCCTCGGCCTGATTCGTTAGATGCTCACCTCTCATTGGTCGGAAGCTCAGCCTTGATTGATTTGAAGTTTTACTGTGTGCTTTTGACAACAGTTTGGAAAACTGTCCACCAGTTTTATATTCAACAGCCTTTACACTGATGACCATGAAGTTAGGTGTTAATAAATAAATGCACCCACAGAATTAACGCACAGCTGCTTCATCAACTCAACCACTGCAGGGAGTTCTTCTCATTTATTTAACAACTAATGGTGAATGAAACCGTGGACATTCCAAAAAGAAGGCAAAGTGTCTCCAAAGACTGCCCAATGTATGCATGAAGGTTACAGATTTTATGTAAGATACACCCCTTGGAATGAGGGAGGAGTGGGGAGAGAGCAAGAGAGAGAGTGATAAAGCAAGAGAGAGGTTATTTATACCTCTTCAGCTGTTGAAGCTTTGAGTCTGTCCAGCAGGGTTCAGTCCAGACGTGCAGCTCTGTGGAACTGAAAGTGTAACAGGTGTGGAAGGTGTAAAAAGGCTGAAAAACTTCCAGCACTGCTGCTCTGCACTTTCACTGATCAACAATAAACATCTCCAGAGCTCTGAGAATGGCAAGAGTGTGGCAAACACACAACTCATAAAAGAAAAAAGCACACCAGCTGATAGGGCTAGTTCAGAGAAATGTTCCACCAAATTTCCAGCAACCCCCAAAACCTCAACTTTTTTGGGTAGGATAGCTATGAATTAATAGAAGTTATACCCAACCAATTAGCATGGCAGCTCTTTATTTGAACTTTCTCTTCCACTTTAAATGGTGCAGCAGTTTAATGGTTAAAGTAGAATGAAAAATTTGCCAACATGAGGCCTGAATTTTATCCAAACCTTTGTCTAATTAAGGTTTAAGCTTCTAACTGAGGTTAAATCATTTAATGTTGAACACAAATTTTGTATAAGAAGCTGGCGAATAGGAAGCCAGCTTCAGCTTGGTGCCACAAACCATGTGGTGGCGTTCAGTAATCTAGACAGTCTGAGGGTGATCATGAGAAATTTCAGACTAAAGTGGGAGGGAACAAGGGCTTATTAAGGTATCAACAACATCCTCTGACGGAGAACAAGCCTGTCAGTAGCCCATGGATGAAACATAAGTTAGCATGGCCGAAAAGTCCCCCCAGAAAATAATCATGCAGATGTGCACAACACAATACATATATATATAAATAATAAACAATAAACTTTATCTCTCAGGAGAGAAAGTGTTAAACCAGACTGTACTGTAGCTTTAGAAGAGATTTGGTGATAAAAGTTGATGTCAGGTTACCAGTGGCGATATGTGTCTTCACCACTCACGGTTGTGATATAACAGCTGGAATAAATGTGATGTAGTAAGAATCGTCGGCTATCCTTAGGAACAGACGAGGATGTGCATTTGATCTGCTCTGGGGTAGAGGAATCTGGGGGAAGTTTTTAAAGGCGGGGGGGGGGGGGGGGGGGGGGTGTTTGAACACCAAGAATGTAGTGACAAATG
>JBBPCZ010000001.1:18080645-18103585 GCA_037974445.1 Brycinus macrolepidotus
ATAAAAACCACTGCTGTAATCAACACTCTCCTCTTGCAATGTGACCAGTTGGATGGTAAAACACTACTAGAAGTACGAAAAAGGTAATTATTGCCATTTTGTTTAAGAGTGAACAAGAGATTTATCTTTGAATTATTCAAGGGTGACGTCGACGCGTCGGCTTTTCTGTTAATGCCCTCGTTCACATCACATGTTCATTTCATTTCATGTTCAGATTATGAAAGTGGGATAATGGCAAGATATAAATACATTCTGCTGTAGCTTATCTTTTTACTAATATAGCTACAGTTGTATGTAAAAGTGCATCCTAGTCAGATTACATGTCTGGTTGATTTTCTACGTGGTTAATGTTTCAACTCTTAATTTATTTCACAAGTTTTGCCTACTTGAAAAATTAGCAAAACATAAAAAGTGTCAATTTTTGCGCAGGTCATGTTGATTTTTGTCTTATAACTTAAAGTCAGCAAATAAACAGTAATTGTGCATTAAAAAAGTATAGAGGTGTCTGTATAGGACGTGTGCTTATTTTTTACTGCTTTTTGATTGGGAAAAAATATTCTTCAGGGTCTAATTTGGGCAAACAAGGTGAATGTGTTAAATCTTGATTAACTGCACAAAATAGTGCAGTAAATATTGATGAATTATTGCAATTGTTTGATGGTTTTAAAAAATATATTATGTGCGTATGTAAGAAAAATTGGATGTGGAAGGCTTGGCCCATCACTTCCTTACTATACAGAGACTAGTAGATTTTAAAATATGCATTATTATTATTATGTAAAATGACAACTAATCATTGCCGATTAATCAAGAATATACATTTTGACTGGGTAACTGTGACAGCCCTACGTCAGTCGCGACCTGTCTCACCTTATAACAAAGGACTATGATTACAATAAGTTTTATTATCAGTATGTAAAGGGGCTCACTCTGGAGCTATGTGGAGTTCACACCCCTCTTCGCCAGAGTCCAAATATGACCTTCCTTAGAGTCATCTTAATCAGCTCATCAGTCATTCATGATGGATGACACATTAGTCATTAGTCCTGCCTTCCAGTTCACACATTAACCATCTGCTAATCAGGCCTGATTGAGCAGGGCCTCTTTCACGCTCAAGAAAGGAAACACGCCTAAGGAATTTTCTTCTTTTTCCAGCACACATTCAGACCCTCAAGAATGCATGCTTGTTTGTTGTTCATTTCCAGCAGGTGCTGACAGCAGTTCACTGGTTGTTTTCCCACGTCTCCTTTAACCAATTTTACATAAATGCTAATTCTTCATTTGTGCTAGATTGTGGATTTTGACAGTAAAATCGCAGAAAAACATTGGAGATTAAGAAACGTATTTGCCGAGTCAGTATGAGGTAGGAAACAGCAAGCATGAAAAAATAAAGGACATCAGTCATGAATGATACACTCTGGGAATAGCTTTTGAATTTCAGACATGTTTTAGATATCCCAATACAAATGGGCCTCAGATCTAAACACTGTCACTCAAAGGTTTAGGAATTCTTCCTAATGTTTGGTTGCTTGGAATCAAAGTCAGCATGTAGTAATCTAGAGTGTGGGGTGGTAAGGTGGTGCAGTGGGTAGCACTGTTGCCTCACAGCATTCGATTCCCAAGGAGGCCCTGGGTCATTTCTCTATTCTCCCCATATGCATGGGTTTCCACCAGGTGCCCTGGTTTTCTCCCACAGTGGAAAGACATTTCACCAAGTGAATTGCCTCTAGTTACGAGTGTGTTCGGCTATGTGTCTGCCCTACAATGGACTGGCAACCTGTCCAGGGTAATTGTCTTTCTCTCTATGTGCACTGGGATAGGCCTTCGTGACCCTGGTGGTGAAAAATGAATGAATCTAGAGTGCTGCTATAAAATGTCAACATTCACCACCATTAGCTTGATACTATTATAGCAGAAAACCCCTATTACCAGGCTAGCAGTTGGTCCAAAGCAAATTACAAGGTCTTTGCATTAAACACCACTGTGTAATGACACGCTTGTCAGGCACATGTGATTTTGTGTATATATGGTTGTAATTGTAAAGACTAAGTTAAAAAGACCAACATGAAGGGCTTGTATATACTGTGCTCTGTGCCAGCCAATGTGGAGCACTCCACCACTGCACAAGGACTATGTTCTGCATCCATCCACTCGACTGAGGCACCCAATGAAAGCAGTGAAAACAGTGGGGAAAAAAAAAAAAAAAAAAAAGCTGTTCTTCAGTTTTCTTGCAAAGTATGCAATGATCTAGATTAAACTGGAAAACATGATGTGGATTCTTCACAACTGATGTTAGCAGATTGTAGTTTAAATTTAGTTGGCGAAACTGGAATACATTTTTTTTAAGTGTAAGGATAATTAATAATACCACTGATTTTAATCTAGAGTGTTATACTGTTTTACTCTAATTGTAAACATACACAAGATCACACACCACAGACCCTTCATATTACAGCTACATGCAAATATGTACCTGAGTATGTTCTCTTGTATAGCAACATGAGGGCAAGTGTGTGTAATTTTTCCAGGATCAAATGGCACATCTGGGTCTGGTCAGGTGCTAGACAGCATAATTTCTAGCACCAGAATCATTTGGATTTGAAGATTCTGCAGCTTGTGAACTGAATGACAGTCCTGTGTAAAAAAAACCCCTACTTACTGGAAATCAACATGGAGAGATACTGTACATAAGGAGTGGGGTGGGGGTGAGGGCAGGGAAAAGACAAGCAGGTTGCACCAACCATCTGTCCTCTATTTAAAGAACCAACTAGTTCACCCAAAGGGCAATTTATAGTTGCAGCTCTGAAGAATTATTTTAAAACCAAGAGAATGTTCACATTCTTTTGAATTTGTAATGTTTGTAATGATGTTTGCACACAACATATTGCACAGCAACTGCAATGAAAACATGAGCGATAGTCCAGGTTGCAGCCTGGAAAAAGGGGTTTCCTGAAGGTGCTATTTGGTCAAATATAACAAATGGCATTAATTACCCTTAAATACACACAATAATGTGATTAATTACAGACCGGTATTGAAGCTGCTTATATCTAAATTGTCAGATTTCCCTGTGTCTGTCTCTACTAAATAAAGCTAAATGCATTTAATAAATTGTTGAACTCTTGACAACACCAAAGGTTGATCTCCATATTGAACACACCTCTAGGCACTAGGCACTTGCAAGTTCATTTGCTCTTTGCTCTGTGGAGTAAAGCCTAAGAAAATGCTATCTTCTACAAAAACAAGCTTCAAAGGTCTTGTAGCTTTAGAAACATTCTTACCATATTGTAAAATGTTGTACTTTAACTGAATCTAAGCTTGTTGTTTGTTCCAAAAAGGAGGACACTGTTCTTATACTGTCAAATTTAGATACAGAGCTACTAGATTTCCACCGTCAGTCAGGGCTCATTCATCTCATGCATATGACTCTCCGTCATCTACTGAGTAAACAAAATATCAAAAAAAGGGTAAAGGCAAGTGTCATTGTAAACAGCAGTATGTAAATGTAAAATATAACCTAGGGCACACTGATGCTCCTGAGATTCTGTCGGATCAGTACCCACAAGCACGTTTAATTATATACAGATCCACAAACATACAATTAAGAGCTCAAAGGACAGTTTTACGTCCACTTCACAACACAGGAAACCATTTCCAAGGACATGATGGGAGGTGGACGATTATGTTGCACGTGAGTTTCTCTTCCAGCTGTATTACAGGAGCAGTCCCATTAGACACATATGAACATAATACCACCATTGAAAATAAAATAAGTAGAAAAAGGAGTCCTGAGTCAAAGATGAGTATTCTGTTCTCGATGTGTGTCCCCCACTGTGAGCAGTGAATCAGTGAAAACTCAATTTTGATGGCTTTCCATACTCCTGGAGACTGGACTGGCTCTATGCATGTGGGAGCTGTCAGGGTTCTGATTGATTTCACACTGCATTCAGCTGCATGAAAGTGTCACCGGCATCTGAGTCAATAGCTCATCTCTAACGCCTGTGTAAATGCAAGGTGTACCCAATGGACTGTGTTAGAGACTTTTTTTTTTTTACCCTTCACTTGTGGACTTTACCCACAAAACAGGATAAAAATGTAAATCTCTTAAATACTTTGGGAACTCTTATTGAAATGTAATTAGGAAGGGAATGTAAGGATTTAGTATAGGCTAAAGAAGACAGAAATGGGCATGGAGAAACAGAACTATTGGCTGGAGTGTCGCTGCACTCTCATGCGTAAGCAACAAGCTTGGCAAGCTGAACTTCTCATTTGATTGACCCAGTTCCTCGGCGAATTAGTCTGATTCACTCTTAATCGTATTTGAGCCTCTTCTAGTTTTGTACCAGGGCCTGGTAATGTTTGCCATGCTACTGCAAAACACACCATTTTCCCACCACTTTTTTCTACAGCTTGAGGCTATTGGTGTTAATACAACTCATGCATCTTAACAAATGCTCCTCTAATCCATGCTCTTCTCATCCTTCCAAAATTAATATGAGCATAGGCGGATCATACTACTCTCTTTGACCCAACATGACATCTACGAGCAGTCAACCCGAACTCAGTTTTAATTGCTAAATGGTTTCACCAAACAATGTTATTGGCATTTGGGCTTTTTTTAAATATATGATAGAGATGGCATTTTGTTCATATGTACAACCTAATCTATGGTCAGTTCAAAAAGCGTATGCAGTACGAAAGACTGCGCTTAATTACAGGCTAAACAAACAGAGCACCACAAACTAATTACCAAAGACAAACATACTTTGAATGCCACTTGGAAAGATTCTAATGCAGATTTTCACTCTGGCACAGAATGCTAGACATTATGCAAATGTAACAAAGGAACTCAGGTACATGAGATCTCCTTTCCAATAGAAAGTAAAATGAGCAAGTTTGTCTACAAGGAGGGTGCCAACGCACCAGTTTGTTAACATCTTGGTTTCCACCCAAAAAAAAAGAAAGAAAGAAAATTCCTTAGAATTTTAGAAGACAGCCCAATTGTCAATTGCAATTCCATCAGGGAGCATGCAAGCTATAGTCTCACATATGGACTGGAATGTAGATCACATATTTATTGTAATAATTCTGCAGACATTGTCTTCATTTATATTATCTTGTGAGATTAATGTGAAGGAAAGTATAGTTTGAGCTAAGCAGAAACTGTCTTATTTGTCTCTACCTCTCCTGAGTCTGTCTTGTATAGTACCTTCAAGACAAAAAGTAGCAGCCGTTAGTCAAGCCATAGTGAAACAAAAAGCAAATATTTTCTATTTTTCTATTATTTGTCCTTTTCTTGACTCCTTACCAAGGCGAATATAAATCTACAGAAAGCACACAGCATACAGCCCTTATCCCCTGAAAGAAAAGGCAACATTTCTTCCCATCATGACAGAAGCATCCTGCTGACGCACAAAACAGGCATTGCGCTGGAAATTACTGATGATTACAATCAAATGAGCACTAAACACAACATTCAGGCCTGGTCAAAGCTGAACAAAGGCACGAGAGAGAGAACAAATCATTATGTCTGCTTTTAACATCATGCAAGAGAAAGAACAAATCCTTGACCAAGGTGAACAAACCTGTAGACCAAGGTGTCATCAGATGAGCTGTTGTACTGGATCTGGTACATCCTGATCCCAGGGAAGTGCTGCTGCGAAGGCCACCTGATAAGAGCTGAGTTTGCAGTAAGCTCCGCGAGAACCGCTTTCTTCTCTTGAGTCCTTGTGTCATTAGTAGAAGATGAAGTGGACTTGGCTGATGTCAGGATATCAGATGGTCCTGGATCAGGCTCCCGGACTCGGTTAGTACTGTTGGCCAGGTGAGGAAGTGGATTGACAACCAGTTCCACAGTGCCTGTAGACTCTCCAGCAGCATTAGATGCAATACAGGTGAATAATCCTGTATCTTTCACAGAGGTGATATTTATCTCCAGGCTGCCATTGCTGAAGGCAAGAGTGCGGGAAGTGTTAGAGATCAGACGGCCCTCAGGGGAGATCCAGTGGACATCTGGGTCTGGGTCGCCATTAGCCTTGCATTTCAAACTGGCGGGCTGGCCCTCCATAGCAGAAGTCTTTGGGGACCTCCTTGTAATCACAGGTGGATCACAGATGAACTCTTCCTCTGGGATTGTCCAGAAGTATTTAGCAGTAAGATCAGGAGGTGAAGCACAAGTCTCCAGATCGTCCTCTCTTGTGAGCCTCCTCAGCCATAGGAGTTCACAGTTACAATGGAGTGGATTTCCTCCAAAGCTAAGAACAAGCGAAGACAATGGGGAGCCCTTGGACTTGGCATAGACGGGTATCCTAAGAAACAAAGGGTCAGGAGGAATTTTTTTCAATTTGTTAGATGTCATATCCAGACGAGCTAGCTTGTGCAGGTTGGAAAAGACTCCTAAGGGAACATGCTCTATGAGGTTGTGGTCCATATTCAGCGTGTTCACGTTGGTGAGCCTCCCAATGGTCTCCCATGGGATGTCAACTAGATTATTATATGACAGGTCCAGATCTTCGAGGGTCCCTAAGAAGTCATCAAAAGCATGTGGGGAGATGTTATGGAGCTGGTTGTTGGCTAGGATTAGATGCCTCAGGTTGGTGAGACCTCGGAAGTGATCATCTGCGACCACACTGAGGCGGTTGCTGTCCAGGTGCAGTGCCCGCAGCCGTTTGAGGTCAGCAAAGGTGTAAGGCATGATCTGGCTGATGGTGTTACGTGACAGTGTCAGGTGCAGGAGGCTCGTCATGTTAGCAAAGTCCCTCCTTCTCACTGCTGTGATGAAGTTCTCAGTGAGGCGAAGTTCCACCGTCCGCCGGTCAATCACCGTGGGCACAAACAGCAGGCCCGTCTTTGCACAGAGGATAGCAAGCGATGGTGACAGGTTTTGGCACATGCAGCGCTTGGGGCAGAGCTGACCTGAGGCAGAGACCGCCAGTACCAGCAGGGAGAAGATGAACCGCTCCATCCCTCAGTGCTCCGGGAAACTGGAACACAAGTAGACAGTCTACTGTAAGAACACATAAAGCACACACTCTAAGAATATGTTCAAGTCATTCAACATGTTCTTCCTAGCACTGTCCTTGTGGCTGAGTCTTTCATGAATCCAGATGTCAGCCTTGATGTTTCTTTTATGTAACTGCATCCTTTTCATCCGAACTATGCCACATAGACCTGCTGGGTTCCTCGTTGTAAATAAAATATTCTGACAAAATAGTACATGTTTCAACATGGGACGTATACTCTTTTAAACTCTTTTAACTCAAATGTAGCTCTTTGCTTTTTATTTTAAATATGAAAATCTAATTATGTTCACCGTTCCCAGTGAAATGATGAATTAACATGTGGGATGAAACAATGCAGTGCCTTAAAAGTCAATTATAATATTTAAAAAAAAAGTTTTCTTAGTTAAAAAATGCTATTATTATGTTTTCATCATTTTATTTTCAGGTTCCTTAACTTGACATGCCCTGTCAAAACAAAGGCTGCTTAGCAACAAGTTAGAGTAGCTAGCAGCCAGCAGTGAACACAGACATTCATGTATTTGTTACCTGTTACCTCAGAAATAGTTGGTATCTAGCAGGAGTTCAGGACCATCACTGGTTATGATCTAAATTATTACAAGGGTTTTACCTTTCTTTTTTTCACAAAAGACAATGAAGTATTGCTGCCTGTGAGGGTATATGTAAGGGGCAGTGCTTTTATTATGTAAGAGATGAGCTACTTCATTAGGAACATCTGCCTTGTACCTACAATTGTCCATTTTGACAGCTCCACTTACCATATAGGAGTCTACAATTACAGACGGCATCATTTGTAAGCCCCCTTTTACTCAAGTCAGGACCCCCACATGACCACCAGTGAGCAGGTGGTGGATCATTCTCAGCAAAACAATGACACTGACACAGTTGTGGAATGTAAGTGTGTTTTGTACGTAATGCTGGAGTTTTTAAGAACTGTGTTGCCTTACTGTCCACTCTGTTAAAGACATGTGAAGTAAACAGTTGTCAGTTTCTGGCCACAAAGCACTCATGGCTGGATATTTTGGTTGGTCGACTGTTCTCAGCCCAGCAGTGACAATGAAGTGTTCAAATACTCCAATATGATCCACTCTGCGCAACACACACACACACACACACACACACACACACACACACACACACACAAACATTCCACTACCATGTTAGAGTCACTGTTGTACTGAGAATGGTCCTGACCTTATGTTGGAGAGCATCCAGTTTCAATTACCTCAAAGGGTTTTTCTGACTATACGGCATTTAACTTGATCAGTTAGTATCTAAGCACTATATTGAAAACAGAAAAAAATCTAAAAATGATGTGACACAGGGCCAAAATCCCTTAGTCATCTATCACCATCAGAAAGATTTAAGAGCTTTCCATTGCAATTCAACAAAAATGAGTTGACTGGGAATGGATACAAGAAAATAGGAAATAACAGTTTGTGCAATCATTAGAAAGTTTAAGAAATTCAAAACTATCATGAACTAGTCTGGAAAGTTTGCCAGGAGCCACAGTGAGGAGGATGGTTAGAGAAGAAAAACATTCTCCTAAGGCCAGTTTCAAAATTACAGAGTTTGGTAGCATATTGGGGTCACCATGTCGCCAAATCAAACTTGAGACATTACTTTCATGATAACAAGTACCAGGAAGTACCAGGCAATTTTAAATCAAAATCTGGCTGCCTCTGTCAAGAAGCCAAAACTTTGTCATAGTTGGATCTTCCAGCAGGAGAATAACTCAAAGCATGCATAAATATCTATGAATATGTCCAACCCTAGGGATGAATTTTGGGTAAATATCTGATCGAAATGTTTCTGACCAATACTGTTGTGATTAACTACCATAAATTAAGGTTCAGTTAGGGTTGGGTGGCACTTTTTTATACCATCTTCAAGAATATGTGGTATCGTATATAGTGTTACTAGGTGGATATGTAAAAGTGCTTATGCCGTTTTTTGTCATCTTGTCCCGCATTATTTCAATATCAAACACAGTTTAACTGTTTTGCTTGTGTACATTGTCAGTTTGCTTCCATGCAGTCCACAATTAATTTTTCAATAATAGTCATGCCATCTGTCCAACAGCTACAAAATGTTAAACAATGTTACCAACTGTGAGGCAGGAGCTGGTTAGCATTACTCTAGCTAGCTTGATAACTGCCCTGCTCACCAGAGAACAGGTTTGCTTCTGGCTAACTGAAGTCTAGAGGATAGATGATGACTCAAATATGAGGGAGCATAATCAAGCAACAAGTGGCGATATGCTCTTTGGGGTTCAGATGTGTAGCGAGTTAAGCTAATTCAATGTTAAAGTAAAGTGACCCCGTGAACACACGTGAGCACAACACAGCACAGCACACAGTGCGAACAACGTGAAATTCTTTCACTGCATTTAGCCCATTCACCAAGTGAAGCAGTGGGCTGCCACCAACAGGGGGTGCCTGAGGAGCAGTGCGTGGGGACAGTACATTGCTCAAGGGTACCTCAGTGGTGCCACTAGCAGTCCTGGGATTCAAACCCATGACCTTCTGATCACAGGGGGAACTCCCTAACCACTATACCACCAGCTGCTTAGCAAGCAGGCAACAGGCCCAAGCAGTGCCACACATCACAGTACAAGTGCAATTCTGATTAACTGGTGCACTACTGAAAGAACTGTAGATGATACATATAAATGTCTGAGAGATCAAAGTCAAGTTGTGCTAAAGAGACAGAAAGCAAAAATCAAACTTTTTCCGCTGGTGTTTGTAGCATTTTTACTAACGGTAGTTCAGTGAGAAGGCCAGCCCTAAAAAAAATAACTGCAATCAGTGGTGTTCCAGCGCCTAATCAGCACCCCTCTAGGCAACTGTCTAGGCTGCCTGTGCCCAAAAACACTCCTGACTGCAATTATAATGAAATTAAGTGCAATTATACTTCAGTTTTCATTCATTTTCTGAGCCGCTTATCCTAAACAGGGTCACAGGAAGTGCTGGAGCACTCAGAGGGCAAAAGGCAGAGAAACACCCTGGTCAGGTCACTAGTCCATCACTGGCAAGGCACACAAACAAACCAAGGGGCAATTAATGGTTCAGTATTTGAACCATTTCCTAACATACAGTTTTTTGTGCAGTTTAAAGCATTTTGTTTTTATTCTCACAGTGCAGTCATGGAAAATGGTAGGTTTTGAAAGAAAGATGTGCTACAAAACAGTACAGCTTAGATAAACCTGCTAACATGAATGTAGACAATATTAACTGATGCTGGAGCAACAGAGAGGTTTTTGGATCTGTAGCATTCTTGCTAAGTTAACAATAGCTTACTTAGTAGACCAAATTAGCTTACTTATCCACACACCACAGTAGTGCCTTGGTTCCAGCTAGCTGACGATAAAATCCTCATTTACAGGATGAAGACTCACATCTGAGAGTCAAGTGACTGGTGTTAAAGTGACAGCCGAAATGAAACATATTCTGTGCTGTGTGTAGCTCTTAACTGTCACAGAGTCACCGTCCTGCATAGTGCCACTTATCTGTGAACTCCCACACCACCAATCTGTTAGCATTTCTAAAATGTAAATGGGTGGAATGTGGTTATTTGGCTGTTTCCTAGATAGATGTGTAATAAAAATTTGACATAATTTTGAATGGACATTATCACTTTTTTAAATACCAGTGTTGTGTCAATACACGCTACCTATCGAGACGTGCTACCGAGCCTTTTTGCACATGTGCAGTTCCACATTAATGTCGTACTTTAACATATTGTGCAACTACTTACGAAAGAAGCAGACAACGTATCTAAAGAAAAGAAGATTTCCGAGGGGTTTTCTTTGTCAATTGAGGACAAGTAACAAACTGGCTAAAACAACGAAGACAACAAAACATTCGTTTATTAGCCAAGAGCAGCGACATACGCTCATTGTGATTCATTGGGACTCATTACCACGGCCATAAATCTGTGCCATATCTTAAAAATATCTTAAAAACTCTTTTAATTATTACTTTCACCTTGTACACATGTACTTTTTTGCACCTACGCGCTGTCTTCAACACAAAAAAGAAGCAAATGAATGGGTGAATAAAGAGACGGAATGATATTACACGGAGACTGTGAATATTCAATAAGATATACATTAAGATTAGATCTGTTCTTGGTTTCTGCAACAAGAAAAAGATACATGATGTATTTCTGTGCATACAGAATGCCTTGATATTAGAATGACTTTTTCTGTAATTGCATTTTCATATGCTGAAAAAAGATATGAACTCTTCCAGAAGTGCACCCACAAAATAGACCTCAGCCCTTACCGATGTCTGTGTAAACCACTGAACCACAGTCAGACACGTATTTATGGATAATTAAGGCTATACTGGCCATAATAAGATGTCAAAACATTAATTATTTTGTCAATTAACTGAGTGATTTTTTTTCTTTGCTTGTTTGTTTTAGTTATTTGAATTTTTTTAATGCTTTTTACAGAGATTTCAGGCTAGCTAACCAGTTTATCCAGTTTATATTGTCTGCAAATGTTGATGGAACTTGGTATAAAAACAAGAACTTAACAATGTGTTTAGTAAATCAGCTAATATAACTATGAAAACACCCAGCGAAACAAAGATTTTAAAAGATTTAGGTTTTAAACATACTTCCATGTCATCACTACTATCTAGGTGAGTAGAAATCCTGTCTTTAATGACCTGAGGATGCTGTGTTTATCATTCGAATTCTGAGCTAGTCACTACGCCGATTCATAGAGAATGAAAATTTGAATTCATTAATCATAACAGCCCTCAATCAATTCCAGTAGAAACCTGGACAGTGAAGTAAAACTTTGCGGAATGTTTCTCTTATTTATGCACATTTGAGAAGTGATCCACATTCTTCTGGAATTCCAACCTGCCCATGCACAGCGCTGTTCCTCTTGAAACCCACGACCAGTTTGCTACTTATCTACATCAAACATATAGTGCCTATAGCACTCCACGGTAGCAGTTTCAAATGAACCCTGCAAATTCTTTGTAGAGAACACAGAAACCCAAGGGATGCTTCTGCTACATTTCAGCGCTTGTGGTTCACACATGCAAACCCTTCACTAGTGATGTTGTGAAATATAGATATAAATCAACCTGATTCTTCAGATGGTTCCTTCAGCGACTGTGAAATATTCACAAAGAATCCTGTTATCCTATTTTGTCTTAATAATCCAGAATAGGTTCACTTGGAGACCCAGAGCAGTTAGCACTTCCTCCCAGCTGGCAGAGGGAACGATCATTCCGCCAACGTCAGAACTTTTGCAGACTGCAAACCCAACAGGACTTCAGCGTGTGGAGCAGCAGACTTCAGGCAGTGCAGCTTGGGCCCCAGAGATGCTCCAAATCTCTGCTCCAGCTTTTCTCCTACTGACCATCTGTGTTAAAAGGGGAATGATGAATACTCCGGGATAACTGCTTCACTACAGCTAAATTAAGATTCTACATGATTTAGCACAACAGACTGAGTACAAAAGCTATAAACTCTTGAGTCTAGTTTAAAGCTTATCAACCCCCTCCGCTATCTTTTGACGTGCAACTACAGCCGGGATCTTCACTCTGAAGTGTGTCGAAGAGCTTAACATACTCAGCATAAGCCTGTACATGATATGAGCTCATCCAGGTATAAGGCTTTGGCCAGACTCAGCAGCAACCTGCCAAACAACAGAAGGAAAACAGCATCCGCCCAGCACAGCACTGCCGCCTGCACATGCAAAGATGATTCAGGCCCTGTCCACACCTATATGGGTATTTCTGAAAATGTGTTATCTCCAGTCCACATGACAACACAGTTTCAAGATCTGAAATCAGGGATTTGGGGAAATTCTGTCCATGGGGGAAATTGGGGGAGAGCCCAAATGAACTAAGCCTCTTGCACAAATTTGATGCCTACATTCTGCATAAATGTTCGGCCTAATTCTGCCTGTGTTATGTGTGAAACTGGCACATGAGCCTAAACACTCAGTCTGTGTGTTGTGTGCTTGGTGAAATGCACAATTCTTCTCTCCCTGGTCCCAAAGGGGGGGGGGCACTAGCTATTAATGAATGGGGTAAAGGGGACTGAGAAACGATCCAGACAAACAGACTACAGACTACAGTCTGTAATTGTAAACTACACAGTACGCATGTATAGTAAGAAGGGCTGGTAAAATAGCCAAATGAATTTAGATACAAAGCAGATATACATAATAAGATTGCCAGTAAGTGTATTTCACAAATTTGTATATTTAAAAACAAGACAGGTGTGTTTTAATCATTTGGGGTGAGAAAAGAACAGCAAGTTTGCTGAGACATGTCATTTACCTTGTGCTACAGCATGTTTCGAGAGTAGTGGCAAAGTAATGTTTATTCTCAGAAACAGAGTAAATGATATCAGCGCGTTTCTGGGGTTTCTGAGTGGGGGAACCATCTAAGCATTGTCTTATTGGGAGACTGCGAGTTTGATCCCCAGTTGTGCACATGACCACAATTCAGAGACCGTGCTCAGAAATCGATCTACTGACAGCAATGAGCAAGTATGGTGTTTGAATTTGCTTGGACAGCAGCTTGTGGACCTGCAGGACTGTATGAGGCACAACAATCTACCTGCTTTGTCAAGCAGTCGTTATCTCTGTGGTTTCCATCGTTAGCCGGCAAAGAGATTGAAGCAGAGCTTCTACAGACCAAAAGAAGCTACAAGTATTCATCTTCAAGCTCCTAAATGACAGGGATCTTGTTCTGCTCAGGAAGACAGGAAGCATGGCCCAGTAAAATTGGTCAACATTGAGTTTTTTTCATGAACTGTGAAGAAGTGGAGCTCCTTCACTGCAGTTCGGAAGGAAATGAGAGCAGCGGGTGTCCAGAACATTCTCCTGTATCCAGCAATTTTGAAAGTTGTTTCTAATGGAGAAACCAAACTGCTCCAGTCACCACAAGACGTTTGCCATTTCCTCGACTCTCAACCTCACTTTGGTTCACCTGATATGAATTCAATAGCGTCACATACAAACCCAATGGCAAACTGAAAAGTAGCTGTGTAGTAAGACTTTTCTGTTTCTTTACCTCTCTTTTTCCTTTCCTCTCTTTTCTCATTAATAACTGACAAATGATTTAGCTTTAGTTTAGCTTACAGTGGTGCCTTAAGTAATGAGTTCTACCTGGTATCTTTTTAACTAGTGGTTACATCATGGCAGGAAGATTCAGTTATAATTTATGTATATATTTATTTTAGTATCTCGTAGTACTGATGTTTTTATGGCTTAAGGTTGTAAATCACTTAATGGTAAATTTACCAATAAGTTATATAGTTGTTCATATTATGGTTGTCTTTGCTGTTAGGGAAAATGTTTAATGCCTTATATTATGTTCTTTTTAACCCTGAACTGGTCTTTACTGAATGTGCACAGACCAAGGGTATTGGCACACATTGTTAAAGAGGAAGGTTGTGGACTGAGGTTTGTTGCCCAGTGTACGGTGGGTTTTGTGGATGTGACGAGGATGGGGGTCAAGGTTTGTGGTAGAGTGGTGTTTCTTATTTATTATTATTTGTTCATAGTTCTTTCAGGAGTTCTAGTATTTGACATTCGTTACTGATCTTGATGACTGATCTCTACTGATTTTAGACCGGAATGTAAATGGTCCCCATAAATGTAAAATATTTTTAGAGCGTTTATGAAGGAAGAAAATTAAGAAAGCTTTATTTCAGGAAGGCCCTTTAAAGAAGCAAGACATCCAGAAATACAATTATAAACATAATGAAGTACTCTCTTATGCTGCAGTGGACAATAAAAGCAAAGGAGTATTCATACTGCCTCAAAGGAATTTACACATCTCTATTTTAGTGCAGGGTAGAGATGGAGACAGCAGAACAGCTCATATTAAAACTGTGGTTTAAAATAGGAAGATTATTTTTGTTTACGCCCCATATACTAGCAACCCCATTTTTGTCTCCGCTCTCTCAGCTTACCTTTTAAATATATCAGATTTTGAGGTGGTGCTTAGGGTAGATATGAAGGCTGTAATGTCCCAGGACTTAGACAGGTCTGGTGAGAGTTGACAGTGCTTGAGACTATGATTTACTAAGAAAAATAAGCAATTTCTGAATTACTCACTGGTAGATCTGTGATGTTTGTAAAACCGATCAACATGAACATGCACATTTTTTTCACCAAGATACAAATCATAATCACAAATTGATTCCGTGTTTATTTCTGGCACCCTCTCCTCATCTGCATTTAGAGCAGAGATCTGGCCTACATCCCTGTCTGATCACAGCAGTACCTTCCTTAGACTTATAGCAGCCACCCAGCCACCAAGGGCCCCATACCAAACTATGGCAAAGTTTAGAGGTTCCTTAGTACATTAAGTTTAATAAGGGATCAGTTGATGATCCATGAATACTTTGGAATGCAGTTAAGGGATTTCTCAGGGACAATTCGATTTCATATGCCACCTGGCTGAATTAAAAAAAAAAAAAAAAAAAAAACCTTGAATCGCAGCTTCTGTCTCTTGAAAACTCTAATCCGCATTCATTTTCCAATTCTAAAGCCACTAAAATTCATCAGTTGCTCAGGACCAGAGCAGAGTTCTTCATCAAAAGATCTAGACAAAATGATTGTTATCATGGCAGTAGACCAAATCAATTATCAAATTCTTATTTGACCAAACATGTATTAATGAAGCGTTATGCACCTTTTATTAACAATTTAATAACTGTGAAACTCAAGCATTCTTTCCATATTTTAATATGCCATGTTGAACTGACCCAGAAGCAGAAATTTTAGTCATTGCTGAGCTAGAAAGTGCTTTTTGCTACACGAACAAAGGAAGAGTACTAGACTTGGATGGAATCCCTCTAGAGTTTTATTTAGATTTTTTGACTAAGCTCAGCCCCCTTATGTTAGATATGATAAATTATTCAATTGATCAAGGCTCCTTTCGGCAACATGTTAACACAGCTGTAATTTCCCTCCTCTTAAAAAAAGATAAGGCCCCACATCGTGCTCTACTTATCGCCCACAGACATTTAAGCTGTATGCAAAAGTGTTAGCTCGATGCATGCAGTTATGTGTTACCAAACTTACCCACACAGCCCAAACTGGCTTAATCAAGAAACACACCACTTCTGAGAATCTGGGTTATCTCCTTCGAATTTTTTAATCTGTTCATTAGTCAGTCTCCTTGTGCGGTGTTCTCTCTGGATGCAATGAAAGCATTTGATTGTTTGGAGTATAATTATTCAAGGTCTGTCTTGGAGCTCACGGGCCTCAGTTTGGGCTTTATTAATACGGTTAAAGTACTGTAGTTGAATCCCTCCGCAGTTGCTCCGATGGGTCAGATATGCTCATAATCCTTTCGCTTAGGGAAGGGAACTAGCCAAGGCTGTCCCCTCTCACCTTTATCATTTGCATTGTTGCTTTAAATATCATATTTGCACTGTATGCTTATGGGGATCGTTTGACACACAAATCTTCCCATTCACCCTCAAATTAATTCACCCTCCACTGAATTCACCCTCAAAATTACCCACAGGCTATTTTTCCAGTGATCAGATACCCACTTTCATGTCCT
The DNA here is from genome assembly GCA_037974445.1 of Brycinus macrolepidotus. NCBI lineage: Eukaryota > Metazoa > Chordata > Actinopteri > Characiformes > Alestidae > Brycinus > Brycinus macrolepidotus. The sequence continues at coordinate 18,097,222 of JBBPCZ010000001.1, forward strand.
TTTGGTATAATATCAGTTGGACAAAATACATCAGTCCTGACAGATTATTTCCCCAATCAGACCAAGAAAAATGATACTCATTACTTTCAAAAACTCAAACCACCAGGTTATCAACTGGACATTCTTACATAGATTTTATTTGTCCTCTCTGAAATGTTTTCATATACATTTAGCCAACTCTCCTGACTGTAATTTATGTTCTCAAGGAAATGTAGGGCCTTTATATGCATTATTTTTGGGAGTGTCCAACACATTTCACATTCTGGAGACTCACTGTCAATGCATAAACCTTGTTAGAGAAGAACGTCACCTTAAGAGCTGATCTTTTTTCATTAACCTTTCAGATGTTCTCCTTTCCTCATGTCAGAGAAATCAACTATCTGCTTTCGCAGCTGCTGAAATAGTGCAGCACTGGAGCCCTATGTGCACTTTGAGCAGACATCTATAGGTCATGACCTTACTGGCTATCATCTCAGTGGAGCTGTCCAACAGGTCGGACGCATCGCCTTAAACTTAGATCAATGTAGTGTTGGAGTGCAGTTTTTGATAAGTAAAGGCACTTATTTCCTCATACTGATTCGTTCTTTGTTTTGCAGGTACCTTGTTTGGTTTCATTATCTTTATATCACTTTGTCACTCAAGTCTACCACAGTGGGTGTTTTTGGACTGAAATACTTTACAAGCTGGAACAAAACCACATTCAGGTAGAGCTGTAAAAAACTGAAAAGGCTGAGGTGAACTTGCAACAGTTTCATGGCTCTAAACTAAAATAAAAAAAAAAAATAGAAATCCTTTTTTTAGCAGAGGTAATTGCTAATATTAAGGAACATTTGATTCAAACATTTGATTGGGCTTTACTTTTAAGTAGAACTGTTATATAAAAGCAATAGAACACTCGAGGTCACGCTTTCTTATGAATAACATCACGGGTGTAATGATCTACTTTCGGCTTGTGCGTGCGACTGAATCACAGTAGTGACGTTATTTGTGATAACGCACTCCCTGTACTCGTGTTCTACTGCTTTAGAAACTGCTAAAAGGCATTTAAATTGTCAATCACAATTATTTATTTGGCAACTAACTGTCAGTTAAAATTTCATGATTGTGATAGGCCTACCCACAGTCAATGTTCACCTCCCAGCTTTACTCTACTTATTTTTTCTGACCCTTTCTTGTAAATGTCTATTATTCTTTTTACTTTAAAAAAGTCTATAAAAATTATGAATATTTATCAATGCCTTTTACATTAATGTTAAGTGACTAAAACAAATAAAAGAACTTGAGCAAGCACAAAAATTGTGAACAAATCAAAGAGAAAATACGATCTGAATACAAAATCTTGTTGGCTGCTACTGGAGGTCTCCACATACACACCATAACCCTAATTTATTCTTCCATCATAGATAATGGCAAAGACAGTCTTAGAACACAAGGATGCCTAAGTATGCCTTGAATTGGGAGACCAACACATTCATAGACATTATCATGCTACGGCACAGAAACCACCACTCACTGTAATGGACTGTCAAACACAGTTTTAATTTTGCCGAGGTGAAATTCCCCCACACTTTAATGTATTCAAAGCTGTAAATCTGTGGTCAGTCCACTGTATCCAAAACACTTGCTTGTCAAAAGAATTTATGACGCCATTTCCATGGCTCCAGTGATCGGATTTACAACTTAAAGCAAGACATTCCACATGGGATTAGTCAAAGGCCATTAAATGAATCTTTTGTTTGCTCAGTGTGCACTGAATGAAGAAATAAAACAAGGATTTATACTGATATCTCTTCTCATAAACCTCCATGAAATGTGTTACATCCCTTTCAACATATTTCATGTGTACAGTGTGCAGTGCTCTAAAGAATGCCAAGCAGAAATTAATCGGCATATACATGGGAGGGCTGGGCCAAAATGTAAAATCAAGATCCATAAACAAGATTGGAATCCGTCACATGATTGGGCCAAGAAATGACAAGCATTAAGCAAACATTTCAAAAAGAAATTAAAGGAAAAATTATATCCAGGAGAAAATAAAACCACTGAGGCATGCACCACTGTAATCCTTGCAGCCAAATGGGGTTTGATTTACATTATTAAATCATAAGTCTCTTGGCTCTCTTGAGTGGGGCAACTGTCAAAGCATTGGCCCCATCAACAGGAGACTGCAATTTTAATCTCCGTTGATGCCACAGCCATCCGTGGCTGGGAGTCCACAGTTCTAAATCAAAGAAGCAAAATGGCTAGGATACCTTTTGTTTAAATTCAGAATAGCATATAAGTAGCATGGTAAGAACTGTGTTATCTGTATAGAATGTGTACTTATTTTGACATTGAATATCAACAAAATGGGATTCGACCAGGGGCAGCCAACTTTTGCATGTAGCTATTTGTTTTGTGTTGTGGATTTTGTCTTCTTTGTAGCGTCACACATACAGCTGTGCGTGAAAAGAAACACAGTTTACAAATGCACATGATCTTTTAAGCCATTTTAGCACATGAACTGGTCACCAAAATACATCTGTGATGTAATCATCCAAGCATAGATCCATACCCAGAGTGTGGAGAGTGCAGTGTATGGTCTTCTTAACTGGCATGAGCAAAGCAGAATTAACGCTGTCCTTTTTGTGTTGGCCCTCTAACATGTTCTAGTCCAATTATGCCTTGCTATAATCTGAAAAATCAAATATCCACTCTGATTAGGGACCTTACTCAAGCATGTCAAAGTTGTGAAGACGTCAAAGATAATGGCAATGATTTTCTTTCAACTCAGAGAAAAGCCTGCCCTTCAGAGTTCACCTAACATAACACAACATAACTAAGCCAACTCCACTTTCTTGTGTTAGAAAAAGTACACTAGTCACCGAAATGGTAGGTGGGGCAAATTGCTTGGGCCTGGGAGACTGAAACGCCTGAATTGACCACCACTTTTCCTCCTTTTACTCTAAATAGTGAAAGGGAGTCTGCGGATCCCAGAGCTTATTTACCAAAAAAGAATCTCTTGACCTGCCCATGCTTGAAGAAAATTCCCAGGCCCTGGGGCTCTGGGCAGCCACAATGGAGATAAATTAGTGTATATGCTCTCCTACACAACAGCTCAGGCCCCAGGAGGGGAAAGTATGCCAAATCCATCTGAATGTCCACTCTAGAAGGGAAAAGAGTAATAACCTAAAACAGTAATCTTGCTCTCTTCATTACAATCTAAACCTGTCAAGACTGATTATAAATTTTTCATCCTCTGTGACAACTCTATTTTGAGTTCTAGGTACTGTAACTGAGTGTACAGTACTGTGCAAAAGTCTGGAGCCACCCCTCACTTCTTCATATTTTGCTTTTAATCACCTTGTTGGTGCAAAATTGAGCAGATTAAACGAAAGAAATGGGAACAAATGTTTTACTGTGACAGGCTGCAAAGTGCCTAAAAATACAAAGTGCCTAGATAAAGGTGTTCCAACCACCCGGCATTCAGCATCAGTATACTAATCGCGGGCCTGATCATCTGTAATAATCTGCACCTGTTTCTTCACTGGTTCACGCCGTAAGTTAGATGGCTTTGATATGCCAAATTTCCAGTGATTTATTTGAGTAGCACACGATCTACAAAACTGTAAATATAAAATATACAGCTGTAAAGAAAGATTACACTACAGTGTTTGCACTAAACTGATACTGTATAAATGGATATGGTTCTGAAGTAAATTGTAAGGGCCCAATAAAACAATAGTAAAGAATTTTCTATTCTTTTTACAACCCAGATTTATTTTCTTCCTAAGGATGTGTTACTAAGTATTGTGACAGTGGGCTCCTAATCCTGTGGCTGGCAGTGTAGAACCAAGCATGGGGCACCAGCATCTTCAGGAAGCTTGCTCGTAGTTCTCAGGGCTTAAATTTGTAGTAGTGGAGATTGCACTATGGATGCCGACCAAGGATGATCTCCCCTGGAACTCCTTGAGACGAGCGTGCAGAAGGCAAAGCCCAATAAGTACTGAATAAAATGACGGACGATGACGACTTTGAAGGCTAATTTGGTCAGTTTGAGCGGTGGCTACAATCTGGGGTATCACATGAGGCGGGGGCTCCTAAAACCACAGGAGAAGAAGATTGGGGCGGTCTAGTCTTACCTTATAACAAGGCACGTACAATAAGGCATATACTTAATAAGGTATGCGCCTCATCGGGGCTGGCAGGCTATTACCGCAGATTTGTGCCTAACTTCTCCTCCATAACCTCCCCCTTTCAGACTTAACCAAAAAGGGCAAGACCAAGAAGGCCCTCACATCGGCTCCAGTCCTTCGGAACCTGGATTTTCAGCTCCCCTTCATCCTACAAACTGATGTGTCCGAGACTGGCCTGGAGGCTGTCCTTTCACAGCTCTTTGATGGGGAGGAGCAACCTGTTAGTTTAAAACTGACCCCTACTGAGTCTCGTTATGCAGATACTGAACAGGAAGCCCTGGCCATCAAACGGGGTGTGGACAAACTGCGGTACTACCCCTCAGGCCACCAGATAACTTTGATTACTAATTATGCTCCGCTACAATGGTTGGCCTGGGAAAAGAACAACAATAGCTGCATAACATGCTGGTTCCTGTCTCTGAAAAAGTTCTCATTCCAGGTACAGCACAAGACAGGTGTCCTCCACAGGAATGCAGATGCCCTTTCCTGGCGGTGCACTGGTGGCATGCCCTCCTCCACCACGTCCGGCTCGGAGCTCAGGGAGACTGATGGCGGGCTCCTGATCCCACAGTGTCATGCAGCAGGCATGGTAAAGGTACTGAAAGGACAGTGCCTTTCCACCTGCGCACCTCTGCCAAGCCAGTTCAGCACCTCGGCCAGCAACCGTGCTACTCACTGAGGCAGGAAGGCAGCACCTCAGGGTGAGCCGCACCTGGTGGCAGTTAACAGATCACCATTAACGAGATGAGTATAAAAGGGACCCAAGGCAGTAGTGTGGGGACTCTGTTGACTTGTGCTTGATGTCGTTGCCTCTACTTCTCCTGCTGCAGATTCAAGCCCCAAGGACTACCCACGAGCTTCCTGAAGAGGCCAGTGGATCTTCACTGTCAGCCGCAGGCCCACTGTGAGACTTGGCCCAGCTGACCGCTCCAACTATGATCCCCTTTACAGTTCACTGCTTTCCACTGGACCCTCTGCATGCCCTCTCCCTCCAACAGTACTCCTTCCTTCACTTTATTGTAAATAAACATGTGTGTCTTGCACCCTCACTGGTCGTTCCAGCATGTGTGTTCATGCCCAGGCACCGGAAAGTGCCACAGTACTGACCTTCCTTTGGATGTCCAAACGTTTGCACATACCGCATTTACTATTTGTTTTATTTTCTATGTTTTATGCTTAACAGCAGTCTTCCTGCCTATAGGCCCCTGCCTCATTAGCAGATCATACAACAACATGGAAACAGTGAGCATTTTTCTTCATGGAGATTTAGTTCACAATATCATGAGAATACTGAATTGTGAATCTAACATCATGAATTGAATCATGGGCTGGTTTCATTGTTTCACCTGGTCAATTGAACATTAGAGCAAAATGTGTGTAGTTCTTCTTAACATTTATAAATTCTACTTGTACACCCTCCTGTTTACAGCAGTAGTACACGCCAGCATGGTTCTGGCAACAGACATCGCGACTTCAAAGAAAAAGAAAAATCAGTCATGCCATTTCAACACTGACTGTAGTGTACATTTAGCTACAGTGAACTTCTCTCTCTCTTCGTGCGGTATTCTTTCGTTCTTGGTTTTGTATGCATAAACTGTGGACTACAGTGTTCATAATTTGCATGTCATTTATAATCATCACAGTTCCCCTCAAAACAACGGAACAAACAGAGTCAAGACAAGGTTTATGAGGGTAGCATAGCTTTCCACAAAAAAACAGCAATCACCTCAGAGGAACCTTCTGCTTTGGATTGTGTATAACTTTCACATCTGCTGCTGCTGCTATGCAATCCCCTCCTTTAATACCTTTTGATACCAGGTTTATCAAAGCAACATAAAATGCATTTTAATGAATGATTTGCTCCTGTCTCCAATAAGTCACACCTAAAGGAACTGGGGAAAAACTGTGCAAATTGATTCTAATGAATCCAATGTGTGCCCTTGTGAAAGAAAAAGGGGACTCATATCATGTAAAAAAAAAAATGCTTTTTTAAATTAAATTAAAGAGTGTGATTGTTAAAGTTACAAAGCATATGTTTACATGTTATATCATTCACTCCCCAGTCTGTACAGTCCATGTATGGAAACTAAGCTAGTTTAAAATAGTTATGGAGCAAATAGTTTTAACCATTTTTGGCAAACCAAACGTAAAAATGTTATATGTTGACTTGGGTTGTGAAGGGGGTGGGG
>JBBPCZ010000001.1:18103685-18128680 GCA_037974445.1 Brycinus macrolepidotus
TTAAAAACTAAGGCAAAGATGTTCAGTTCAATACTTGCACCTATAAAAGATAAAACCTGAGAAACTGAACATTTTTGCAGTTGTCTTTTTTTTTTCCGGAGCTGTATTTAAAGCCCAACATAACACCTTCAAAAGGCATGCAGATGATACACGTGAGCTGTGCAAACACTCAGTCCGGCGATGTCAGCCTTGCAGAATGCAGCCTTTAGTGCAGAAAAGGAGCAACAGTGCATAAGAGTCTTAGCAAACCCTCTGGTGAAAAGCTTCTCATCATTAGGATATCAGCGAGCTCATGTCTGAATCATGCATACATTCATGTACTCACTCATATTCTCTCCGTCTCTCACTCTCTCTCTCTCTCTCTCTCTCCCTCTCTCTATCTCTCTCTCTCTCTGCCTGTCTGTCTCTTGCTTTCTCTCCCTCGCTCCTGTGGGCCAGTGGTGTAATGTCCAAAATTAGGTCCATGCAGTGCAGCGAGTGCGGCTTCATCTCCCATTCCACAGAGGCCGTCATTCATCATCTCTCATCTCTGGAGAGTCATGCAGCAAACTAAACAGAGCAAACCAACATCTGTCAGTGAAATTTATTTTATCATCACCCTCCACTGGCGGCTCTACACTACAGGGAGTGTGTTATAGTCTGCTATCAGCATGGGCCATTGGAAACAATGGAGCATTATCAGAACAGGCATGTCGCTGGAAAAAAAAAACAAATGTCACCAAAAAATCACCGGGAGACCTCTGTGATTTGCCATTATTCTCAAGAGGTAACTCCTTAGCAATAATTTAAATAATAAAGCACTATCAACCACTGAGTGAGAGTGTGGTGTAAGGTAAATGTATAGTGCCAATTAGAGGTGTAATGGTTCACCCTTTTCATCACCCTTTTCATGTGTCAGTTCAGTCTCTGGTTTCTGAGCCATGGTTTGATTGGTGAAAATGTAACCAATTAGGATTTTTATTCATCTTAATTGAATAACCGATTATTATTCATTATCCAAACCACTTATCATACTAGGTAACTTGACATACGCATATGAAAAGGATCCTGGCCATCCCAGGCAGGAATCAGACCTAGGACCTTCTCCCTGTGAGGCAAAAGCGCTAACCACTGTGCCATTATTATTATTATTATTATTATTATTATTATTATAAAGCAGGTGAATGTTACTGGGTGTTACTGATGTTTTGAAGAATCAAGGCGTTCATGTCTCTGCTACTTCACTTTTTGTGTGGGCTTGTGTACCAAAAATCTGATTAATTACATGATTCTTACATGACCATTTTCCAACCTCTGTTTGTTGCTTAGAATTAAACTGAAACTTATCTAAGTTTACATATACATATACATATATATTTTCCAACACATACATCCATATTTTATATTATGGATAGTGTACATTTTATACTTTCTTGTTGGTATAGTTTTTATTCTATTCTATTGTTTAGTAATTTTCGCTGCTCTTACCTTTGTACTGTCCACTTTCTGCCGTGACAATGCAAATTTCTCACTTCTGGGACTAATAAAAGTTTATCTTATCTCTTATCTTATCTTAAACAGGCGGTTTTTGTGACTGTGCCTTTAAGACTGATATGAAAATGATCTCTTTTCTGATGGGCTGCTCATTCAAACGGCAGCACAGAGCTGAAGCACCTTATCATGAATGGGTGGAGCTAAACCTCTGTTATTACTCTTTTACAAAAATAGCTCCAAAGTAAGTTGAAAATCCTACTGTATGCACTGAATTAGAAAATGTTTTTTTGCATTATCAGTTGCGGCAGGAAAGGTGTTATTTCCAGCTTTCAGCACACCAACCACTCGCTTGCTTGTCTCTGCTTCATAAATGGGTTGTGTGTGGAGAATTCCTTTTTTTTTTTTTTTTATAATTTCCTGTGTGTCAGTCATGTAGTATGGTGGTACTGTAAATGAGCTATCTTTTGCTCAAGGAGTGAATTGTGCCTTACCTTGCTATTTGTCTGACACTATGTCAGCCACACACATTTGACACCATGTATATCACTTAGCTTGAAAATAATTCAAATGAAACAATGCAAATTGATACTAAAGTGTCTTCTCTTTTCTGCCAGTCAGAAATATGGTATCAAATGAGAGTTTAGAAAAGCCTGCAAAAGTACATTTCAAACTTAAACAAGATCATTTTTCTCTTTTTTTTTTTTCATTCAATACCTGCCCTGGACAAATCAAACCAATACCTGCTCTGCATAAATCCAGCCAAAATCTGCTCTAGATAAATTCAACCAATACCTGCTTAGGAAAAATCCAACCAGTACCATTGAATCCATGCCATACCAGCTCTAAATGAATCAAACTAATGTTTGCTCTTAATGAATCCAGCCAATACCAGAAAAGCAGACTATTTAACAATAACTCTTAGAACTCTTAGAACTCAGGTCTATCCATAAAACATGGCATTATGGATAGACCTGTGCCACTATTTACTATGCAGTTACCACATAAAGGCTATTGTTTGAAGGCTCTCTTAAAATTGGTCTTTTCTACTTATAGAATGGGTCATTCTAATCATTGCCAATAACCATTATTTACTCAAATAAGTGTACAGTAATATATTTTATGATTATAATGATAGACTATCATCATATTGGACTATCAAGTAAAATAGGTTATTCAAAATATTTTGTTTTTTTTTTTTCCTCATGCTCACTTAAACGACGCTAAAGAACTAAGCAGTCTTGCAAGCAATTCTGCGCTAGGAGGCTGTGGAAGTATTATGTAAATCAGACTTGTGGAAACTATGGAAAGCATCTCAAAGTGTGAAGGGTGCATATCTGCATTTTGCACCGATCTGAAGAGCAATTGTACGTTTGGAAGCAGAGACAGAGGGCAGGAAGAGGAAGAAGATTACTCCAGACGGCCTCTGTCTATCCTTGGCTTTTCAAGGAAAGCCACACAACACCTAGGCAACACAACGGCCCTCAACGGTGCTCCCAACTAGATGTGTGTCGAGGGATGACGATGCGAGTCAGATCCGAGAGCAGCTCATCTCTGCTCAAACACGCTCCCCACAGCATCCTTTCCCCTTTGATCAGCCAACAAAAGTGGCCCACCCTCCTCCCCAAAAGCCTGTCGGCACGCGAGAGCCTTTGAAATCCAACAGCGACAACAATGGCAAGTGAGCGAAGTGACAGGGCGAAACACAGTTCCGCCACAAAGTTTGAGGGGAGGGGGAAAAAAAAGCACTTATGACACTTTTGCTGCATGAAGGGAACGAGAGATGGAGAACAAAAAGAGAAGTCTACTTTAAAGCTCCTCTCAGCCTCGCACAAATCTCAATGGATAAGGCTTATGATAACAAGGAAAGAAAAGATATGGTGATTTGCCACAGTGTGCTGCCCTGAGAGGAAGATGTCACTCCTCGCGATGAGCAGACTGAAGTTGAATGGCTGAGAACAGCCCTTCGAGAACGGTATTCATCTTACAATTCACTGTTCCACTGGCGACGGTGGGGTGCAGCACACCAGCAGTGTGATGATAGTCAATTTCACCACCTGCTCCAAGAGCCACTGCCAAACTTGCGGCAGTGAAGAAAATGAGGGGAAAAAAATACAGGCAGAACAAAGAACGTAATCACATAGTCTTTTGATCACAGATCATTTATGACAGTAATTGTCACCTTCTCATGAATATTGGACGGTCTAGCACAGTAGACATTGCAAAAGGTTGTTGTAAGCACCACTTTTGGGCTCTTTTAAAAACATTTTATATTGTTTAAAGGAATATAATGTGATCATGCTTTGGTATCTACATTTAATAAAAAAATACACTCCATGTAACATAGGTTACAGGATTATAATATTGCTTTTGTTCCCAAAAAATCTTGATCACATCTACTTCCCTGCACTACAACTATCGCAAACAGAAAACAATAATAAATGAATAATGGAAATCTCTAAACACCAAAGAAGAACCTTTATTTCGCTTCAAACCTTGGAGACTGCCTCCTGAATTATACATTTAATTGAAATAATGCATTTCTAGGTTGCTTCACCAGGGACTGAGATCCACCATCAAAGAAACACGGCACAGTGCCTTCTCCGCTACATTCGCTGACACATTTCCCAACTCAGAATTTCCTTCGTAATGATATTTCTCTCCATCTTTTCAACGTGAATGTATTTAATACCAATGCGCTGATGGAACAGTGTGTTGACAGTTTGCAGGTCCAGATTTTTCAGTGTCCTGGCTCAGGGATAGGCCACACAAACATGACACTTTCTGAAAAGGGGCTCCACTCAGGCAGAAATTGCCCAGAACAATTATGTGACGTGGCTCTCACACTCTGCAGCGCGTCTGAAACGTTGCCAGGTACGTCTGGGAGCAGACGAGGACAGGAAAAATCCAAACTGTTTGTGCTCCGGCTAAATTGCATAATGATGGTGAGCCATTAGATGAAATTCTAGGAGTTAAGAAAGACAAACTGTTCCTACCAGAGACAGGCCACTCTCTGGCTCAAACACAAAACGGCCATTCGGTCTTTAAGTTAGCGACAGGGCAGCCGTTGTAATAAACAAACAAATGATCCAAAAATAACACAGAATTAATTAATTATGGTAGCCAGTATATTTGCTAGTTAGCCAGCTGGTTGCCGTAGTCTAACGTACCCATTAACTTATAAACCTAATGTAAATGTATTTAGGAAGCCAAAAAAATATTTTCCCAAGATAAGATCAATCAGATTTGGCATTAAATACGTCTTACAATGTATTTTTCTGAATTATTGTAACTGTATAATGTTTACATGCGCAAATCCCCATATAATCTCTCAAAACGATGTTTTGAGTCATTTTGGAACAGTTTTACTGGTCCGTTCTTCCTAGCATTTTGACCTGACACAAGTAAAGGACAGTCGTTAATTATTAAAGTTAATTATTATTAAGTCGGTAATTATTAAAATTACACACAAATTTTCAATTCACATTTTAAAAAAAAAGATTCATTGCAAAAAGATAAGCTAATGTTACTTCTAGGAAACCAAATATCGTATGCGCAGCCTTAAGACACAATGCTACTATTTGTATGTGCAGAATATTGCATAAGACCACAAATGACATATAATATCTAGTTTTAAATGAAGCCCATGTGAATACAGCAATAAAGAATATACATATGTTGAGAAGTCAGTGCATTTACAGTCATTTCCTAGATTCATTGTAAGGGCTTGAAATAAAAATGCAATGTTTTATATGCAAGGCCTCATAATGTGTTAATGTGCCCTGAATCCATCATTTTCTTTTTTTTTTAAACTGCTTTGAGCATGCACCATGACTACTGGCAATTCACAGAGTAGTGCTTTTAGCTTTGAATTAAAAGGTCATTCTGAATGAACGCTTAATGTGTCTATCATCAGCTTTATTCTAGCTAAATTTAAGCTCGAGAATTTCAATAATTCTTGCATGCCGGCGTTGCTTTTCTTAAGAGCCACTCCAAAAGGAGGAAAATTATAACATATCTTGGTCGTTCATTAACTCCCAAATAAAACCTGTATTCACTGCGGTAAACACGCTGAGAGTGGGGCGCACTTTGTGAAATTGTGAAATTAATATTTATGGATTTGCTTTTCAAAAAAAAAAAAAAAAAAAAAAAGCCGTGAGAGCCACTTGCGAATCAGCCTGTTTCATCCAGAAAAAGCTTCGGCTCGGGCTGAATTACCTTGGCTGATGATGCAGAACCCCTGCACTCGGACCAGTCAGAGCGACGCTGCTACGACTCTGCTGCAGTGTAAATATCATGGCTGACTAGGAGCCTCAGGATGCACTATAACACCAAATCATGTGACTATGAAACTAACACAGTGAGACTTATCTACGTACATTAGGATTGCAACAGACCTGTCTAAAGTAAAGCGGCCCCTTATAGTCACACGTGAACACACCACAGTACAGCACACAGTGTGAACAATGTGAAATTCTTTCTCTGCATTTAACCCATTCACCAAGTGAAGCAGGGGGCTGCCACCAATGAGGGGCGCCAGGGAGCAGTCTGTGGGGACGGTACCTTGCTCAAGGGTACCTCAGCGGTGCCACTGGCAGTCCAGGGATTCAAACCCACGACCTTCTGATCTCAGGGCGAGCTCCCTAACCACTAGGCCTATGGTCCAGGAGGACGATATTTGGTCTCACTGTGTATTTAATGTATATGGCTGGGATGACAATAAAGCTCTACTTGACTTGACTTGACTAATGACTTGAACCTCCGCTTTGATGATCATTTTTAAGTGTTTACCATCACGCTCGACTTTTCACACACACTCTGGTCATAAATAGCTCACGTTTCCTTTTCGCACCGATTCTAGGTCAGAATGCAAATCATTAGAGCTGACATTTCGTGGCTTTTTCATGACCTAGAAAGTTCTCTGGGGACACTGAGCATGACCAGGTGCATCAGGCGGTGCTGCAGTGCTGAACAAAGCACACAGGTTACATTTCCACTCTCAGAAAATGTATGAATGCAGGCATGGATTCCGCTCCACAGCAGAGCTTCAGTAGATGCCCAAGGACGCAGACAAGTCAGTGGCGAAAGGAAAAATCATCATCTGAAGCGTTAAACACCTCTGAAAGCTGCCTCACAGATTGTTTGGTGCCTGATACAACATTTGAAGGTAGTTTCGAGAGAAGATTTTCATCTAAAATGTGCTTTTTAATACATAGTACAGAGGTACATGCAGGTTTTGCTAAGGAAAACATTTTTTTTTCATTATTTTTCCATTATTGACCTTAAAAATTAAAAAGACCTTAAACAATAAAAATATAAGACGTTCATTTTGTTCATTTTGAAGAGTAAATAATAAAAAAAAATCGCACTGGTCTGGGAAGATACATTGTCATTTTTTTTTTATTAACTGATTTTTTTTCCCTAAGGTACACCCCTTTCTACTGCAATATCACTGTATTTGTTTATATAGGTTCATATGTTTGGTCGCACCATTAAAGATATATAATCACAGTATCATAGCAGCATCGTCCTGGAGTTTAAGCACCTCCGCTGCACTCTGGCTTGGGCTCCGGTCACAGCTGTTTGCTGGTAATCCCAGCCAGAGCAGAAGGGGCAGGGTTTTAAGGGCACCAAATGTGGAGGGAGATTTTAGAGTATTCTGGGAAACATTCTGTTAAGAAAAGAGACATGTCAGCAGCTGTGCATGCACTTGCATGAAATTATACGATCAGTATTAAGTCATCGGGGTATGATTAAAGAGCCTCCTACTTGGGCTGGCTTTATCCAGCTTCCCCTCGCTCCTTTCATTTCTACGCCGATCTTAAATTGCTCTTTGAGAGCGTTATTATTTTGTTTAGTTTATGCTCCAGTAAATCAGCCTTGGAACGGATCTTTTGTGGAGTCAGTGGCAGCACCTTCCTCCCCAACCCCCAACACCAATCTCTTTATCATCCATCCATATACCTTCTATAAAACCACAGCTTAGCAAGGCACCCCCTTTTTCAGGCCTAAAACAACCATCTGGAGATATGTGTGTGTGTGTGTGTGTGTGTGTGTGTGTGTGTTAGTATGTATGTGTGTGTTTATGTGTATGTGTGTGTGTGTGTGCATAGGTATATTTGACCCAGTTGTGATTCGGTAGTGCTAGATGTGTGTATAGATTCCATAATCTCGCACTGACTGCAGCAAGCAGATGGCCACAGAGAAGATTTCTATTTATACAGTTTGGAGCGGAGCGGAGCAAGGCTCAGCCAGAGAGATACACAAACACAGAGAGAGAGAGAGAGAGAGAGGGGGAGAGAGAGGGAGACAGAGAAAGACAGAGGAGTGGAGGAGTTAGGGAGAGGTGGGGGGGTTGGGACACTTGTGTGTGCGAAGGCCGTCCTGTGTAGCAGAGGGTCATGGTTGATTGAGTCCATCACCACCGAGAGTGCTGCCTGATCCTCTGGTGTCAGGAGAGGAAGCTTGATAAACACACTTCTCGCTGCACAGCAGCTACGTAACAGTGCACACAGAGCACAGAGAGGAAAAAAAAAAAGAAAATCGGAGCACCGCTATTCCGCAGCTACCTCAGTGGGTTTTTTTTTAAGTTATATTCGGGTCGTTATTATGCTGGAACAGTATGTGCATGCTATAATATTTATAATATGACAATGATATAATTTCTGTATAATTCAGTCGTTAAGACGTAGAAAAGAAAAAAAAAATCACCCCGAGTGCTGTGATGTGAAATGCTGCGTTCTAGAGAAACTACCGAAACGGCGTCAGAATCATTTATGGAGCTGACAGGAACCAGACATCTGAAGTGTTTAATGTCTCTAAAAGCTAGATCACAGGAAGCTATTACATGAAATGGTTATAAATATGTTGCCTGATATTTTATGATCATTTAGCCTAAAATGTTTTTTTTTTTTTTTTTAATAACACAAGGCGGGGTGAAAGATGTAAGTGATGTAAGGCAAAGTAATACTCAAAGATTCAGATTGACCATCATCAACATAACATATAAAATCTCAGAAGCCATGTGTAGGTTCACTGGTTGCTTTGACATAAAGTAAAATGACTATATTGGTTATTTTATATCAGACATTGCAACTCCTGCTTCTATATTAGACATAACGGCGCCATTCCACGTCACTCTAAATTAATTTAATGACATCTCTATCATTGAACTAGGCACACTGGTAGATATGTATATTAACATATGCACATCTGCTATATTTATATTATTTGCATATGCTCTAACTGCAATTTTCTGTTCAATTAATAAACTTCTATTCTGTCTTTCTTTTTTTTCTTTTGAACATTTGTATGCAAGAAAGTTCAAGCACTCCTGGTCAAGCTGCATACTTTGCTAGTTTTCTATGTGAAAATAAGTACACACTTGCTGCAGGGAACACACATCTGCACAGTTTAATTCACATTCATTGTTAATTTGCTGAATTTAATATATTGGCAACTGAACAATGAATTTGGTTTTATTTTTCCTAATATATAAAACATTCTAAAATATATATATATATATAACTATATTTTACAATAGAAAACATGTAATTTTGCCTGGGATATTTAAACTGTGTCTGTCTATCTATCTAATCTATCTATCTATCTACCTATCTATCTAAACAGATAACTGCTACACAGTTCAGTTCACACACTCCAGTGTCTTTGTACACTTACAAAGAGTAGGTCCTAAAGTACTATCACATTATAATACATTATATTATATTGTATAAATTATATAAATATGAATATATTTTATTGGATTATAAAGTAATACATTATCATATTATAAAATCTAAAGTATTATTACATTATTCCATTATTAATATAACAACAGATACAAAAAAATATACATTTAATTGTTCTCTGCTTATTTCAAAACCAAAACAATAATTTTACTATTATTTCATATTTATATTTTAATTATAATTAAAACACTGCGATCTCACTGTTCAGTCCATATATAATTGGACAGTGATCATTTACTAGTTGTACTCAAGCACACTGGATTTGAGACAAAACACTGACATTTTACACTTCAACTTCACGATCAGTTTTAATTTAAGGTTTTATATATAGCAACGTTGAATCAACCATAGAGGAATCATAATGCTTTTCATGCACAATCCTGCCGTTTCAGACGACCATAAGTAATTTGCCTCATTAACATAATCTTAAATAAAATAATCATGTCTAGTACATGGTTGCAAATCCTTTGCAATGGATGACTGCCTGAAGGCTGCGAACCACAGACATCACCAGACGCTGGATGTCTTCCTCTCTGAGGCTCTGCCAGGCCTGTAATGCGGCCGTTCTCAGTTGTTACTTGTTACAGGGGCTTTTTGCCTCCACTCTTGTCTTCAGTACGTGAATTCATGCTGGATTACAGACTTGACGAGTCAAAAAATGCATGTAAGTGTCACTTAACATGAAAGGTACATACTTTTACTGCTTATGGTTTATGTATACCATACACACATATAATAAAAGATTTATTTTGGAACAACATATCACAGCTTAAGTGTATTAAATTGTAATTATGCTATGATTGAATATAACTTCAAATGCATTTAGCTGGTGGTTTTAAGTGTTTAAAAAAACAAAAACCTAAACTGTATTTAAGTAGATTTAAGTGTGTCATTTTAGTCGTTTTTGATAAAACACTGCTTACTTTTATTCATTCATTCGTTCGTTTTCTGTAACCACTTAATCCTTACTAGGGTCGCGGGTACCTGGAGGCTATCCCGGGGTCTACGGGGACGAGGCAGAAACTCACCCTCGCTCACACACTCACATCTACGGTCAATTTAGAATCCCCAATTCACCTGACACGCATGTGTTTGGACTGTGGGAGAAACCAGAGACCCCAGAGGAAACCCCCACCACCACGAGGAGAACATGCAGAATCCACACACACACAAGGCCAACCCTGGGGGTGTGACGCAGCAGCGCTACCCCCTGCACCACCGTGGGGCCCTGCTAACTTTTATCAAATCCATAACGCTGATCACAGTTTAACACATTATTTTGAACCTTTTGAAAAGGCATTATTTTTACCCCCAGTACTCATAGCTATTTCCCTCCCAATAGCTTAGCTTGAAGCATGTGCCCACTAGGGATTGACAGCTTGGTGCTTGCACACTTGCACCATTTGACAGCCTGAAGTTGAACATAGGCGAGTAAGCGTTTAAGTTCACTAAAGCAACTGTTAAGTCGTAAATCTGATGACACTGAAGTTGATACAACAGTTAAATACATACATACACTTTAGTATATTAAGAAATACATTTATTCAAGTGCATTATCTTACAGCATATTAAAAGTATCCCTTCAAAACCACTGCTTTGAATAATACACTTATCCTGACATGGCAATTAAGAATACTTTTGTTTAAGTATGCTTCAGTATGGTAAATACATTTATTCAAGTGTATTTCTTTATTTCACACTATAGTATCATTTAAAAGGCACTGCATCAAATGTACCTTTTAAGTAACACACTTAAGCTGGCATGGCAGATAAGGATACTTTTGTTGAAGTATGCTTAAGTATGTTAAGAAATGCATTTATTTAAATGCATGGCCTCACAGTGTGTTAAAGTATCATTTGAAATGTATTACTAAAGTACACTTTACATTTGAAGTGTATTTCTGTACAATACACGAATCAAAATCAGGTTTTTAGTATTTAGAACCATATATTTTAAGTACAATATTGATTAAGTAGAATAAAGTATATTTGTTTTTTGCAAGGGTTTGGCTGAGTCATTGGTAGTGTGGTTTGGTCTGATCAGTTCATCCTGCTGATGCTTTTAATTGAAAATTTGTTCTAAAAAGAAAGCAGAAAATGTGATAAACACATAGCAGCTTAGTTGTCAGGCATTCCTGACAACAGCGAAAGGCGAATTCGTGCTATTCAACGCACTGCCTCAAATTCTTACAAACCTATAAAGAGGATCCAGTATGAGTGGTGTAAGAGTAACACATCACTGTGACACATCACTGACAACAGAAGCTAACATTCGCTGTACTAAGCTGACAGTGCAGAGAAATTAAACTGCTAGCAGCTTAACACCTGTAGCATAGATCAGCATTAGCTACCCAACAGCTAATAAAGATTTCTTGTTTTCTTTTAAAATGTTGAAAATCACAGGCATGTTGCAGGTGCAACAGGGAGCTGTGTCATGTTGTCCAGTTGGTAAAAACTACTACCTTGGAAAGCTTTTACCAATAGGGAATACATGACAACTAAAAATATGGCTCTATGAGCACTGTAACACACTGCAATGTGTCAAAGTCAGGGGTGGGAGTCCCAAAAAGATTCAATTCTTCAGTTCAGGGCATCTGGGAACTGAAAGCTAACTCCAAAGCCTTGAACTCAGTTCCATACAGATGTTCAGTTTTGCCCACACCCATGGGGGCACAAGTGTGAAATATTGTACCGTTGTGGTCAACATGGCCTGTATGGAAAAAAAAATGTGTCCTTTCCTGACCCACACACATCATTTCCCTCTGTTAATCTGAAGTATCAAATTAATCCACCTGTGACCAAAATGATGTCTGTTGGTTCCTTCCTTGTTTTCTTTTTTCCTTTGCTCCAGATTTCCTTGCTAAATACAAAAATATAATTTTTGTGGGACCGAATGATGTAACTTAGTACATATACTTAATACTGCATTCGCCAGATGTTCTTTCCTTCGTCTTGGTTTTTGGAATCAAGATTATTGTGTGGAAGTCTTGTCGCTTGGAACTGGAGTCGAAGTTGACTCCAAAATTTCTGCAGTCAAACATTTCTGCAGTCAGACATTTCTGCAGTCCTTGTTTAGCAGAATTGATTTACAACTACTAAAGCATTACCGAAAAGAAGCGCAAACCTTCTGTACCACATTCCACTCAGAAATAAATGGAAAAACATGTTGACTTTAAAATGAGGGAAGAGTGTATACAAGGGCTGTGGATTCCTACACTGGTGTAAATGCCCTTGAATTAGAGCTGACATTTCATTCTTTAACCTCTTCGGTTTCCTTTTTTTTATTCCAAAGCCTCTGTGCTGGAATACAGAACCAAAACAATAGGAATTGTGTCACTATGCTTGTAAGGATCTTGTGCCTAATAAAAAATGGAGAAAATTGGATCAGCCTTGTAACCGAATAACAAATACATAAACTGCACTCTCTAATGCAAAATAAACAAATAAATATCACTAGATATTGAATAAAATATTAAATTCTAAATGGAACTGCAATACATATTGCATACATAGTGTATATATATGTTTATATATATACATATATATATATATATATATATATATATATATATATATGCTTATATATGTGGGTGTTTATTGTGCACTACAGAGTATGGGGTTTTAACACATAGCTAATGCTTCCCACAGATAAAACAAGCAGCGCAGAATTAGTGGTTTAAAGGCAGACCCAGCATCCCTCAGGCAGCAGTAGACGGAACTGTAGTGAGGCAGACTCTGAAAGGTCTCAGTTCCAGTGACATTCACTCAGTCAGGTACAGACACAGAGAGACAGTGGGGTTCAGTCATCCTTCAAAGGGCAGATAGACAGTGATGGTGTCCCATGGAGCTGGATCTGTTCCTCAGCAGGAAACTCCAGAATGGATTAGAAAAGGCTTTGCCTGCAATTTGACAGCCCGAAGCTCCGGATCGATAGAGTCTCTGAGCAAAGCAGGAATATGTAAAATGAACAAAATTGAAAAATGTTGTAAAAAATTGCACAGACATAGAACAGCAAAGCCATGAATAAAGAAATGCGCAGCTACAAGGTCTGGTGTTTGTGCATCTGAACCAAGAAATTCCTATCATGTACCTTTTTCTTTTTTTATGGAACGTAGTAAAAAGAAAATGCTAACTACTAACTCTTTTGATTCACTTGACTATGGAGTAGCTTAGGAAGTTTTTAGATTACTGTAAATATTCTTAAGTCATTGAGGGGGAGGGAGGGGGAGAGAGAGAGAGAGAGAGAGAGAGAGAGAGAGAGAAAGAGAGAGAGATTTTGACCTCTTCCAATTTTCACCCATTAGCTAGGCTTCCTCCTATTACATGTTGCAACCAAGCTGGGAGGGTGAAGGCTAGTAGGCATACAAAGTCACTGAACAGTTCAACACGCTTGGAGGAGAACACTCACTGAGTAATGGTTGGAAAGAGAGGGCCATCCTACCTACCTGGGCCCGTTACCAGGAATCAAATAATCATATAATTCCATTACAAAATTAATATATTTAAATCACCACCTTTTGCCTGCAATGTCCTCATTCCTATCCAAGTAGCATTGATTTTTTTTCTAATAATAATACTTTTCTAATAACAACTGATCAATGATTGTATGCAAAACCCTGCAGCGTTCCTATGTGTGCCCTATTCAGCAGTTTCCATAGTTGATGCAAAAGTTAAGAAGAGATATCGAGAAGAAACAAGTTTAGATGCTATGCAAGATGGTTTTCAGTTGCAGTATTTACTTATTCTAACACGTCGTTGGGAGGGGGTGGTGACTCAGTAAAGCCACAAAATGCTCCAAATGTGAAATGAAGGCCTACCGACTGCTGAGACAAAACCCTGGGCTAAGCTCATTAGCCTAAAAGACCAGCCGGTTTAAGCAATGTCCCCACACTCATCCAAACGCCACTGATTTTGCTAAGGTGTGAAATACTTAAACAGATTATCGACGTGCATCTCTACCCTCGTCTACCTCCTATTCACCTGGCTTATGCATCTTTCTGTTTGTGTTTGTGCAAGACTGGGGAAGAGCGAGGCTGGCTCAAATCACACTCCCACTTTCTAATAGTTAGGGATCAATTGGAAAATTATACGCCTGCTGATTGGTGGCTCCATTGCTGAAAGTCAACAGTGGAGAGTCACGCCAAGTGTGCTTGTGGAGTGGTGGCCAGTGGAGTGGAACACTTTGGAATGGAGGGAGGGAGGGAGGGAGAGAGAGGGAGCGAGAGAGTGAAGGAGGGAAGGAAAAGTGGTAGGACTAGCTGTCCACAAGGTAGCACTCATGAAATCAATACAATTTTCTAAGTAATAACATGGTGTCAGCTGATATTTAGGTTTGCATTAATGAAGTTAATGAGCCCACACTTCCTTTGTACTAAAATTACTTTGTAAAAGTAAAACTCAACATTGTTGCTTAACGACAGTGCAGAGACAAGCAGACTAAAATAGAAACGATGTATCTTCAGCTCAGAATGATATTTCCCACTTACTAGGCAATAAAAAAAAAAAAAAATAATAATAATAATAATAGGCTGTTTCCCATTCTGAAATAACAGTCTGTGCAAAAATGCAAAATAAAATAATAATAAATTGTATGTCATGCTTCCTGTTAAGCTTATTAAGCTGTTTGAGTGCATGTTTAAGATAAGATAAGATAAGATAAGATAAGATAAGATAAGATAAATCTTTATTAGTCCCACAAGTGGGAAATTTGCATTGTCATGGCAGAAAGTGGACAGTACAATGGTAAGAGCAGCAAAAAAATTAGAATAAAAACTATACAACACAACAGTACAGTATAAAAAATACACTATACAAATAATCTAGAAATATAAATATGAATGTGTGTATTGAAAAATATGTATGTATATATATATGCATATGTAAACCTATATAAGTATATATATATGTATGTACACATTGAGTATATGTATGTATATATGTACAGAGTGGATATATAAGTATATGTAATGTTTACATATTGTTTACATATAAACGTTTCATGCATTTTAAGCATGTTTGTGCTTCACCGTTTTTGCCCTTATCACAGTATCTACATTAAGGTAAAATTTATATCATGGGACAACTTCATTCACTTTTAAAACCCCACCCCTAGCTGCGCGTAGTGATACAGTGGTGCAATTAGCCACAAGCTTTAGCAGCTGTGCCGTGATGAAGGTCTCAGTGTAATTATAGATACAGACCCCACTCATCAGTAGCTCTCGTTAATACACAAATATGCACCCCAAGAAGGGGGACTTCCTTACTATTTAACACACTCTCTCTCTCCCACCCCAATCATTTCTCAGTACCACTTTGCACCATTGCAGTCTCGCCCGCTCACCCTCGACTTAGACTGAAGTGTGTAATCGCACCACTTCCCACAAAATATGACAGGCCATTTGAAAAGGTCAGCAGAACTGTTAAATCTCGAGAAAGGTGCACCTTGTCGGATTCCTTGTGCGGACGTGTTGGCGGGTTGCTCTGTGCATGATGGATGGCACAGGAAGGTAACAAGGAAAAAAGCTATCCTGAAATTCTGAAATCTTCCACCAAGGGTTGATTTTTGGAACTTCTGTCTAGAGGTAAAAAAAAATGCACCTAAGGCATCGATTTGAAGGTGGCAAACTGGGTTTTGGAATCTCATAATTGATTTTGTCCTAAAATAGCCTAGAACTTAGGCCTCGTCCACGCGGACATTCGAATCTTGGGTAAATGAACGCGCTCTGAATGCCATACACGTTTTTGTTGCGTTTTGTAGCTGCGCTTGATTGACTTCAGTAAAGCATTACATTGGCATTCATCTGACGCTGTTTAACGCCAGCCTGCAGCCCAATTTGTAGTTGCGTGTATTTACCTGTGGGGGCAGTAATTATTCTGTCCAAAGTGTTTACATGTGGGTTGTCTTTGTGTATAGTTCTGCATTGAAACATGGATCCAGCTGTAGTCAACGTTATTGTCATGATGGAAGGGCTCAGGAACTGCTGAATTAACAGCATTAACTGTAGGAGCCAATGTTTCAGAGGATATGGTGGAAGAGCCGTATGTGAGGCTTTTAATGGCTGGAGAAGAAAGGTTAGTGCCTGGGTAAAATGACTGGCAAGGTGGAGGTGGGTAGAATGTGGATCTGGTGTGTGAAGAGGGTGCAGGAAAGACTGGTGACTGCAACTGTGCTATTGAGTATTCATGAGACATATTCATGGGACAAGAGTCGTGGGACATATTCGGCCCTCCAGAACGTCAAACGAACGCAATGTAAACACAATAGTGGCGTTTTCTTTGCATTCGTTGGGATTTTGGCAGAAATTGACGCCAAGAAAATGTTGCATGCAGCGTTTATTTGACACAACCCGAACGCGTAGCCGACCGAACGCAGGTGATGAACGCTCGTGTGGACGCTTTGATTTGCTCCAATGAGCAGAAAAACGTTCAGCATTCAGTCCACGCTCACCTGACGCCACGAACGCCAGAAAAATGCCTGATTCATACATCCGTGTGAACGAGGCCTTACTGCTACATTAACTTCAAAATTACCTAAAATTGGTTAAGTACAGAGCAAGTATTTTTTTGTACACTGTATTTCGTATCTTAAACCCAACGCCTAAACATATAATATAACATCCAAATATGCATCATAAACCTAGGTTCAGGAAAGCGCATGGCTCCTACAAATGCTTCTGAAATACTGATACAGTCAGCAACTCTGTTGAGGCCCTTAATTTGCATTATTTAGTTATTCATCTTAAGACTTATTATTCAGTATTATGAACTATTTGGTAACTACTATGAAACGCACTTTAAGTAGTTTGAATGTGAAGAACTGAAGAGTGGACAGGTCTGCCTATTATTTTCAAAGTGCTTTTTTGTGGAGGTTATGTAAGCTGTGCGTGTGCAGTTAAACTCCTGTGCCGACAATGGGGGCAATTTAAAATATCTTAGAAGGGGTGTCTGGATTCTTTTGAGTTTATGTTTTACTTTCGTACACAAACAGGTCAATGTCCTGCAAAAATAGCCAGTTGGGATTTAATGAATAAAGGCTACACTCTAAAATAACAGTGTTAAATAACAAGGTTTGGATATATGGCCCAGGCACCAAACATAAACTGTAGTATAACTATAAATTCACACATTTTGCTGCCAGATGGCTGACTGATAACAGTATAAGTTGGCATACAATATTGCTGAGAAAGTCTACAGGCTCTTTAAACCATTAGTCATTCTGATGGTGGGGGGGAGCACATGATCCACAACTCTGAATTCTAGTAAACTCTTTCATTGGGTTCAATATTTACTTAATAACCGCTTGAGTGTGCCATTTGCGGCCCTGTGAGTGTTTCAGCTGTTCATTTGACACCCGCAAAAGCTCGAGAAACACTGACTAAAAACAGTGTGTCGTCTTTCAAGTCAGTCTAATCCAAAATCACTTTCCACTCCAGACAGCGCTCTGGTGCAGCATGATAAAATGGAGATAATAGTGCTAATGTTCCCCTTTTTGCTGCTAAAAGACCAGACGGCCCACTCAGACCAACAGTCATGGTTAAATGACACCATCTTTGAGCAGATAGTCTGTATGTGCCTCCATTACTGGTTTATGGTGGAATGTTCCAAGTGACACTTCGGTGGGTTTTTACAGTATGTCAAGTAAAAGCAGCCCCATGCCACCGATGGGATGGGATCTAACTTTAATTTTGATAGCTAGTGCACAATGCTGTTTGATTCTTGAGTCAAATTATGGGAACATCCATCATCTTACAACGTCTAGTACGTTATGTGTAAAGCTGCTTAGGGCAACACCAGACAGCACAACAATAACACAAGAAACAATAAGTACTGAGGCACATGTAGTAATTAATAATGAATAATGAGAGACCAAAGTCACCAAAAGTACTCAGATTAACCAGATAAAACAAGCTAATACTTTGAAGCTTATTTGAGTTTAAATGACTATGAATGAGAGCTAATAACGGCTATGGGGAGGGTGGGTTTATGGGGCTTCAAGATCGTTGGCTAACACACAAAAATGAACCAGAAGAAGCTTAGATTGACAAACAGGACAGACTCTTCTGCTTTCAGCAGACTCCTTGGCATCATCTTGTGTTGATATTATAAGTTTGGGGAAATCATTTAACACAGTTTAGTCTGGCCCAAGCATGCCAGGCTCAACGAGGGACTAAAGAGGAGAAACATCTGCTTTGCTAGCACTAACAAGAGAAGAATGATTGGATATCAGTCGACCACCTGCACCTTTCAGAGGATTTTTGTTACAAGGCTCCCGGAACAAGCCAGAGCAGACACGCACGACTGCAGGCGCACCGTGGCCCCCTACCTGTGGTGAAAAATAAGACATTTTTAGCACTGCAGCCTGACATTCAAACCAACCCCCCGCCCCCTTCCTCTCTCCTTTCTTTGAAACAAAGAGGAGACAGACAGGTGCCATATAAGGAAGGGACAAATCTACCGGTAGGAATGTGCCAATATGTCCCATATTATTTAACATAGAAACAATTCTATTCATTTGGGACTTTGGAATGGCTATTACAGACTCATTAAAATGGATTTGTTGAGCTCAAAGACAGTTCTGGCCCTGACCTCGGTGTCCTTCCCTGGCCACGTTCACTCCACTTACTTACTATTCACTGACCTTCCTTAAGAAGGTCCAGATATTTGAGAGCAGCAGTGATGTTCAGTCTGACTGTGATCTCCACTCCAAGAACCACATCTTTCCCCCTCGAGAATCTTGATCGACACTCTTTCGGGAGGAGATGCAACCACACCAGCAGGTCGGAGTGGCCAACGTTTCCCAGAAGAAGCTCAGATCGACTAACAGGACTAGAAAGCTTTCAGCAAAGCTCTCGCTCCGTGGCGCTGGAGGAGCAGAAGTGGAGTCGGGGCAGCAGAACTTAGCTATTAGCTCTCAGGTTCGTGCTGGCTTTGGGGAACGCTCTCTCCTGCTGCAGCATCTCTGACCATTACTCAGCGTTTTAACTTCGTCCCTCCACCATATTTTTTTTTTCTCCACCAGCCAGCGATTTCACCTTCTCCTCCAATTTCTAGGAATCCACGTGTTGTGCCATTTTGTGTCAACATAAGCAAGCCAAAAAATTAAATAAATAAAAAAAAAAGCATGGGAGTTTTTTTCCCCTCATACCACTCCCCACCATCACCCCCCAACTAAACGATGTGCATAAAGCAAGGCGTGAAGTAGAGAAATGGAGAGGTTTACCTTTCCTCCAAGAAGTTGCGATGCTCCTAATGATCCTGATCACGCAGAATTAGAAGAGCGTGTTAAAGCCCCTTCAAAAGTGCCATCGGTCCAAACTCCAGCGGAGGGAGCGCAGCAGCGAGGGATCTCATCCAGCCAGGCTCGGACTTGGCAGCACAGTGCGTAAAAATCAGTGCCTCCCTTAGTCTTTCCAGCTCCTTCCTCGCTTGTAGTTCCAACAAACTGCAGCCTCCCCTCCTTTGCAAGATGCTTCCTTATTAGTAGTATTATTGTTGTTATTATTATTAGAATTTAACCCCCCTGGTATTGTGATTTCAGCCACTCATGATCCCATCCGTGCCGGTGCCCAGCCCTTCCCAGGTGCGTCGAGAGGAACGCGGCTCACTTTCAGCAAGTGCTCGAGACGCGTGCGCGCCTATCCTCGGCGACGCCGGATTTGCTGAGAAATTGAGTCCCCCCGAGCTGTACATCCTCAAGACGAAGCGCGCGCGAAAAAGACCCCCGCGGCACGGCGCGTCGCGGGGAAAGTGGGCACGACATGTCTGGCCGAGCGTTTTATAGGGACAGGTTTAAAGGTTTCGAGCCGCCTTGCATCTCTCCGCGGACCCCAAACAGCAACGGTGCCTCCAACAGCAGCGCTCTCTCTTCTGCAGGCAGGAGACGTAGGCAGGACCACTGTCAGCCACGCATACAATTAAAGCGAGACCAGCTAGAAAACGGAGTCCGGGCTCAAGAGAAAAAGAAAAGTGTTTAACCCTTTAACAGCCTCGAGGCAATTCCTCTGTGGGCGCGCGGCTATAAATAACCGGCTGCGGCTTCTTCGCTGGCTGCTTATTTATTTATTGTTCATCATTAGAAGCCACATGTCCTTTTGGGCAAGGAAGGGCGCAAAAAAAGCCAAAGCACTTGGTTATCAAGTACACTATATGGACAAAAGTATTGGGACGCCTGACGAACAGGGACTTTAACGACACTGCATTCAAATACATAGACTTTACTATGTGGTCCCCCTTTGCAGCTGTAACAGCTTCCGCTCTTTTTGGAAGGCTTTCCACAAGATTTCTGGAGTGTTTCTGTGGGAATTTGTGTCCATTTATTATGCAGAGCATTCATGAGGTCAGTCACTGATGTTAGACTAGAAGGCCTGGCTCGCAACCTCCGTTCCAGTTCATGGGGTTGAGGTCAGGGCTCTGTGCGGGCCAGTCAAGATATTCCACACCAAATTCATCCAACCAAGTCTTTAAGGACCGTGCTTTGTGCACTGGGGCACAGTCATGCTGGAATAGAAAAGATTCTTCCCCAAACTGTGTCCACAAAGTTGGAAGCATGGCGTTGTCCAAAATGTCTTGGTATGCTGAAGCATTAAGATTGCTCTTCACTCAAAGTAAGGGGGCTAGCCTAAACCCTGAAAAACAGGCATATCCCAATACTTTTGTCCACATAGTATATCTTTGCTGGTTGCTGGACAGACAGACTGTATTTCAGCACAACGGACAGCGACCCAGGACTGCTCTCAGCAGTTCGTGTTGTTTGAAAGAGCTCTAAGCTCCAACAGCCCGACCACCCAAAGGCACGTCTCCCACTATCCTTTTTCACCGTTGTAAGCAGTTTGCTCGTCTCCATCTTGATCTCATTTTCAGGATGACTGCTCTTGGCCGCCCAGCTTCTTACCATAGTCAGATATTCCCAGAGTGCAATTGAGAGCTGTGCTAAACTCGGAGATCATTTCATTCTGGAGCACGTAAATCCATTAGATCTGGATAGTGGATCTGTTACGCATAATAAAATGCAATCGCCATGTCCAGCCACCACGTGCATTTTCCCTACAGCCCCTACCACTCTTATGGGCCTTAATTTCCCACCGGCATTCCACTGGCAAATCATAATTTAGACATAAGATGTAATCCTAATCTAAACCATATGCTGTTAAGGGGCCCACAAGGGTTTTTTGGAATGATGCCATATTGAATGTCCCCTAAAGAACTTTTCAGTGGAACAATGGATGAACACTATTGTAATTGCGAGGGTAAGGAAACTTTTTAAAGTTCATAAAACCACATGGATGGTTCTATACCAATTTTCCAAGAATAACGTGTCCAAGCAAAGGCTTTTAGGGCTCATATCATGGACATTAAAACATTGTGATGTACTACATCAACTTCTTTTTTACAACATTTTTGACTGTACTATGCTCTCCTTAGGTTATACAGTACATATATCGTCACTGTACGAACTTGCATATCCCAAAAAAATTACAGGAGAAGTAAAACACTCTCTGCACTTTCCGCCGAACGTTTTTTAGTCACTTTAGGTCTGTTTGTCCTTTCATCATACAATGTTGGCAGCTGGTACTTCCTAGTTATTTAAAAAAATATACCCTTATGTGATGCCAAAAAAAATCCCAAAACATGTACATATTTGCATCAGTCTATTTTGCCTACCATTCTGCTTATTCAGAATGAAGTTTGTTTCAGTGTGGGCTGCATTTTCTTTGAGGCCCAGACAGGGCAGCCAATCAGAACAAAGTTTATTAACCTATATCAGACATTATAGTACAGTAACAAACAACAGCTTGGTTGGTTATAAGGGATAAAGAGAGTTTGGAAAATGGTCACATAGAATTGAATTGTGGCTGATGTTGTTAAATAACATAAGTGGACCTCACGGGAAAAAATAAAGCGTAAGAAAAATAATGTAGAAAATGGGTCCTTTAATTTTTAAGATTTAGGTTTGTCAGATGAGTTCCACTGGGATGTTTTACATAAACATTCACAAATATATAGATTAAAAAAAAGGAAAGTGGCCCCTTACAGTCACGCGTGAGCACAACACACTTCAGCACACAGTGTGGACAATGTGAAATTCTTGCTCTGCGTTTAACCCATTCACCAAGTGAAGCAGTGGGCAGCCAGTGACGTAGCACCCGGGGAGCAGTGTATGGGAACGGTGCCATGGTATCTTAGTGGTGCCACGGGCAGTCCTGGGATTTGAACCCACGACCTTCTGATCACAGGGGCAACTCCCTAACCACCAGGCCACTAGCTGGTATATACATATTTATGGAGCACTACCTCAAAATCAAACCAGATTAAACACAAAAATATCACTAAGTTCCACATAATAGGTACAGGCTAATTATGGAATTTCACTTTAAACCATACTGATGATTTAAGATTTTGGACCCTCATCATTCTTGCTCGGACGACCTAGTGGTACGTTTGAAAAAAGGCTGCTCGACCTCATGAGAACAGAGGGAAAGCAAAAAAAAAAAAAAAATGAGATCAAGACTAACAAAATCGAGGTTTGGAACAACCAGAGCCACAACACACCTGCTGAAGTCTATCTCCAGGGCATTACAAGTGATTGACTGACAATAAAGAGTAGCAGGAAAGTCGATAGGAGAGAGAGTGAGAACAGGAGCCAGAGGGTTTTGTGAGCAAACAGAGGCACCCCAGAACCAAAGCAGGGTGCGAGGAGGACTGACCACTGAATTGCAATGCAATCTGAGAGGATAGGGGAGAGAAACAGATAAAAAACACCCTGCTGTGCCTTACAAGGAAAGATAATGGGATGAACTGAAACAGGAGGATTTATAACGCGAAGGCCAGGAATTACTCAGCTTCAGGCATTAAGAGGTGCACTGATTCGGGCAGATCTGAAGAAACTCTCAAAACGTTTTCAGATATCTCACATTTTGTGCAATTTGTTTGCAAATTGTTCTGTGCTCTGTATCAAATCAATTACTTTCCGTTAGTTCAGCTAATTCATCACCCCTACATGCTCTACTGGAGTTGAGTGCACTGATGGTGGGCTTACTGTTTTAATATCCAAATCAGTACATTTCACCCATATTATACATGGACGAGTAGCCACTGGCTACAGATCTATTCTGTCGTCTGGCTCAGGGAAGCAGTGAGAGGAGCATGCTCTATTCATAAAGGCGGCAATGATGCATGATTTGCTGAGCAGGTCATTTTTCATCTTTTAGTCTTAATTAATTGGAGGCAAACACTTTATGGTGAGAGATGCTAATAAAAAATCTATTAGCTGTTTCTTTCTTCACTCCCAAGCAAGCTTAGTCTCTAAATACGCCCAGGGAAGCAAAATATGAGCCTCTGTGAGCCACTAGTCAAGTCAAGCCAACAGTCATATTTAAGCAATGTCATGATTTAACTGGGTGGCTTGCGCATAAGAAGACACAACACACAACATGCAGCCACAGTCACAGTGTTCTTTTAAATGTAAGCCCTCTTCATGTTGTAATAGTAAACCATGCAAACACATGCTGTTGGTCATGGTTTCAAAGATTACATGTCTCTGTGTGAAAAAAGAAGCATGAATGCATTGATCGCAATTTGCATTTTGTGTCCAAAATGCCATGACTGCTGCTAAAACCCTCAAACTGATGATCAAGAGGTCATGTGTGTATGTGTGTATTGCATACTATACAAGTGTCAGTGGATCAAAAACTACTGATTGTAGTTTTAAAGTGTTGATGGTTCGCCAGCAGCATCTGACTGATAGTGCTACATATGCAGCTCTGGAAAAAAAAAGAGAGACCACTGCAATTTATTTTTAAATCAGCATCTCTATGAGGATGACAACCATTCCATGCCAGTGTCTGTTAAAGTCCTACACAAGCACCTCATTCTGCTTTATGAGGTACTGTTAAGCTGATCACCTGAATCAAATCTTAATTAATGAGGAAAAGTATAAAAAACCACTGCTGTAATCAACACTCTCCTCGCGCAATGTGACCAGTTGGATGGCAAAACACTACTAGAAGTTCGTCGAAGGTCATTATTGGCAGTTTTGTTTAAGAGTGAACAAGAGATTTGTTTTCTTTGAATTATTCAAGCTCCGTCCTCAAGCCGTCATAATTCATTTCAGTATGCACTACACTGAGTCGCCAGTTTATTAGGTGTACATGCCTTGTACCTGCACCTGACAGGCCATTTTATCAGATATACCTACCATATGGATACACTTTGTAGGCATACAATTAGAGAACACAGATAGTTGAGGAACAGTTTGTCAGCCACTTTATACTCCGTCCATGGAAGGGCCAACCATACACTACAAAAAAAAAAAAAATATTGGAACAGTGGCATAGAAGAACAACTTTCTGTTCTTTGAACAGCCATGTTTTGAAAAAGAGATGTGTGTGTGAATGATGTTAAGTAGCACATGTGAGCTTTATATAGCTGTACCCTAAAGCTGAGGTCCCCAACCACTGGGCCATGGACCGGTATCGGTCCGTGAGTCATTTGGTACCGAGCCGCACAGAAAGACAGAATAAAAATTATTTTAGTGATTATCAGAGTCTGAAAGATCTTTTATTTTGAAAAAACGCTCATCTAGGTCACGTGATGCGGTGCATCAAAAATTTAGCCCACAAGCTAACAAAAATGCTGCAACTATCCCTTGAACAAGTATGGTCCCCCATAGTACCTACAAAATATATATATATATATATATATATATTAGGGCTGTTAAAAATATCGCGTTAACTATTTGCGTTAATTTATTTTCTATAACGCTTTAAAATAAATTGA
>JBBPCZ010000001.1:18138717-18150912 GCA_037974445.1 Brycinus macrolepidotus
TCTGCCGTGACAATGCAAATTTCCCACTTGTGGGACTAATAAAGGTTTATCTTATCTTATCTTATCTTATCTTAAATAAAATCTAAATAAAAATCTGTAGAAAAAAACTCAATATGAAAGTACACTCTGCCATATACACAAATGCTGGGTATAAATACTATAGATAAGTAACTTACACTTAAGTGAAATCTAACGACACAGATGGTAGTTGGGAGTGCGTTATTGCCCTTAGTAGAGATCAGTAGTATATAAGTAATACTGACATAAGTAGTGATATTTCACATGGTAAGACTATTGCACGTGAGATATTGTACATAATGAAGGGATTCAGCACCCATTTAGAAAAACGTCACATGATACTGCACATGGTAAGACAACTGCACATAAGATATTGCACATGAGACAATGTTTTAGCACCCGATAAGAACATTGCACAATATTGCATACGCGCAGAAACACTCCAAACACTCTTGTGGAAAGTCTTCCAAGACGAGTGGAAAAGGGGGGGGGGGACCGAGTCCATATTAAAGTCTATGTATTTGAATGCAATGTTGTTAAAGTCCCTGTTGGTGCAATAGTCCAGCATCCCAATACTTTTGTCCATATAGTGTAGCTGGCACTAGTTCTTCAGCATTGGCTTAGTGTGTCCCAGCCCTAGAATGTATTCTTTACATAATTATTTACCGATTTATTTTATTTTTTCTTTTACTTGGAACAGTACGTCCCAGTCAAAACCCATTTTATTTTAAGAGTGAAGGTCAACAAATATACCGGTAATACATCAAAAACATCAGGGTTTCTGGCAGCGGTTTTCAGTCTCAGTCCAGATGACTCCACACACAGCATGTGTGTTTTCCTGGCTATAACACACCCGAATCAACTCAGCAGGTAGCCATCAGGTGCTTCGAGCTGAGTCAGGTAATGTTGGAGGAAGAAAAACACAGTAAGTGTGTAGGTTCTTCTCACTCAAAATGCTTCACATGCTGACTCCATGATCGCCTGAGTGCTCATGATGTGTACTGCATGCATCACCTGTTGCTTCTACACATGAATCCTATTTTTGTTGCTTCAGAATTTCCCAGTATTGGGTAGCTGCTCTTGGAGTTACATTAAACGACATGCCACGCATGAACGGCAACAGCATAATCTGGATGAGAATGCACAACTTTGAAATGCTTGTCACATGGCATGCTGTGGCTGAGAATGAGAAATGGAAGACCCAAGAAAAACAATCTAGGTGTACTTTCTCAAATGTTATAACCTCAGGTTTTCCCACTCATTGTGGCTTATTTAAGAGCACACTGTGTGTGGCATATTAGGAACCCCTGTATAAAAAAGAGCTGTAGTAATACTACAGGAATTTTAACAGGATTGTAAAATTGCTATAGTTCACTTTACGATACTCCACGGATATAACAGACTGCTATAAGACAGTAAGAGGCAAAAACATAGTAAATCATTACAGGAGTTTTGTAAAGTAAAGACAAGCAAAGAATCCTTGATCGTTTCAGCTACACTATATGGACAAAAGTATTGGGAAACACCTGTTTTTCAGGGTTTGGGCTAGGCCCCTTACTTCCTGGCCCACACAGAGCCCTGATCTCAACCCCATCCAACACCTTTGGGATGAACTGGAACAGAGATCACGAGCCAGGCCTTCTCGTCCGACATCAGTGCCTGACCTCATAAAGGCTCTACAGAATGAATGGGCACAAATTCCCACAGAAACACTCCACAGTCTTGTGGAAAGCCTTCCAAGAAGAGTGGAAGCTGTTATAGCTGCAAAGGGGGGACCAACTCCATATTAAAGTCTATATATTTGAATGAAGTGTCATTAACCTCCCTTTTGGTGTAATGGTCAGGCGTCCCAATACTTTTGTCCATATAGTGTATGTTTTAAATGTTTTCAAATGTCTGCATGGTTATATAGTTATCAAGTTAACAAAGTCATCCAGAGTGGTTTGATGGGAAATGTGACATTTTAAAGAAACCTACACTTCTAAAGAAACATGCACCATTTCACTTCAAAACACTCTGAACTACCTTGTTTCTTCAGAAAAAAGTAGATCCAGGAACTTAGGGTAAAGCAACTAATGTTATTCAGGAACTACTATTCAGCTAAGTCATACGCATATGGTAAAAAACTGAACAATTTGAAAAAAGCAGGCAGAACAATTTTTAACCAATCAGATTGTGTGGAAGAACTGCATAAACTTGGAGTTCTTCCACACTCAGGGCTTAAGAAGAACTTCTTTGATGTCAGTAAAGAGTTAAAAAGACTTCGCAGCCCGTTTAGCCCTTCTTCTCTTATATGTCAGCACACACACACACACACCGACTCACGCACGCACAGGATGTGTTACCATAACAACAGAGACGGTCCAGCTAAAGCAAATAACCAGCCAAAAGTGCATGCAGGATATATTCTGGACTGGTGGATGGAAGCTTTCGGCGTGCCTGACACAGCAAACAGAAGCAGCTGTTTTATGGTTTCTTAAAGCGTGGCCTGAACGTTGTAATAACAGTGAGCAGGCCGTGATTACCTCACTGTGTTTTGCATTTTGCCTCGGTATTCTGACAGCGCCCACAAGGAGGACAAGATAAATAAATAAAGGGTACTTCAGTTTGCTGCCCTTGAATAAATGTCCTTCTGCCTTCAGGGTGGAACGTTCTGAAACAGCAGCACAACTGAACTTCAGCTGGCTTTGCAATCACATTTGATAGCAGATAAGTCATTGGATAATGTATTTATCGTTCTGGTTGCTTTTGGGTCATGCTGTATGGTACAAAGTGTGCAAAAGGGTGGACATAGAAAATGCCCTTTTTCTCAGCCCGAGCCATTGACCTGGTGAGCACGCCATAATTGAGCAAGCATGAGGGCTTGTTTACAAAATAGTTTATTCTCAGTGATCCCTTCTGTTTGACTGAACAAGTCACATTGTCAGACGTCAGTGACCCAGTGGCATAGCCACAATTTGCGTAGGCTGGGAAGGTGGCAGCTAGAAATCATTACGCCCCAGAAACATCTCTGTAGAGAGGTTGAAATGGTTGTCATGTCATCAAAAAGCCCACTTTGTTGTAGCTAAAATTAGCTGACATGATACCACAGTGAGTACTGGCCACCAAACCCCACAGCTCTAGAAGCAGATGAACAGAGACCGAGGCTGAGGTTGAGGACCATCTTGTCATTTAAAATTGTATTTTATTTTATTTGTTTTTACTATTTCTTTTCCTTACCGAGGTCGACTTTACTAATTTACCTCACTGGCTGGCTAGGTGAGTAAGAGCCCATGCTAGGAAACACTGAGCTGCACAATGCACAACCTTTATAAACATTGCCATTTTCAGAACTGGTGATGGTCAAAGGAAGGCTTTTCTGCATAATTTAACAGCTTCCATCACCATCACTGTAGAGAAAGCAGAGTCAATAAGTCTCTCTGTGTCTGAATTACCAAAGACTTTGTAAATTCAGCGTAATTCCCCTTTAAGCTAAAAAAGCAGAAGCTGTTACTCCTTCAGTTCATGCTGTACTAAAAGAGTTCGAGATGAATTTCATGTTGTATGTTTTTCTGTGACACTGGGGGGCTGTTTTTTAGAGGCCAAAAATAATGAAGGTCTAGGCCCGCCATACCCTTCCAGAGCAACACTCCTTCTGTGGGAACATTCATAGTGTCTGCAGATTAGCACCATTATACAGACAGAACTGCACAAAATTAGACATAATCATTCAGGCAGCAGCTTATTCTCCCAAAAGGTCTTTATCACACATTCTTCTGAGGCAGCTATTTTTCAAATTCAGCCTTGAGATAAGTTAAGCTTCAGTGGTCTGTCATCTCTGGCCCCATAATAACTATTAATGTTTAACTGTCTAGAGCCTCTTGAGGTGCACTTTAACCCCACTCGTCTGTTCATAAACCTCCTTCTCGATACTCTAGAAAGCAAACAGCCTGTCAGCGGTTTGATGCATATTTTAAGATCTGTTTGTTGCGATACTGTCATGAATAGCAAGGCTGAAAAAGAACAAACAGTAACTAGGCCTCCTATGCCAACATTCATTAAGCTTCTGAACGAAGTGCATTATGACAAATGAAGCTTTGATGGTGTCATTAAATACAAGGATCCAAACCATATTCTAGACCGGTCAGTGTGTTCTATTACCCACATCCAATAATATCTGAAAGAGTGAAGCTGTAGATATATTGTTTTTCTTATTAGGTGTAATGTTCACCGAACTCTGTCCAGATTATATTATTAGAGCTCCTCAAAGATTCTTGTCTTAAAAATACAGTTCTAGGGTTATTTGGCATAAAACCTCTGAGGTTCTTAAAAGGTTCTACACACTCTCTCATCTCATTTTCATTTTTTTTTTTTAGGTTTTTTTTTTTATAGACTTATCCACCGAAGGGTTCTTTAGGGAATGAAAAGTGATTATTTTATGGCATAGCTTATTTTTGATGACTGTGCAGTTCAAATAAGTTCACAAGAAGCAAAAGGTCACAGGAAGCATAAAAGCCCAGCTGGGTGAAAGTTCCAAAAAGGAACCACAGGCATTTTTCTCTGGTCCATATCACATTTTTAAGGTGTGCGGTTAAAAGATCCACCGAAGCATAGTATCAAAGGTGGAAGTAGGTCTCATGCTTGAAGTAGCGTATTAAAGGGGAATTGCGCAAAAGTGGCCCGAGTGCAGACGTGCACAGCGTCATGGAAACGCATCTGCTTTCTGTTCTGCCTATGCAAGGCGCTGTTAAAGCCTGTCAAAGATCACTGGCTGCCAAGAACAATACAGGGTCAGGTCCTAGCCTGGAGAATTTGCGGAGAACACATACGGCCAAAAGTATGAGAAATGAGGGAGAGCAGGCTTAAATCAGGGCCAGGCGCAGCCAAATCCATTGCATGTGTGGTAAAGTATTCTCAGTGTGGGTGAGAGAGGATGGTTTCCATCCCTAAATGTTTCAATCCTATTTCTGCTTCCTGTGAAACTGCACCTATTTCAGGAAGGCAAGCCATTTAGAGTTAGGCTGTCTGAAAATCCCATGATTTAATAAAACGCATTCAGTCATCTAGAGTGGAGCAACTGTCTAAGTATTATCCCTATCATGTGAGAGATTGCGAGTTTAAGGGCCAGTAGTGCTGCAGCCATCTGTGGGCCTGGAGTCCAAGAGACCACAATTAGCCTCGCTCATTCTGGGTAGGTAAGGTGGCCCCCCACCCATCACTCAGGTGCAATGCTAGCCAGCACAAGCATATGGTAGCTCTTGTAACAGAACTGGCGGTTAGTGTTCTCCTCCAAGCATGTTATGCGGGCAGTTCGAAAAGATGCGGCTGGATTTGTTGGAAGCACATGCTAGCCTTCACCCTCCCAGTGTTGGTGGTATTATGTGTTAGGGGGAGTCCTAGGTAGTGGAGGGTAGTGTTGATGACTAAATTAAGCAGAAAATTTGGAAAAACATAAATTCTGTGAATTGTTGCTTATGGCCCAGCCTTGATTCAAGAATCATTTGGATCTATGATTAGAAGTGACATGTTTACTTTGACTCTGAAGAATGATTTCTTGCTTATAGCATTAGCACATTTTCCTAGAATCATGACAAGTATATTTACTGTTGGAAATAAACTTATCATACTGTCAAAAGCAAGGCTGTACCAATATCCCTGCCGTTCTAACTCCACCTAAGGAATTACCCTCCCTTCACAGGCCCTTTGGGCATTGTATGATATTTCTAACTTTTACTTTTAGTGCCTGTAACCAGAGAGTAAAAGTAAAAGTTTAAAGCTTAAATAGGGGTTTTTCCCTCTTCTCTTCCAACGCCTTCCCTCTCCCCGCGCATTTACGTCACAACCGAGCAGGCCTTCTATTCCTCAGGCTGCTGAGACGAGTCCCGCTGGAGGAAGGAATGTACCAGAGTGTGAGCGAGGCTATAAAAGGAAATTACTTCCACTGCAGAAGCTTTGACGTCAGAGGCCAACTATTTCCCCCTTTTCCCTGCACTTCCCTCTTCTACCCTGTACCGGAGGGAAACAGAGGTCCCTGTTGCTTCTTCTCTACCTTACAAATACACAATTTAGTTAAACAATGTAACAGTGCACCTTTTGTCATTTTGTCTGGTGGAAGTTAGTTCATAGTGTTTATACCGGATGCATGCATTAGGCTGTGAACAATCACAGAAGTTGTTTAGGGATGTAATTGAATTCCATAAAGGATTATAACATGTTAAACTACATTTACTGGCCATTTTATTAGGCACGCCTACCCTGTATCCTGTAGGTGTGCATGTAGAGGCTATTATCCTCTCTTTCCATGCATAATTTGTGCGTCATCTTGAGCCCTAGTCAGCGTTTGACTACAGGATCCCTGTTGGATATTTTTACTTGACTATTCTTATCTCAGCAGTGACACTGTGGTGTTTAAAAAAACCTATATTTAATACCCACAGCTGGTGGCCTAGTGGTTAGGGAGTTGCCCCTGCGATCAGAAGGTCGTGGGTTTGAATCCCAGGACTGCTAGTGGCACCACTGAGGTACCCTTGAGCAAGTTATCATCCCCACACACTGCTCCCTGGGCACTGTGTTCCTGGCTGCCCGCTGCTTCACTTGGTGAGTGGGTTAAATGCAGAGAACAATTTCGTGCTGTTCACACTGTGTGCTGTGGTGTTCACGCATAACAGATGGACACTTTA
This sequence comes from Brycinus macrolepidotus, assembly GCA_037974445.1. Taxonomy (NCBI): domain Eukaryota; kingdom Metazoa; phylum Chordata; class Actinopteri; order Characiformes; family Alestidae; genus Brycinus; species Brycinus macrolepidotus. The sequence goes on from JBBPCZ010000001.1 coordinate 18,145,395, forward strand.
CACACATACCAGTACAACACACAACACCATGCCAGTACCATGCTGATGACACTGCTGTGCTAAGAATGGTCCTCCATTCAAATAATATTGGGTCAGCTGTGGTCTTAGGGTGGTCCCCTGCCATTGACAGCCAGAGAGTGGCTGATAAACTGTGCACAAACAGATGAACTACAGAAAATAATGAAATACCTACATCTGCACCTAAATCAGGGGTGTCCTGTCTTATTCACAAACCACACACCAGCTCTTTGCAGGTAAGATCAGAAACCCTGATATTGGTGCATTTTGTATGCATACAAATATCAGACACCCCTGTCCTACAGGGTAGGTATACTTCATCAAACGAATGGTGTGTGGAGGGACAAGGTTACTGACAACTGTATTAAACATTTACACTGCCATTGCCTGCATGCTACGAGGTACTGCTGCTATTTACTTTCTCATAAGCTCAATGCCAAGATAAGTGTCTGCCCTCAGCCTGCATGGTTCTGTTTGGCTTATATGCTTTCTGTGTCCTCTGAGAAAGAATCGAGGCACCCATTATCCATGTTGTGCTGTATTAAATGCAACAAGCTCCACATGTCCTGCCCTTATGTGCTCCGTATTGTCATTGCTTGCAAATCAGCATCTTAAATGTGCTTTCAGCATTCTAAAAGGTCACAGTATCACATACACAGTCCTTGACATTCCAATCCTGAAGTTGTTTTGTCTTTAGATTATTAATATAAGTATAAATATTGTGAATAGTAGCCATTTTCTTCTACTCTCCTATCAAGGCCCAAACAGGCCTTAAGTGCTTTAGGAGTAACAGACTGCCCAAGATCGGATGTGTGTGGCCTGGTCACGGTGTGTCAACATGGGTGTCACAATCAAGGTAGAAACTGATAGTAGCGTTGTCATGTTGTGAAAGCAACCACTCAATACCACCGAGATAATCAAAGATTATAAAGGTTATGAGGTGAAGCATTTTTTTTGATAAAACATCAGTTGGCACAGATTTAGTGCAATGACTAGGCATAAACCTGTGGAACTGCTTTTTTTCATATATAGGCTTGGTTGCTGCAAGAACATGTCTATATGGGGGCACTCAGAGATAAAGGATCCTCAGTAAAGATAAGCAAAAAAAAGGTCTAGTTAAAGAAGTATAGTTTTTTTTTTTATCAATGTAATCTTACACTGCACATAATAGAAACTCTTTCAGTTATGTATTAAAAGAAAAACACTTCATAAAGAAACCATAAGCAGTTTCAGACAGCTGGGCCTGTCTGGAAAAGGGCATAAATGATTACAGTTGGATAACGTGAGTTAGTTGCATCACTGGCTCACCAAGTCTCCAGTACTATAATTAGTCACCAACAAATCCCTACCAGTAAATTATTCAGAAGGCTTCCTCGAAGAAAGCTGTGAAACCACAGACATAATCACCTGGAGTTCCAAAACATTACTGGAACAGGATCTGTGTTCAAATGAGACATAAAATAACAGAAGTGAGCCTGGCAGTACTGTACCCAGTCCCCATGGTGAAGTATGGTGGTGGATATTTTGAGTGTTTTTTTTTTTTTTTAAAGGTCCTAGGAGTCGTGTTTGAATTCATGGTAACACGGACATTTTCAAAAGCTGGGATAGTTTAAATAGTTTAAACACTTTCACTCTAGACAATTAACAGTTTAATGCATTATTGACAACAGTGAAATGTGGATTCAGGCTATTCGATTTACTGCTTCAAGTTCTTATTAAACTACAAGGATGTCACTGTACTGTAGATGCGTAGGAGTAATGGAGTAACACATCTAATGCTTGCACCTGTGAAATTAAACTACTAGGAGTTTAGCCATTAGCTACCAGACAGCTGAAGACATTTAACAAAAAAACTGCTGGCATACTGTAGGTGTAACAGCTTCAAGTTACAAAAAAAACTCCCCTGAGAAACTACTTCTATTCAACATACACAGCATCCCCTAGTTATTGTTATTGAAATCGGTGCTTTGGTGTGAGCCCACTTTTACTTTTCTCATTTGGGAATAAACAAAAAACGAAATATGGCTGTTTGGAGCAGAGGTGATTTCATGTTCCCTCACACTCTCTCTGAGAAAAATCTCTGGGTTCAGCCTACAAACAACTGAACATGCAAGTGTCTGCTTTGTTGGAGTGAAAATCTGCAGCCGCAGGTTTTGTGGATGAGAGTGGACCCCCCCAACCCCTGCTCTATGCATTGTAGGGAGTTCTGCAGCCCTGAAAGGCCAAGAGAGCATAAGAGAGGATCTATGTCATTTTTGGAGCGAGCCAGTGTGGGCATCTCTTAGGTGATGTAATAGAATTGGCAGTTAGTGTTCTCCTCCAAGCACATTGCACTGTCCAATGGCACTGGGTTAGCGGCAGTTTGAATAGATTTAGTGGCTAACTTCATGTGTCTCGGATGACACATGTTCTAAACTTCACCCTCCCAATACTAAATACTGAAAAACTAAACAAAGTAAACAAAGAAAACAAAAAAAACAGCTTAAGAAGCCAAGACCAGCCCATGGCAGGACAACGAACCAAATCCTCAATCTTCCGACTTACACCTCATTGAAAAATTGTGTGCTAAGCGACAGAGGAGCATCCACACCAAAGATACTAAAGGATCTAGAGATATTTTGTTGGCCCTTTATAGGTGTTCTCTCACCTCATCCAACCATATAAGAAAAGATTCAGTACTACAATTTAGACAAGGCAGCATGCAAAAGGTACTAAATGCAGGAATGCCTATGTTTTAAGATTTTTTTTTCTTTTAATGTAATTTACCCTAATGAAGGCTGATTTTCAATGTGAGGACATTGTGTGCTTAGGGGCAGTCATTCTAGAGGGCGCTTCAGTTTTGTGGATATAGAAAAAAAATAGGGAAAAAAAGCTATAGAAAAAATAGAAAAAAATTGTTGATCATCAGCACATTATGTCTCTTACTCAAGCTTGTTGGAAAAAACTGTGCGGTGTTCATGTCTAAAAATAAAAGGCCACATTATGTTCTGGCCTAAAACAGCAGAAGTTGTCTGCCCTTCCTCTTTCAGGTTCCTTTGTGAAACAGTGTGACAGATTTGATAGGCCCGGTATTTTCTGAGCTGAACTAATGATGATCACACTGGTTCTTGGAACTATTTTGGTCTACTTTCAGTCTAATTGCTGAAAGTGCCATCTATCTAGCATAGGTTTGCATATGTGAATCAGGGTGTTTAGAAATTTGTCACTTTTGCACACAAGTCATTTCTTTGACTCAGTTTTTTAAATGCTGAAAATGCAGTCTTTCATGACCGGGCCAGATGGTCAGGCTTCAAACACGTAATTACAATTCTGTTTTTGTTGAGTCTAAAATAGGTTTCCAATAGTGTATTTTGAAATAGTGCTCATGACACGGGAAGTGTACGGCAAGGAACAATTCCCCTTAAGAGCACCGCGGTCGAGTTGGATATTTGAACAGGTGTGTGAATTTTGAGAGGGAAGCATGAGTGCAGTTTGAACAGAGCACTTTATTTTGCAGGCCCCCTTCCCTGACATACCACGGCCCTTGCTGGAGTCTAAAGCAGCACATTTCTCCTGAGAGCCGAGTGGAAAAAAAAATCCATCAAGGAAAATTACATGACAAGAAATGATAGGGTGAACTTGAACTATGTACAATACACCATAAAAAGCACACACCACAACAGGTCAGAAAACTTGAAGCAAGAAAGGACTGGCTTCAACTTGTTTTTGACCGAACCTATAGTTGTTCAACTGCGAGGCCTATTCAGCTCATCGTTTTTGTGTGGGAAGCTATGGTTGTTCAACATGGAGGTCAAATAGACAGAATGAATGTGAAAATGACCTTCAATCTAAACAAAACTGGACTATTTAAAACTTGCTGATGATTAAAAAAAAAAAGCTCATAACAGGGTGGGATGGGGTGTGATTTATTGTGGAGTAAAATGTAGCGTACAGTTTTTAGGTAATTAAACAGTTTAAAATAGAATGTAAGTGTAAAGTGTCCATTTGTCATACGTGAACACACCACAGCACACAGAGTGAACAGCATGAAATTGTTCTCGGCATTTAACCCATTCACCAAGTGAAGCATTGGGCAGCCAGGGACACAGCGCCCGGGGAGCAGTGTGTGGGGACAGTCCCTTGTTCAAGGGTACCTCAGTGGTGCCACTGGCAGTCCTGGGATTCAAACCCACAACCTTCTGATCACAGGGGCAAGTCCCTAACCACTAGGCCACCAGTCACCCAAATGTGCTTCTTGTATTCCTATAGTAATGTCCTCTGCGATCGGACAAATATTTCTTAAGATTTCACCTTTGCTCTTCTGAATTGTTTGATGAAGACATAGAATTCACACCCATATCATTTAAACAGCCCTCTTGGTGCCTGTGACATAAACAATGAAAGCAGTCCATTCAAACTATTTCAAAACAGTTCCTTTCTTATGTACAGGTTAATCAACAGATTGTAAATCAAATACATGTCATGTATAAACAATATTGATCAAAAAATGCTTAAAAAAAACAAAATCTGTTTCCTACATTGCGCCCCACCCAAAGCAATACTATTACATAATTAAGTTTTTGTAAAATCAGTAGGCCTTTTTGATTACAAAACTACTCTACTGCTTTGGTTATACTTTCAAATGGAGACATTTTCTATCTAAACCACATGGAATCTGAAGAATGGCTTTGGTTCTTTCACAGATAGCTGTCCAACAAAGAAATAAATGGCCTTTACATTTGAACTGTAAATAGGTCTTCCTGCTAACTTTAGATCATGTAGTCAGCCTTGTGTGGAACAAAGGAATGCTTTGGTTTAAGAAGAGACAGAGAAAAAAAAAGAGTCTGTTTAAGGAGCTGAAAGGAGCTCAACTTTGAGGTCACTGGAAAATACGGGGTGTTTGGGGTGGGGGCATGGTCAGTTCTTCACAGATTCTTAAAAGTTACTGTATTTCTTACCACGCTCTGACTACAATAACACATCTGATTCAAGCAAAACAACACGGTTCCATTATGCCATTCAGAGGTGGCAAGGCTCTAACCACTTCAGTAACCACAGTGCACTGCTTGCCTCATTAGTTTCCACCTCAGTGTAGCAAAACTCTTCCATTCTAGCGCTTACTTCAGAGTGCGGCAATGACAGAGGAAGCTCATTTAAAAGAAATAAAATATGCAGGAAGTCAACGTAGGAGAAATTTCATGTCCACACACTCTTAAAAACAATGGTTCCTAAACGGTTCTTAGTTTGGACGTTTGGTCCTAGGACAAAGGTTTTTAACACTTTTACAAAAACTGGTTCTTCCATGCTGTCACTCCGAAGAAACCTTTGTGGCACTTTTATTTTAATAAGTAAAAAAGTATTTCTAGTGAATAGCTGTTACATAAATAAAGAAGAAAACAGACCAATGTATGATCGGCACTGCTTAAAAGCTCTGCAAACAAACAAATAAATGTCTGAATATAACACCCTTGGAGGAACTTCCCTCTTTTCATGGCTACCTCCTACTTGGGCGTACAAACTT
>JBBPCZ010000001.1:18161679-18181693 GCA_037974445.1 Brycinus macrolepidotus
AGAACTTGACTGGCCTGCACAGAGCCCTGACCTCAACCCCATCCAACACCTTTGGGATGAACTGGAATGGAGACTGCAAGCCAGGCTTTCTTGTCCAACATCAGTGCCTGATCTCAGAAATGAATGAATGGACACAAATTCCCACAGAAACGCTCCAAAATCTTATGGAAAGACTTCCAAGAAGAGTGGAAGCTGTTATAGCTCCAAAGGGGGATCAACTCCATATTAAAGTCTATGTATTTGAATGCAATGTCCCTGTTGGTGTAATGGCCAGACGTCCCAATACACTGTCTATATAGTGTATGTTAAAAACAGACAAACTTTATTATTCGTAATAATACTAGAAGAACGTCCTGCTGTTCATAGGATGTCATATGGTTGTACTGGAATCCACCCTCAATGTTAAGCTCCAAGCAAGTACTGGCTCACTTCAGTTTTTTCAGTTTGAGCCACAGCGAGACATTACCCAAGACAAAAACAGACCATATTGGCTATCAGCAAATAGATCTAGTCAAATGAATAAATATTATGAACCAAACCAGTCGTGAAGTGAGTGGGACAAAATGAATGGTGTCTGCAGAGTGACCGCTTGCCTGCTAACAGAGAAAGAGAGTACACGTTTTAAAGAGCTCCACTGTCATTCTTGTTGAAACTGACACTTGTGCATCAGTGTTTATCCCAGACATTTCACGCGGGCTGGAAGTTGAAGGAGCTTGTGTGGTCTCTTTCTAACAGTACAACAGCTCAGTTTTCAAATGTAGTGGACAAAAACCTTAATTTATCATTCACAGCTGGTAACAACTGGTTCTGCTGGTGAATAAAGTCATTCCGATTTCATGTACTTTTCCACCACAAGAAAACAGCGCTGGGGCAGTAGTGAGCAGCAGTGAGTATAGGAGAGTCCCACAGGCTTGGCTACCTAGAAGTTAGCCCATGTGGTCTCTTTCACACAGTAAACTCATATATGGTAAACGCAAACCTTATTTTAGCATCCACAGCTGGTTCAGGCCTGATCTGTAACCCAGCTGAGCTGATTAATGTGTGGGTCAACAGGTGAGGTCAAATCAAGGAAAGGAAGCTTTATTCAGCCATTCAGACTGTCCTGGTTTAACTCTCACACTCTTTTTTTTACTTCTTTTATCTTTGTTAAAAGCTGTGTTAAAAAAATTGTGTTAAATAGCAGTTTCTTTATCACCTCTCAAATGAAAATTACACACTACAATCACTGCATTCATTCTCAAGTGCAACCATTATGCCACATCTACCCAGCATCCATTGTGCCTCTAAACCAATGGCATCAAAACTCTCAAATAAAGACGTGGATTTTTAAAAACATACTTTAATATTTCGATGTATTTACCCCACACTGAGTTCTACCAGTCTTTCTACAGGGGGTTTCTTTTAGAGGCCATGCACTGAAAGGTTGCTTCGGGAGCCGAAAATTGTTTCTTCTGTGGCATCACGTGAAGAACCCTTTCTGACAAGCTTATTTAAAAGTGTAGTTACTAATTCAGAGTAGTTGCTCAGTGGCCGCGATGAATTTGTACTTTCCTGAGTATTTGCAGCGATAACACTTTTGCTCAAGAAAAATACATTTCTGTTTTTATTTATTAACATTTTAATCATTAACATTTCATTACAAATACCTTTTTTGTGTTTATTTTGATTAATTTAAGGTGGAATGGTGTGTGCACCCTGCGTTGGGCTGGCGCCCCACCCAGGGTGATTCCCTACCATGCGCCCATTGACCCCGGGATAGGCTCCGGGTACCCGCGACCCCAGTGTGGAATAAGCGGTTACAGAAATTGAGTAAGTGACTAATTTGAGATGACAGAAAGTATCCTGCCTTGTGATTGGTCACACCTTTGAATTTTGAGGTTCATCATTTTATTTCAGACCAGAATCTAAAAAAAAAATGAGTAGATCTTCCAAACTTCTCTTTCTGAGCTGTTAGTTGTTGAAGGTATTAAGGAGTTCCACTGCAGTTCGGTAAGTGCTTTTACTTGAGTCACAGAAGTAAGTGCTTTTATTCTGTCACAGAAGTAACAACACTTTTACTTGAGTTTGAGTTTCGACTGCTCTACCCTTTGCTGAGCAGTGAGCCTTAAGATTAATGGCTAACAAATAAACCAAAACTTTAAGGGGATAAACTGTACCGTTACGGTTGATCTTATGCTGAACTTCAATAAGAGGCCACTGCACGCAGGTTGTGAAAGCCTCGTTTTTCCCCTTGGCACGCATGAAATGATGTTGTGCAATTCATTCATGTACTTTTCTGAACGCTCCAGGCATCGGGACAAATCCACACATGCAGTCAGGAGAAGTGCCCTGAAAAACAGGGCTGAGTGGAAGAGTGGAACCGCCATCTACCCGACACGCCCTCTTTCCTAAAGGGGGGGAGGGGGAGGGGGGGTTGTTGGTTCTGAGGCACATGTGGGAAGTGGAGGTGCTGTGTGAGAATCACAAAGACGGCCATTCAGCTCTGAGAGGATTTGAAACCAGTTGCAGCCTAGCTCACCCAAACCGCCCCCCACCCAAACGCCTGCCTCCAACTTCCTGTTCTCTCCATCTGTAGGCTCACTTCCTCTCAGCCTGCGCCACCACCCCAAAACTGCTCGCCATCTGACAGACTCAGAACGGCTCTCGGCTCAAGACTCGCCTTGTATGTTTTCAACTCCAGTGTGTGTTTGCTTGTCGTGCATTATGAATATATACTTATACATAATATATGTTTATGAATTGGATTTTATTATTGGACATTATTGAGTCAGAGCCTCATTAAATGAAAAGGGAAGCTGGTGTTTTCAAATAGAAAAAAACAGATACAAAATCATTGGTTTTGTTATGACAGCAATGTTATCAGCATGTTCTAGCCATACTGTCATGTATGTATGTTATTGTCACTGTCATAACAAAACCTTGTGGCCTTGACAAAGTAACATTACTGGAAAAGGAGAAATGTTCTTAACTTCCAACGTAAATTAATGTAATGAGATTTCATCCCAAGTATAGCCTACTGGTAAAAAATAAATAAATAAATAACGTCACGGAAAGAAATGTCTTTGTGGTTTACCGGTTCAATCTCACCCTGAAAATATGAGAGAACGTTTAATTCAAGTTCATTTTTGCCTAACAAAACCACATCCATTTGCCAACAAAACAGCAATTAGTCTCTTATAAGACTTGATGAGAATGCAGAGCAATTCTCCAGTGTGCCGGATCTTTTAGGAGTCTCCCCGGCTCAACCCAGAGACTTTTTTAATAAGGTTTAGGTCAGGAGACAGGAATGACCATGTCAAAAGCTTGCACCATTTTTGTATGGATTTGAACATGTGTTTTGGATCATTGTCCTGCTGAAAGATCCAACCATGACCCAGTTTTAGTTTTCTGGCACACATGAGAACTTTTTTTTTTGGTTAGACTAAATGTTTATCTGATCATTTTTCCTTAGTGACCTGGTTATTGATCACAGTTTATGTGTCAAGCAAAAGAGGGAGTAGTGGGGGGGGGGTCTTGAGGAACTGAGGATTTGGACTTTTTAGAAATTTCTATGTCTACCATTCATTTTAAGCACCAAGAGGGGAGGAGATGTACAGACTGGCTCGTAAAGTACACAGAGAGACGTCATGAGGAGGCATTGCGCAGTCGAGCAGACCTAATAGACCAAACAGACCAAACTCCATGGAAACATCCCGCTTCATTCCAACGGAATCGGCTAATCAGCACTATTTTCTAGGAACTATTTAACGGTGCTGTTTTTGAATAGGCCTCCACAATTTCTTTCCTTTTTTATAACTGTCCTAGAGATTTTGGAGGACAGTTATAATGATTTAATGAATTGTGTCCCCTGCTTTCTTAAATTATTCTTAAGACTCAAGGCAGAACACGCAAACCTTTTTAACCCCTTGAACCCGAGACGTATAATTAAGTTAGTCATTTTAAGACTTGTTCAGCAGCTTCTGTGAAGTACTCAGTTACTCCAGTGAGTTATGTAGTTATGAGAATAAGGTACTAAAGTGTGGTCAACCATATGGGGCCTTAAAGAAGGTCAGGCTGAAGTGATGACACACAATGTCTCAGAGTGAACACGACAGTCCATTGCCAGTTATCTATGGTCACTCCTATGACCTTCCAGCACACCGTTGTTTTAATTCATTACGGGAACACGTTTCAACATACATGTGCGTGCTTGGACCGATCCTCGCTGTACCTCACGACACCATGCAAGAAGGAAATGAATAAGCATGAGCAGTGTCTACAGTAATGACCACTAGCCAAATAAGCAGTATGACAGCATAAGGAGTAAGGTGTCCACCCCGAAGGATGACCTTTTCCAAAACTCAGCTTTAACATCCACCCCGAATGACATTAAACCCCATTTGGAATTCTATCCAAGTAACAAAAGGACAATGCTCATGTGAGTATTCATGTGTCTGTGTAGATGTGTATGTGTTTGACAGGCTAGGCTTCCTCTTTCATGGACTACTGGCATGTACGCGCTTACGGGAGGAAATGAAGCAAGCGGGAAAGGAAGTGAAACCGGTCAGTCGCATGTACACGGCTGCTATTCTGGCCAGACAGGCACTAATGTGAGAATTTTTACTGAGGCAGAGGCGGAGTGCTGACGGTTGTCGCATGACCGCAAGGCAATGTCCCTTTAAACTGTATGAAAAACCATGTCTGAATACAAATCTCACTTGATACTCATATGGCACTACAACAGTTAGTCACTGAACCCATGTTTCATTATGCAACCCAGTCATAAGTCATTTAAAGTAACTGCAGTGTCTGTCAAAACTCTGAATGCACTTGCTAGAAACTTGTAGAGTGTAATAACTCAAAACATCAAACGGCATGCTACAGAGTAGAGAATCCTAGCTTAGGTTAAGGCTGAGCCTAGAAAATATCCTAACGAGTTTTCTCCATTGACACCAAAATTTAATCCAAGATCAGGTTTAATCCATGTCTGGGAAACCAACCCAAGGAGTACTGAAAAAAAAAAAAAAAAAAAAAAGTTAAAGCAAGCTGCAATTGCTTCTAAATCTTCTTCCAAAAGGTCCCCATTGCTTAATACTAGCTAAAAAAAAAAAAAAAAAAAAAAAAAAAAAAAGAGGAAAAGAGGCATTGGTAAACAACCCCCAGTGTGTCTTCCCGGGTTCCTTTTTCAGTTTAAAGCACCAACAATCGTGGAAGTTTCCCTCCCAAAATAGATTTTTTTTTTTTTTTTTTTTTTTTGTCAGCTTACTAGCATTCCAGTACTAGTCTGGCTCAAAATGTGTTCCCAAATGTGCTTTCCTCCTTCACTTTATGAAAAAAAGTTAAAAGTTACACAATATCTCACAAAAGCAGGATATTTTAACTGGGTCCCACCTCTGGTTTCTGAAGGACTGTATTTTTGGCTTTTACTCATGATCCTACTGCTCTCTAGTGGTAAATGTAATGAACTACCTCTTACCAGAGCATTCCTCTAATTAGAAAAACAAGCAAACAAAAAAAGGAAGACCACACGGTCATTAGAGGTCATTGTGGGATTTATGGCATCCTAAGAGTGCTGACCAGGAGACTTTTTATATTTTATGGGAATCAGAAAAAGGTTAATAACTCGTTAAATATTGCATATTTTGCAGAACCTATGTACTTGTTCTTGTTGTGTCTTCTATTTATTCCTTGGATCGTTCAGTTTGGTACAGTATCAAAGTTCAGGGTCCTCATGTTGGCCTTCATTCCCCAGCTCCCTCTCTGAGAGATTCCATTGTATGTGAGAGGCAGGAGAGCATATGTTTGACCCACAGTGCCGGTGAATGTGGCCATCTGCTCAGGATTCCACATGATCCGGGCCCTGTGTGAGAATGTGCCTGCCTTTGTACAAACTCACTAGGCGATGTGGGAGAATCTTCCTTGCACACAATGGAGAACAGTAAGGCACTTTAACCCTTTCCCTGGCCCCATTTCTCAAAGGACAAGTCCAATAGGATTCTCATATAAAAAAAAAAACTAAATGGAAATACACTCACACTCAGTGTATGCTGTGTATTTGTCCCATTGGGGTTGTAAATAGTTATAAGCATTTTAAAATGCATTGGATTTAGAGATATAAGATGTCCATATTTGCAAATATACACTACATGGACAAAAGTATTGGGACACCTGACCTTTACACAAACAGGGACTTTAATGACACTGCATTCAAATACATAGACTTCAACCTGGAGTTGAAGTCAGAATGCCCATGCTGATCCCTGACCACCTCCGAAATCGCCTAAAATAGGAGCATCCGAACCGGACCTTTTTTTGAGACACAGGAAACTCAAGTCGTTTTTCCCCTCCCAGTTGTGCCTTTCATGTAGAGAAATGTGTAAATGCCCCTGCAGTTAGGCCATGCGTCAGCAAGCACTTAATGCAGTGAAGAGAGGTGGGAGGGGAAAGCAAACTTCAATGAAACAAAAGCTCTATCATTTCCATACCAGATTAGATCAGCCAACCCTGCAACCCTCCCCCCACCTCGCATAAGAATAACAAAAGGCGTCCACGGTCAACCTCACAGAAGGGTGTCATGCAGGCTCGGAGCCATACCAACACTGGGATATGTCCATGAATCAACTGAGACTTGGTGATGCAACAATACACCAAAACTGACATTAATGCTACAAAACTGAACAATTTAATTACAGCACAAAGCACAAAACAACTCCTGTACAAATATTTTCAATTTTAAAGCCCCCCCCCCAAACAACAAAAGCTAATGGTTGCAAATTAAGGCACAAAAACAAAAAGTGTTTTAGAAAAAGGTTTATTTTCAGTACAAAAAAATTGTAGAGGAAAAAAAAAAAATCAATATATTAAACTTAATACAAAACATTATGAAACTTGTTTTCTATAAATACAATAAAATAAATAAAAAAAAGTCACATTGCTAGATTCTCCACCAACACTATATCACGTAACATGGAAGCCTTGAAGGGCATCAGATACAAAAAAGGTAGCCATCATTAGAACCATCTAGACTATGAAATGATCATGGGGGCAGGAGGGGGGGGAGGGTTAAAGTCTCACAGACAAACCTGCCTAATATGTTACAATACCACAAGATCTAAGAGGCCAAGAAAACCTATAGAATACCCAAATATCTAGATGGAAATGGCTGGAAGCCAGCTAATGAATGATCACTAACCTTAAGTCTGGAAACAAACCAAACAAACAAACATTAAATGAGTTAGAACAATTCTTAGGTCCGATAATATTCTGCTGCTTAACAGTACTTGAACTTTTGTGAACATTTAATTTCCTTAACCCAGCAGCCTATACAAGAAACCTGTCTGAAAATGGCTGTGCAGGGACTTTAAGAGAAAGATCCCTGTCTCGATACATAAGACAACACTGAATTTATAGAACACTGGTGTGAAAGCTCTGTAGAACTGGTCATAACTTCTCTTTGGTTTCTTTTTTTTTTTTTTTTAAATATAATTCTTTTGAAAGATGACTGCTTAAATACTGTATCACTCCAAAAATCTACATAAAGTTTCATTTTTTCACCCACCAAAGGCCCAGGCTGGGTCCAACTAGCCAAATCACTCCTCCTTTGTAAGTCACTTAAGGAATATCACACTGTGATCGTTCCACTTAAAAGCATAACCAAAACAAAACAATTCTTCTTTGCTTCATAGTTAAGACTTTCGATCTTTGCAGCCGATTGTATAAGAAAGAGCTTTCACTTGGAGGTTAGCTACAAATGTCAAGTATTTGCCCATATAGTATACCACAGTATACAGTTCAGTCCTCATGAGGCTTCTTGGATCCTAGAGGAAGAAGCTTGCACTGCTGCCACTGCCCTCGCTGCAGAAGCCATCATCAGGCACCGAGAGCTGGCTGAAGATGGGAAGCCTCCTGCCCATGCCTTCATAAGCAGAAGAGGACTCTGAGCCGCTCAAGCTGCTGGCTGAACTGCTGCAACCGCCTTCATGGTCAGAAAGCGAGGTGAGGGACAGGCTCCTGGAGCCCAGGGAGACCCCACTGGTCGAACTCTGCCTGGGACACCCCTCTGACTGACTGGGTGCCATCTGGGAGGGCGACAAGGTGGGGGTCAGTTCTCCATGGGAGCACCCAGAGTCAGGTGAAGGCAAAAACTGAGGCATGGACTCCCAAGCTTGGTCTATGCTGGAACCCGGGCTCAACTCAGGGAAGGCCAGGTTCAGAAGGTCAGAAATTGTGGTCGATGCTGGGGGCGAAGCCGAGGAGGCTGAAGGCACCCGGAGAAACGAGGACTGCGCAAGCGGAGGTTCCAAAGGCCGGAAAGTTGATGGAAAGCCAGGGAAGCTGAAGCTCTGTTTAAGAGGGGGCGGTCGCTGGGCAGCCAGGACAGAAGCCTGGGGCTGGGGTTGGGGCTGGGGCCGGGCGTGCACATTGTCGTCCTCATTGTTGTGCACAAAGTGGCAGCGGATGCCATAAGGGCAGAAGCCGATGGAGTGGAAGGTGCGGCACGGCTCGGTTTTATATTTGGGGTGTCGACAGATGCCCCTCAGTTCTTCTGGGCCATGGGCGAACTGGCACTTGCTGCCGTACTTGCACACACCCCTTTCGGTGAAGGTGCGACACAGTTCAGTCTTGTAGCGAGACGAGGTGCAGGCAGCAGCAGAAAGTGAGGCTGTGGATGAGGGGAGGGACAGTGTGCTTGTCGTTGCCTTTTCAAGACTGGGCTCAGAGGATGCCCAACCCAGCCCTCCCGTGTCTCCTTCCACCATGCTGATGGCCCGCTCTGACCAGAAACCCATCTTGTTCCACCTTGACGGCAGCGTTGTTTCTTTGTGCTGTGCCCAGTTATGAGACGTTGCTGAACTAGACTCTGAGACTGTCCCAGGTGAGGAAAACAAGCAGGCGGCTACAGGCTTTCTGTACCCAGCTGCTGGAGCAGAGAATGCAGAGGACTTTGGTTGCTCTCTCATATCGAGACCCAAAAGTTGCTGCAGGGAAAGAGAATAAAAAAAAAAGGCAGTTAGAAAAACATGAAGCTGACAGATGGGTTTGAAAAAGGCTGAACCCACTAAAGGGGGATGGATTCCTTCACTTTGTGCATAAAGTAAACAGTCAGTACGAAGAGAAAGTTACTGAGATTGGTCTGATGTGAAAGGCTCTGTTCTTGAGGGACTGGGAGTCCTATTTTTCTGGGCTGCTGATACCCTACAAAGTCTCATAGCAACACCATAAAAAGCAATTACAAACACAGTGCACGATGCTTGAAAACTGGGTGGAATTAACTTTAATTCCAGCACTAACAAGCAATATCGAAATCACCACTGCTACTCCAGTTTGGAGCGCAAGAGCGGACCATCGGTTCCCACGACCCACACAGCACTCCAGCACACTTTCTCATCGATTTCTAACCATTTCTCACAAACAACAGTCTTTATTATGAAAAGGGACTACATACACTGCCCACATTTGTGTATGGATGTGGAAAAACAGTATAAATGTGGTTCCCTTAAACTAGGACCGTTGAGTCCTAGTTGTTTACTTTCAAACCGTAGCAGGCGATCAAATATTGACACCCTTTTCGTTGCAACAGAAGTTCAAACGACCCAAATCTTCCACTTTTCACATCTCTGACTAATCCCCACGACTTGAAAAGCCACTCGAGATCTGTGCTGGTCAGTTTACAACTTTTTAAACGCCAAAATGACTCTTGATATCACTCTGAAAAACTCGTGGCCCACTGCACAGCGAGTTGTAGCCAGAGCAGCGCAGCTGGCTGCACTGAAATTAGCCTACTTGCTAGCGAAGATGTTTGGTCCCACTTTTTGGAGCTTTGGGAAGTTACACAACTCGAAAAACATCATATTTGGACAATAAGTGGCACAAAAACTTGTGCTTAAAACTTAAGACAATCTATAGGGTTACATTTTTAGCTAAAAGCTGCAGTTTGCAAAGAGAGTACTAGTCACAGCTCTGAAATCAACAACTGTTTTGGTTGTTTTTGTTTTCTCTACCTTGCATAAAGCGTCGTCCACATCGATGAACTGGTTAAGAGCGTACGATGGCATGCTGAACCGCTCCAGAGGATGCCTTCGCCAGCTCAGAGCTCGGTGGGCTTCTTCCAAAACTTCCCTCCTGGACTGGAAAAGTTGCGGGCTGAGCCACGTGTGGTTTTTGAAGCGGCCCTACAGTCACACCCCCACCCACCCTTTGCATCCACGCCCACCGGCCGTGACGTCCTCAGTCCCTGGAGCATGCTAGTACTGGGACACCTCTTAATTATTTAATTCAAGTGGGCCCTTACTTCCAGTGAAGGGCAATCTTAACGCTTCAGCATACCAAGACATTCTGGACAACACCATGCTTTTTTCTACTCCAGCATGACTGTGCGCCCAGTGCACAGAGCAAGACGTGGTTGGATGAGTTCGGTGTGGAAGAACTTGACTGGCCCGCACAGAGCCCTGATCCAACACCTTTGGGATGAACTGGAACAGAGACTGCGAGCCAGGCCTTCTCGTCCAACATCAATGTCTGGCCTCATAAATGCTCTACAGAATGAATGGGCACAAATTCCCACAGAAAGACTCCAAAATCTTGTGGACAACCTTCCAAGAAGAGTGGAAGCTGTTATAGCTGCAAAGGGGGGGGGGGGGGGGGGACTGTTGGGGTGGGACCAACTCTATATTAAAGTCTATGTATTTAATGCAATGTCATTAAAGTCCCTGTTGGTGTAATAGTCAGGTGTCCCAATACTTTTGTCCATATAGTGTAGATTTGCTGCCGACATGGCCTCGTTTTTGGGCAAAATCAACGGATTTAAGGTTGGTGATGGTTGTGGCAGTTTGCCGTTTTAGGAGTCATATTGCATCACTATGTCATGTACTGCTGCAAGGCCAGCTTTGCCCAGGCTAACTTGATCACTAAGCATTGAATGAACTTCAAAATGGTGGGTTCGGAAGTTGTGGCACTTCAGGTAATTTGGAACAAGCACCCTGAATGATAAAGCCATTCATTTACTCAGTTTGCCGTGAAAAATTACTTGTTTAATGTGAAGTTCTTCTTTTGAGAGACTCTTTTAACAAGCATTATTTGTAACAGAAATATACCAGTGTTTCCTTACTACTGGGGCAGCTGGTGGTTAAAGAGTTGCCCCTGTGATCAGAAGGTTGTGGGTTCGAATCATAGGACTGCCAGTGGCACCACTGAGGTACCCTTGAGCAAGGTACTGTCCCCACACACTGCTCCCTGGACGCCGCATCAGTGGTTGCCCGCTGCTTCACTTAGTGAATGGGTTAAATGCAGAGAAAGAATTTCATGTTGTTCACACTGTGTGTTGTGGTTTGGTGTGTTTATGTGTGACCATAAAGCCCGCTTTACTTACTTTCTTACTTTACTTACCTAGTGGCCTAGAATAGCTGAATCCGCATATTGCATTGCTTTTTTTCCCTCCTTTTATCATGTTCCCCCTAAAACATGACACCCAGGGAGAAGGAGATTCGCTGTGCTGTCTCTGGAATCAAAGAATTTCCCTTAAGGTGCCTTACCACCTCGGCGTTGTCTAAACCAGAGCCGACAAACCCCAGAGGGCCTTTGATATGACCCAGAGAAGGTGTTGAAAGTTGCACCAACAGGTTAAGGTGCTGACATTAAAGGCGTTTTATATGCCCTGTCAAGACAAGGACAGTGTAATCCCACTGTGATAAGAGACAGAGCTGGTTGTCAGCCAGGCTAGAGGAGACATGATGGTGTAACAGTTGTTAAAAATTAAAGGATCCAGTCTGTAGCATCGCAGTCCTTCCTCAAGCAGTGTGATTCTGCTGCCAACAACTGAGGCTATTTTTTCATATTTAGGTCCTGCAAAACACAACTGCAATCATGTGAAGAAAACTGGTCCAGTGCTTGCTGAAAGACGAGCTGCAACTGAATTCTCCACCTCCCCTTCTCTGTTTACTGGTTTTCCCTTCATGGGGGTTGAAGTACTTTGTATAGAGGGACACACACACAAGATGCATATTGGAGACTGTAATTTTACTCTCTTTACCTTGAAGTGCTCCACTCTAACAAGGTTTCCTCCATTGTTCTCAAAAACAGACAAAAGAATGAGGCTAAGACCAGGCCAAGACGTCAACTTACCAAAGACTTGTTGAAACATAAGAGTTCTTTTATTAGGAGCCGGCTTAACTTAGTCTCGTCCACTTCCAAACCTTCCGTAACTTGATCTCAGCTGAGGACACAACTGAAATGAGCTGCATTTACACTTGCAAAAAAAAGAAAGTCTACAACAAAGCAGATGAAACCTTTTTTAATTGGCAAATATAATCGTTCTGAACGGCACAGTGTGACTAACAACTTTGTGAAATTCTGTTGGGTTCACTAAACAGCCTCATAACTTCCTTAAATTAATTGCTTAATACTATACAGCAAGTCGAAACATAAGCTTAAAATCTCAGCTGTATTGTATCTATGCTTTATTAGTGATTGCAGTGTTCCCAATGGATAGCTAACTAGCATGGATAACTGACATGGATATTCAAAAGGAACTTTATGGGCAAAACCTAGTGGGCCACTAATTTTGCTTATAGTTATAGTTGTTATAGTTGTTATGATTATAAGCAGAGATTTATTTTGGGTATCGGAGCATCAGTTGACTTGTGTTAGATGCAGTTTTATTGTTAATCAGGCAAGCGAAGGCAGGGTGTGTGGTTAGGGGAGGTACAGAGGGACTTTGGGATGTGTGTGTGTACCTCCTTCTCCACTGATTGAGCAAAAGGGTTTTAGAGCATAATGAGTAAAAAGTTCTTGGGCTAACAATGCTCTCGACCCCCCTCAAGGGGTAGAGTGCAGGGGTTTTGGTTAGAGGGGGGAGGGGTGATTGTTTAGGGAAAGAGGGAAGATGGCTGAAGGCCCTCTCCGCTCTAATCCTTAATCACAACAGTGTCATGGGGCAAAGAGGAATGCCGCCCTAAAATACAACCCCTCACCTCCTCCCCCCAAAAATCACTCATCCCAAATGACCGCACAGACAAACCCCAGAGCTCCTGTCACACTGTGGGTGTGGGTGTAAAGGAATGCCTGTCCAGCGTAAATAGCGTTCCAAAAATCACAGATCATTGTCTTATTGCAAGCTGTATCATAAAACGTCCACCATCTAATCACCTCACAGAATTTATACCTCACAGTCTTTTTTTAAGTCCTCTACTTCAGAATGAGGTCATATGCTCAACAAGTACATTCACAGCCATCTGTACCCATTCATGGACTCCGCATTGTGACATTCCAGGGCAAATGGTCCGCTAATGTTCAGAGAATGGTCGTGCCACGCCAAAAGAGTACAATACAGTGTTTTATGGTAGTGTTTCTAACAAGGCAATCATCGATGATTTTTTTGGAATCCATTAAAGGAACGATTCACCAAAAACATTTTCCCTATACCCCAAAAGTAGTCAGTTTTCCAAGACATGTTTGGTGCTCCAAGTTTGCTTCCTTAGCTCTGCACTGGAGCTATAATGCTAATGTAATAGAAGTCTCCAAAATAAAAGATTTTCGGTAGCATAGATTTCCATTACTTATTCATTATATTAGCTTTGTAGCTCCAGTGCAAAGCTAAAGATGCAAATTTTTAACTCATGCTGACCTGACTGATCAGTTACATTTGGGTTGTGTTAGAAGACTGGGTATATCTATAGACAATGATATAGATCATTGTCTTACAGAAGCATACTGTTCTATAAACAGTAATCATATATGATTTTTCAGTTTGCTTTTAGATTGAGGTCAAATCTTCTGAAGTACATTTGCATTCCATCTTAATCCATTCATGTCTACAGCAGTGTGACATTCCTTTGCCAATTATCTGTAAGCGTTCCCAGAATTATGTCAGTTGTCTTTGGTTTGATTTTGCCAGGCCGAAAGTCCTAACCTAAACAGGGATCCAAAAAAATCCTGGATAGTCGCACTTGCATCTTTATATTGTAGAAGTTTTATCATAAACCTCCAACATAATGCTGTCACATAATTTTTCAATTTACAGTGTTGATGCATTTTAAGTCAGAATGAGCTCATACACACAAGTGTTTTGCATTTCATCAGAATCCATTCATGTATTCTGATGACATTCCATTGCAAATGATGTTTTAACATCCAAAAATTATGTCAGTCAGCTTTAAAAGGAAACTGCAGCTGGACATGCCTGCTCACCACCAAATATAAAAAAAAAAATCAATTAATTAAAACTAGGCCTTCAGAACTTCAGAATTTTATTGTTTTTAACACAAAACAAAGTCAGTACAACATAGTTTTGCCTCCTTCAGCTCCCTCTATCCCATAACAGAACATGAAAAGTATATTTCACACCCACTGTTCTTATGCTAATGGGAAGAGAATGGCATGAGAAAAGCACATGGGTGAAATGACAAAGGATTTTCAATAGGCTTTATACACTCCACACAAGACTTGAGCATATGATTCATGCCTCTGGTAACATTTGATGACCTGTATTGTCGTATGATCTCTCTGCATTCACACTTGTGATCCAGCAAAGTGTTCCTAAATGTTCAGGACAAAGTGAAATGCGATTACAACCTTATTGCCCTAATAATTTTCTCTTTTACACATTTTTGGCACGTTAACACTTCAGGCTTCAAGGCATGGTAATCCCAAAGTGAGAAAGATGGCTCTTATGCTTTCCAGGCTAAACTAATACATAATCCTCTTCCCATAGTCTTTTGCATGTGATTAGCTCTTGTTTTAGTATTGGAGGCCATTCATTTCGTCTTGCATTTTATGGTTTGGCATGAGTTGCGGCATGTTTTCCATGTTGCCTTTTGCATTTCAGTTGGATCTGAGCAGAGACTGCTGCTTAGGCATAAAGAAGCTAACTAGCTTGGTAGACTTTTCATGGGAAGTAGAAGTAGAAGTCAAAGTGTCATCATTCAAAAATGCTCAGGGAAGTGCAAATAAATCCAAACTCAATAGTAGTCCATGTAAGTGAGCACCTTTCGACCAAATATCCTTATTTGTGCACCTATTTACTGGGGGAGAAAAATTCGAACAGTCTTAATTGCTTTTCAAGCCATGCTTAATGCCACAAAAACAGATGTCTTTTGTCATTTGTAAACGGTCTGTGATGGTCTGTGAGCTGGCAAGAAAGGCAGTAGTGATATAGTAGAGTGTGTTTAGCCTTTTGGACTGGAGTAGCAGCATCAATCTCTCATGTCCTGACACAGCTTGGAGCAGGTGATGCCGTGGCACTTAGGCAAGTCAAAACGATCTGCTCTTATGACGACCTGAAAGGTAAACCTTCCATATTGCTCTGCCTTGGCCTGGAGGTTAAGTGTCTGTGTGTGTGTGTGTGTTTGTATTCAAGGATTGAAAGCGTGTGTTTAGGAGATAGGGGCCAGCAATCCTAGTCCTGGGGGCTACAGGTGTCCAGTTACCTTAAAGAAAACAAAGCGTCTGAAGACCGAGGCAAGTCCTCACAGAACAGTCCCGCTCATGCAATGAACACAGCAAACACTAAGACAATGGCCAGCCACTTTGACCTGTCAGCCGGTCAGAAATAAGTCACTGAGTGCTCAGTAAATTTGCAACCTGTCCCACTTTGCTTGTACTGTATGGACACCAAATGTTCACTTAGGGCTGAACAATGTTGGGAAAAAAAGTCATATTGTGTTATTTTAGGTTTCTGTAATAACCACTGGGGCAAAAATATAAGTAAAGAAGTAAAGAACTGATCAATATAAACCATTCCCAACATAAACTATCATTACAGTGATGGAAAGGACATGTTTAGAGGGCAAATTAATATGTAGTGCTGCCCATTGTAGACAAAATACTGTATTACAATTCTATGGTGATGTATTGGGTTTGCAATGTACCTGACAATATATTGAAAACACATCAGAAAACCCTTTACATGAAATGATTAATGGATTAATAGAGCATGAACCCATAAAAACCTTTGTTCTTTACATAACCATTTTTGCAAATAAGATGTGTAAAGAACCTTCTGAAAGTTTCAAGAACCTCCACATGATGTCAAAGTTCAAGGGAGAACCCTTAAACTGGTGTAGAATCTTTACCATTTGTGACAGTTCTTCAAATCTTCAAAAGGCTCTTTTTCATAAATGGTTCTTTAGGGAACCAAAGTAGTTCTTCTAAGAACCCTCTTATTGTGCTGGAATTTGAGAAGACCTGAAGAACACAAAGACTATGAAGTTGCCCCTAATGATGTTGACATAAACACATCAATAGTGAAACCATATGGAAAAACGGAGGAACTATTAGGCGGCACGCGTTTGACACAGCAAGGCAGTGCGAAATGAGGGCTAATTAAGCACATTCATCCAAATGGGTGGTATGCAGTTTAATCAGAAGGTGAAAACCGAACATAATTGAACAAGAGTATCGTAGTGATCTCAAATTCATCCATATTCTAATTTTTAAACTGTTTTGGCTTGATTTCAGGGAAGTACCATCGGTTGGATCTGCATAATCACAGAGTTAACATTTGTCCTTGCCTTTTGGTGCAGGAGAATTGTCCAACTGCCAAGCAGAGTACTTTCCCTTAGAGCCTCAGTGCAAATGTCAAGGCAAAAGTTTTTGACCGGGGGTGCCCAAATCTGTTCCTGGAGGGCCGGTGTCCAGTAAAGAGGGATGATTTCCCTGCTCAAACACACCTGACTCAACAAATCTGTTAATTTTCTGATTCAATGAGTGTGTTTGAGGAGGGGAACTACCTCATTGTGCTGGACACCGGCCCTCCAGGACTGGATTTGGACACCCTTGTCTTAGACCACCTGAGAAAATGATGTTTAAAGCTTTTTGTTTGGGCAGTAAGCTTTTAATACTCAGAAAACAAACTAATATTAGAACAAATCAACACCCACAGCAATTTTCTAATTTTCTGTCTGTGATTTTATGTTAATCTCCATAGAGCAGAGCAACCAAAACAAGAAAAAACTCAAAGTTGAGGAGGAAGCTGAGCGATGGCAGCCATCCTGGCACCATCTCGGAAAGTACGAGGTATTATTCAAAATTTTATACTTTCACTTTTACTATTTTAAGCTTTGTTTTTAGGCTGAACATTGTTTCAGGCACACTACATGCCTAGCGTCTAGACGCCTGTAGCAGCCTGTTCTTTTCTGGTGAGGCTTTAAACTAGATGTTTGCTAGGTCAGTGGGATTTCAGAATCAGAGTCAGAATCAGAATCGTGTTTATTGGCCAAGTATGTGAGTGAACACATACAAGGAATTTGATTCCGGTCGATGGTGTCTCTCAAGCACAACAGTATAAAACAACAACAATATGTAAAGACACAATGAACAAAAAAATACTGAGCAATATAATGTACAGTAATGTACAGTCTACAATATGAATACGCAACATGGATTTATATTTATAAATATAAAGATAAATGTTAACAAATGTATATAAGTATTATTTGTACATAGGTTTATACTATTTATAAAGATAAGTATATATTTGACTCCATTCAGCCCAAAGAGCATTAGTGATGCTGGATGATTCTGGATCAGAATGTTTCTCCACCTCATTCTCACTCAAGAGACTGTAGTTCCACTGCTCCACACAACCCACACGGCATGTATATCCCTCTAGTCGATGCTTGGCATTGGGTATAGGGCCTCTAGGCTTGCATCAAGCTTGACTACAGCCATTCTATTGGCAGATCTTTTCTATGGAGATTATACACACGTTGTGCAATTAAACACCTGTGTCAGCAGCACTTTCATGATAATTAATTGGAAAAGATGTACATTATATATATATATGCAGCAAATATATATATATATTTCCACAATATATGATACAAACAAATGCCCATATTCATATTTTTTGTATTAGTCTTAAAGTGTGCTCTTTATTTGATCTGGTTTTGTTGGATAGATTTACTCTATTGTTTTGCTGCTCTTAACTTTTTTCTTTTTGCCATAACAATGCAAATTTCCCACTTGTGGGACTATTAAAGGTTTATCTTATCTTATCTTATCTTATTAAACTGCATAAAATCAAATAACAGATGGTTTTTTGTCCTTTTTCTACGTATCGTATTTGCATTTTCTGGCAAATATGAAGTACAATAGAGCAGAATAACAGAAAACTACACTTAAGAACTGAGTGAACTTTGAAATCTATATGCTGCTAAAACCAGTGAAACTCTAAATTCCTTTCTAAGCACCAGGAATCGTGGGCTTTTTTAAAGCCTCACAGGAAGTTTTTTAGGGTTGCATATTGTGCACAGTACTCAAGCTCCCCGCCAAGGGCCCAGTCTCAACCTGCATTGGACAGATTTGCTTTCAAAGTCTGCTCCTGCTGGCCTCCTTTATGATCGGCCCTTTAATGGCTATTCAGAAGCATGGAAATGTGTACTTATATGGGATAAGTGGAAGGGTAGGGTAAAAGGGGGATGGGGGCTGATAGGTGGTGGGTAGAGT
This sequence comes from Brycinus macrolepidotus, assembly GCA_037974445.1. Classification (NCBI taxonomy): domain Eukaryota; kingdom Metazoa; phylum Chordata; class Actinopteri; order Characiformes; family Alestidae; genus Brycinus; species Brycinus macrolepidotus. The sequence goes on from JBBPCZ010000001.1 coordinate 18,180,100, forward strand.
AAAAAGGGGGAGGGAGAAGAGCGGAAAATAACACACCCCCCGTGTGTAATGTCTCATTGAGGGTGCGCTTTGGTATCGTGCGGTTACAACGTTTAAGGCTGCACTTAGTGCCTTGAGCTGTTTGGCCATAGCAGAACATCTGCTTGCTGTAAAGGAATGGAGATTTAGTTCCCCACCCCCAGTTCCACCATCAAACACACACACATACACACACACACACACACACACACACACACACACACACACACACTTGTTTTTATTCGGTGTCAGGACATGGAGTCATACATAAGTCCCATAAGCATTATATCATCGGTCATATCGTGACCTTTTCCATCCACTAATTTATGTTTGACACAATTTGAAAAGGTTAGCTGCCCTTTACATTTATGTAAACTTTTCATACTGAATAGGCTTAAGCCTAATCCTAACCCTATCCTAACCTCACTCACCAGAAAGAAATTGTTTTACCTCGAAAAGGAAAAACATAATTTTTGGTAAAATAAAACCACCATTTTATTGGTGCTGACATTTCAGGCTAGTCCTGTCTTTTTCTGGATTTCCTGCTAATGCATGAAAGTAAACACACAGACACACACACACACACACACACACACACATACACACACACTTCAGCACACCCCCCAAACTTCTGGAGCTCTCTTCCTTCCCTTTCACAAGGGCTGTCCAATCATAATAAACTTCAGCAACTCCTCTAATGAGATATGGGTCAGCCCCTGGAGATCTGGCTCCCAGTGCCTGGCTGAGTGCTGGCATTGTGTGTGTTTTTTTTCACCCGTCAAACAAAGTTCCTGCAGGGATCTCGCTCCCTCATAAAGGCTGGGTTCCAACTGCAGAGCAACCCCTTGGAGCCTAGCTTAAAAAGATAAAGAGAGAGAGGGACACAATGCTTATATGTTTTAATTGATGTCATTACAATCTTCACCGAAAGCACTATGAGTCGATGCCCTGTACCCACTGTCTGTTCTCCATGTTTATCATTGTTGTTTGTAGCTTAACAGAGATTTTGCAATCTCCGCCAGAAAGAACAGTTTTCTTTCCAAAGTTGTGTGAGTGTTTTTAAAAGTGTTTAACAGTTTTTATTTGGCTGATTTAATGAAAATACTGCTATAATGGCATTCATTTTAGCCCTGATGTACTAAAAATGAACAAGTAGACTAAGAGAATGATGGAATCTTTTTGGGATCTTGGAATCTGCTCAGCATATATGGGATTTTTAAAATAGATTTCTCCATAATTTAGAGTAATGTATGGAGAAATCCCTGAAAAAGTCCCATATATGCTGAGCAGGGCTGGATAGGCCAGGACAATATATACGTAAAATGTTACTGTCACCCTGGCCTTCACAATATTGCAACAACATTGCAGAAGTGAGCCATATATAAATGAGGCTATCACTAAATGTTTTATTGTGTTCTGTGAGCATCCTGACCAAACAATCATTGGTATATACAGCTCCGGAATAAAGTAAGAGACCATTGCAATTTATTTTTAAATCTGCATCTCTATGAGGATGACAACCATTCCATGCCAGTGTCTGTTAAATTCCTACACAAGCACCTCATTCTGCTTTATG
>JBBPCZ010000001.1:18181793-18195263 GCA_037974445.1 Brycinus macrolepidotus
ATTATTAACACCATAGCATTTGGTCCACAAGCCTCAAACGTGCTGATCACCATGGCGGATCGAACAGGTAGGATCATTAGAGATCATCAGATCAGCAGAGTGTTAATGTAGGGTGTCTCCATAAAATATAATGTGTGTTTGAGCTTTTTAAGCTACTTCCACATAAATGTCATTTAGTTGGATAGTAACATAGCTTGATCTGGTACTGGATCTGAAATTTCCTTTTCTATATTTCATTAGATGGAAAGTTCATCAAAGCTGATGAGAGTTTGGTTTCCAACGAACTTGTGGATGCCTTTTCTTCATTTACGATGTCAGATGGCGATTTGACCAAACAGACAATTCAGGTGAGCTGCATGCAGTAAACTGAATGATTGTCACTGTGAGCCAGCATGCGTATTTCACTGATTCTCTTCTCTTTACAGCTTGTGAGCACTGGAAGTATCACTGCTGACTGGTTCAATGGAACTTTTCCCATTGACCGCACCGTAGGAAACGGCACCACCTTTACAATAATCCATGAGGAAAGCACACCCACCGTATACATACAGGCACCAAGTGGTTCAGTGTATAATCAGGCACATGTCACTGATTCTGCTGCTACAAAGACATTAACTTGTTGTATTCCTGGAACTGCAGAGGTATGAGAGTATTTGTAGAGAATAAACCTTTGTTAGCATCAAATTATTTTTTTTTTACTAATAATTTGATATATGAATGAATGACGATAAAACACAGTGTTGTAAATATGGATATGCATTAACTTTATGGGACTTCTTGAGTGTGTAAATTCTTTCTGCTTCCTCTTGTGTTCGGCAGCCTGGAGACTGGAAATACAGCTTCCTCAATAAAGAAGCAACTGCTCAGATGATGTCTTTAACAGTAACCAGTCGGGCAGCCCGTGATGATGTTCCTCCAGTCATGGTTCAGGCCCAAATGAATCAGCTAAGCAGCGATGGCACTAAACCCATGGTAGTTTATGCTGAAGTCAGTCAGAAATACATTCCTGTGCTGGGGGCCGAGGTCATTGCCACTCTGCAGTCAGATACTGGCCATTCAGAAAACTTATACCTCTGGGATAATGGAGCAGGTACTACTTGAATTCTACCAACATGCATACTTGATGCAAACCACGTCCTAAACATTACAGGTTTCATTCATTTTTTAATTATGCACTGCAAAACAAAATGAAGCAAAAATCTGCCAAACTGGGTAAGCAAAATTTACTTAGTGTTATTTAGTGAAATAAAAAAAAAAGAAAAAAGAAAATTGGTGAAAATATCTAGCATACAGTGCAAAAATGAATAAAAACAATTAATTCATTTAAAGCCATTTTTTTCTGGTCAAGATGTTATGTTTGTTGTATTCCAACAAATTAAACTTTCCTTACTCCACTGGCTGATTTTATTTATTTATTTGTTTGTTTATTCCTTTAATAAGTTAATAAGCATTTAGTTTGAATTTTCAGTATATTGATCTTTTGATATACTATTGATCTATTGGTATACTGATCTTTTACAGGGTCTGATACTTTAAAAGATGACGGCATCTATTCTAGATATTTCACCAAATTCAAGTCTGGAAGGTACAGTCTGAAAGTACAGGTGATCCATCATGAGGGAGGGACCAAGGCTTCGCCCAGTAGATCCAGTGGTGCTCTCTATGTCCCAGGATATGTTGTGAATGGTACGTACTGCACATTTTCATTACATTAAATAGGTTGACCATTATTTTTGGGTAACATTTAAGACATTAAATTGAAGGGTTTTTCTTGAGATGGTCAGTGGCTGTTTCCACTGCTGTAGACCTCTCCTTTAAAATCACAACTTCCACGAGCCTTGCACAAGCGTCCCCTTGAAGTGTTCCTATTAGGTTTATCAGCCCTTGCCCTACTTCTAGCCACACCACATCATCCACACACTTAATGCCTGACTCTATTTGCATCAGTTGCAATTAACAGGAGCCTGGTTAGTTGTGGAATAACTGGAGCTGATTTTCACAGCTATTTTCATAGATAGTGCCTAGGCATCTTGAAGATTTGAAGAGTGTAACCGTCACTGCCATTTAACTTTTCTTTTCAGGTGAAGTAGAACTTAATCCTCCAAAGCCCCCAGTGAATGTGCAACCAGCAGATGTGGGCAGATTCACCAGAACAGCCACAGGAGAGAGCTTTGTGGTGAATATACCCCCGGGAGTGACCCCACCAAACTTCCCTCCCAACAAGATCACAGATCTGAGTGCTGAAATCCAGGAGGACACTGTGCTTCTCAACTGGACCGCTCCAGGAGAGGACTTTGATCAGGGAACAGGTAAATATCATATAATATTTATACATTTCAAGTTTATACTTAATGACAGAGTGAGAGAGCAGAAAGAATATAGGCCAATACTGATGTCAAAATGATTACTGTAATGTATATAATCTACCTGACTAATCTTTTGTACACTGGCCAGTGACCAAAAACCTTAGGCACCAACACAGACTAGTATGAAATAGAGAAGGGCTGTCCGATTTACCGGCACTGCAGGGTTTAGTGTTCTTCTTCATTAAACACAAAAACTCGTCAGCTAATTAGCAAGCCCTTCATAAGCTGAACTGCCCAAAGTAACCAAGTACGAATACTTCATTAGTGTCCAGTTTTCGGGTATTTTTACTTTACTTGACTATGTATTTTTCTGCCAACTTTTTACTTTTACTTCATACATTTTTAATGTGAATATCAATACTTTTTACTCCTTATATTTTCAAAACAGGCTTGTTACACTAGTTTCAAGTAATTTGATTGGCTTTATTAGTCTAGTTTTAGCCTATTTTACATCATGCCATCCAGGCATCAACACTGATTTCAGTGTAATTGGAAGGTGCTTAGAAACACATAGAAACACACATAGAAAAGACAATCCCATTGGAGTATCCATCTTTGCACAAGATGCACCACAAGATGACAGACGTGAAACGAGAGGAAACAGGAAAATCTCTCTCTCTGTTGTTTTCTCCTTTGCAGGGCTACTTTTTACTTTTGTACTTAAAGTATGTTTCAGAGCCTGTACTTTTTCACTTAGACATCAACAATACATCAACTTCTACCAGAGTCTTTTTTAACTATCTATACTCCTACTTGAGTAAAGAATGTGTGTACTTTTGCCTCCCCTGAATATCTGAATATATACAGTACTTTGTGCAGACAGCATCTCCTTAATTTTTTTTTTCTCTTCATTTTCAGCCAAATCATATGAAATCAGATGGAGTGAACGTTTGCAGATGCTTCTAAACAACTTCAGCGATGCTAATCCAGTAAACACATCCACACTCCAGCCACAAGAGGCAGGCTCAGCTGAACATCATTCCTTCCTACCTGATATCACAACTGAAGAAGGCACCACACTGTATTTAGCTGTTCGGTCAGAGGACAAGGAGGCTATGAAGTCTGAGGTATCTAACATTGCCCAAGTGACAAAGTTTGTGCCAAGTCCCAAACTCCCAGTAATTTCAAAGCCAAGACATAGCATGACAGGTGTAGTGATCTCAGTTATTGTGATTTCTATAGTGGCATGTCTAATAGCTGTTGTAGCTATATGGAAACAGAAGAAAGCCAGTGGATATTTTCAACCAAATCCAGTGAATATTTAAACCAAAAATGGTTAACAAATGAGCATTCAGCACTCACTTAGTATACATAAAACAAACTGGTTTTTCATTCGTTACAACATTTTTACATGAAGTGTTACTTTCAGTACTGGTCTCTAAAACGATACTTTTCCAATGTTCAGATCAAGAGCTGGTTTTTAAGAACCATCTGAGAGAACATTTCTTTCACTCTGTATATGGATGAAATTGTGGGACTGCTAAGAACAGACTTTTATAATGTTAATGTCAGTAATAAACATTACTGAGTATCCTGCTAGAGTTTGTAACTCACAAATGTGAGTCAGGGAGTCAAATGTGACAAAGTTCCACAGCCCCAGCAATTTTAAATCCAGGCCTGAACCTGGCCACGATAGTCTTTGTCTATGTGGTAACCATAGTGACATGTCTCATATAATCACATGGACAATGAAGCAGTAGAAAACTAGTAGAGACATGGAGAGACAGACCTGTGAGCTTTTTCCAAAAATACTGTTTTAAATGTTTTTTTTAATGACACTGTTTTCAAGAATTAGTTTGTGACTTCAAAGTATATTTGTTTGTCCTAAATCAATCACAGAAGCTGGAAAAAAAGAACTTTATTATGATTGTGTGCAAGATTGCCAAGTAAAGGGTAGATATCAAAATAGATTAAAAAAAGACATACAAACTCCACAAGCCTAAAAGAAGCAGTGAACATTTAATAGTAATGTCAAATCTTAGTTTTGAGGGATTCGCTTGTTTTAACAACATTCTGTCAAATCAAAAATAACAGATTATCTGCAATCGAATTTTTCATTTTTAAAAGTGTCTTGACTTGAAATCTTCATACACTGACAAGCTGCTTTATTCGATACATCTACCTTGTTCCTACACTCATTGTATAATTTATCATCTCCGCTTACCATAGGTGCTGTGGAGAATTCTTCTCATTTCATTCAACGTATGTTAATTATGTTCATTTCATTGAACTTATGTTAATTATGAACAAATGAAAGCTGTTCTGTGAAGGTGTGTAGACCAGGAGACCTAGATAAGTTTATACAGGGTCCTTCAAGGTCACCGCTAGCAGGCGCAAAATATCTTTACAGCTGGGCTGAAACAATATCTTAGAGGGATACATGAAGAATCAAAAGCTTCTTGATGTGTGGTTACCCAACATCACCTCATTTCTTCTGAGAGAAACATTTTGACCCATGCCTATGCTGGTCTAGTGGTTAGGGAGTTTGCCCTGAAATCAGAAGGTGGTGGGTTTGAATCCCTGGAGTGCTAGTGATTTACAGTATATAAAATGTAAACAAATTGAAGTCATGTGTTAAAATGGTTGGAAATGTGTCATATTTAAGATCCATGGAAGTTTCAAAGAAAACATGTAATTTGACCAACTTTGCATGCAACTGTAAAAATATTTGCAACCAAGACAGTCATTTAAAATTTAGTCTCAAAATTGTCTGAAATTAATGCTGCTTTTCATAACACCTGTTGATTTATTATTCAACAATTTATTACAGTAATTTACCTGCACTCTGCAATCAGTGGGGTTCAAGTATGAACTGTTTTATTACTTATGGAGATCACATTTTTTAAAATTTGCTTAGCTGCAGTGTTTTCTGAAATGCACTGGCTGTTATCACTGAGCTGTTTCCAGTGTCACAGGCCATGTGGAGGATACATATTCACACCATTAACCAAAACAACATTGTCGCCATGACAACAAAATCTCGTATCTCCAAAATAGAAAGTAAAAACATTCTCAGCTTTCAGTGTAAGTTAATGATTTCATTTTAAATCATTTTGAACCATGTCTATCGACTTTTTCATCATGAAATCATGTATTTATACCTGGTAATTAGGTGTAATAAGAAAAAAATTTATTAAAATAGAGATTGTTCTGACAGCAGTGATACGTTGTTTTGTTTTGATTACTCTTTTTATTTAATTAAAATGTAATTTATAGATGTTTGGATACAGAAAAAATACATATACAATATTATGATGGTGTGCATACTCATTTTACATTGGTTTAGAGTTAAATGTATTTTTGCTTCTGTTATGTATCTCAGTCTGTTTTAACTTTATTGGGTGCACAGAGCTGAATAAATATCTTCTTTTTTTATTTTATCAGTTCTGTGTGTGTGTGTCCATCATTACACTGCTTTAAAACAGGCACTGAAATGTCATTTTTTGACCATTAGCAAGTAAAGCCATGATTCTCAAGCCAACTCTATCGATGCTCAGAAATAAGTGAAAACTCACCCAGTGTCCAGTATTCTGAGCTTTGACCCTCAAATGCCCAGACAATGATGGTAGTTTATTTTTTGACATCCTATTGCTGTGGAATATGATATAAAGATGTTGTGTGTGTTTTGCTTGTATCATAAAATGATGTAATTTTATCTGGCTAAAATCACACCACACCACTTCCCTCCACACCACTCACACACTCTGGCCGTGTTAATGACTAAAGGTGGGGCTGGAGAGAAACACCAAATGTCTTCTCAGTATGCTACGATACGATCCATGATAAAATGTGATGATATGTCATCATGAAAAACAACTATTCACTGGCCATCCAGGCCACTCACTGGCCATAGAAGATGGAAGGCCCCATCTTTTAGAGCCCAGATCTGCTTTGCTGGCTCATCTAAGTTTCCCTGTAACATATTTTAGTTTTTGATTTCCAGCAGTGTTACACATTCATCTATCCATGTTTTACGATGAAGGCTCCAGAAAACGCTGAGATATACAGTGGTCAAGACTGTTCAGATGTAATTGGTAATTTGGTAGATATGCATTTTAACATTACTGTAAACCCTTTAAAACACTGCTGATGCCATCTAGTGCAACATGATGCCGTTCATTGGATATTTTTGGATCAGTGGCCCCCGTTTACCACTTGCGCTGACCCATAAATAAAGAGTAATGGCACAGTATGCTGTGGTCTAGAACCAGGGAACTGTACCACAATACCCTCTGAACTACTTAACAGATCTTAAAAGAGTTGTGGCAGGGATTAAATCAGCAACTGAAAGATAGGCAGATTATCTAAAGATTATCTAAAGGCAGGAAAGGCTGCTGTGAGCGTTCTACAAAGACAGTCAATGCAATGTGTATTCAGTGCATTGCAAGAAGTCTAAAGAGATGCAGCTGTCTGTAGAAACGTGATCCAGTGGTTGCAGGTGTTGCGTGAGAGGTTGACTGAGCAAACCAGAAAAAATAAAACGTCATGCAAGAAGTGTCACATCTCAAAACTTTTTTGTAAAAAGTTCATGGTAATGGTTAGTGGATAATGGTCTGAGAAATCAAACATTCACCACTCCATCACTCCTTGATACCTCATACAAACACTGCAGCCAGAGCTGTTATTGGAAAATGCATCTTATGCTTACACCAGCATCAAAACTCAGGTGAAAAATACTGTAGATTTCCATCCATTCCCACATGTTGCAATGGAAAACTTCAGACCAAATTTGATTAAAAGAAGAACTGTAGTTAAAGGACACAGTGTCATATTCACCTGTTTGACCTGTTGTTGCACACTCAACACAGACTCTTGCCTCAGTACCAGTAGATGTGGATGGACAAATTAAATGAATCAGATCTGATGATGGAACTGATACTGTAAGTCCTGACTTAGACAAGATGGCACAAAATAAAAGCCTGAATTTTGCCTGGATTTTTGTCCATTTTTATTATAGTGCAATAAACTCCCATTATTTGATAGCTACCTTGGCCTTTTAGCTCCTCAGACTCTTCGGAATTAGGCCTTGTCTGATCGACTGATTTAAGGCTAAGAAGAAAATTGTGTTAATGTTACTTCTCTTAAAAATGAACATAACACTGTTGCTGATTTTGGGGAACTGCACCTTGTTATATTAATTCTGGCCACCTTTTTAAATGCCTTACCCTGAAGTCAGACTGTGCTTTCTTTTTACTGTACACATTGACAAATATCGTCGTCTGTTTCTCCTTCGCTTCTGCAATCAACCACTATTGTACCTTCTGCACAGGAAACCAGCAGCTGCATTGCTAGACTCAGAAACATTGAGACTGCAGAAAAAACAGAAAGCAGGGAGCACACCTAGACCAACAGAGTGCCGTGCCGTCCTCATAAACAGGTTCTCCAGTGGTTTTTATGGACTAGGAACATATTGCCACATTAACCACAACCAGACCATTAATTAAACAAAAAATAATCATTTACATCATTGTGATTTTTTATGCTGCACATCTGTCATCTTTGCTACAACTGTTTTTATGAAACTCATCAGAATCTTTATTGTCCTCAGTTACACATAGCAAAACGCACCAAAGTTTTTCTTTAAATTGTATCGGAAAAGATTAGCAGCTATAAAATGGCTCTGTCAACCGGTCCAAATCTGTCCCTTGCAGTTATTTGAAAATGTATCATTTGTTTGCAAAAGCAATTCATAACATAACCATGTTGTTTGGTGGAGTCTCATGATAAAAAATTACATCAACCAAAAGTTCCAGAAAACTTTCTAAACATATGTATAATATTTTTCACCTTTACCCTAACCCTTCACCTGTCCTTTCATAGTCAAGGTGTTACATTCATATATGAACCCTAAGTCAACATCCAACTGCTTGGTGTTAGTGTGAAACCATTAAAACTTGCCAGTTTGCTTCTTTTAAATCACTTTCCAAAGAGCTCAGGAGCTTCAGTATTAAAGGTGATCTCTATTTTTTCTCTAGTTATAGAATAGAATAGTAAAAATTAATAAAAGGCAGCAATACAGCTTGATGGAACAACGTAAGCAGAGATGGGTACAAACTTTGAGGGACAAGTCCAAGTTAAGTCTCAAATGGATGTAATGAGTGCTCATCTGCTGCATGTCATCCTATCTTTCTCTAATCTATCTTGAATCTAATCAATTCAAAGCATGTATTTATTATCATCTCTCCTATCTAATAGTATACAGTTTCTGTACTGATTCGTTTGAAATTGCAATGCAATATTTAGAAACAAAAAATGAAAATGAAAACTGTATTTTGCAACATTTTTCTTAGTTTTTGCTTGGCACATAGGATAGTGTTGTTTGTGTTGAGCAATGATTATCTAAGATTATCAGGATCAGTTATCAGGAATTTACTTTTTAGCCGGAAAGCACAACCTTCTCATGCTTGACATTTGGCTCAGTGAGGGCACATTATGAGGGCTGAGGTGAGTCATCCATTCTGAGATTCACAAAAATCTCCTGAAAACGATGTGGAAGTGACTGCAGTGTTTTCACTAAACTGACAAGGTGACAAGTTCAGCATATTGATGAGGTAGCTGTTATGTGAGAGTACACAAGGCAAAGTTGCACTAAAAGTCACCAAGTCAACAAATTCTTTTAGCTGACAATTCTCTGACTGATAAGCAGAGGTCTTTATGTCCTTGGGCTTCCAGGAAAGTATTTAGACTTCAGGTATCCATGTCAGTGATGGTCTCCACAAGGTGGAGAACTGTGTCCCATTGTGTTGATAAAGCAGAGGGGATGCTGTGATTGGCTCAATACACTGTTTCAAATGCTTCCTTCAGCCTACAAGTGGAATGAAGCAAAAATGAAGCAACAGAATATTGTCACCTTTGCTATTGCACAGTTCAAACATTTTGTCTCTCTCATTTGCAATAAATGTGCAAAGCACTGTAGCCATCAGCTGTCCTGGATGGATTCTCAGGGCGGTGGTGGCCTAGTGGGTAGGATACTTGCCTCTGGACCAAGAGGTCATGGGTTTGAATCCTATCTTCAGCACCACCACTGGGTTCCTGAGCAAGACCCTTAACTCCCAGTTGTTCCAGGGAGACTGTCCCCTGTAGTTAGGGAATGGAAGTTGCTTTGGATAAAAGTGTCTGCTAAATTCTACAAATGTACATCATCCTGGTAATTGTCACTTTTTTTTCCTCCCATCATCATCTTCACAGGTGTAGCAGAGGGGAAACAAACTGTGAAGACTTTAATCATATTTGAGGCATTATCACAGATAATGTAGTCTAATTTGTGTTTAATATTAAAACTGTCTCCTTAGATTTCTCAGGTATTGTTTCCTCAGTTTGTCCCTGTGAAGAGAACCATCTGCAGTCTTGGGCTGTTTTTCTCCGCTTCCATGAAGTGGGCTGTTACCCTTAAAATGTCATGCATACTCCTGTCAGTCCAAATGGATAGATTAACATTGCTAGGGGTACCAGAAAAATACTGCTAACATTAGGCATCAGAGCGAAAGGTACTCCTAAAGTTCCTAGCATCCAAGAATATAAATAATAAATATAAAACTACGCCACCCTGGGAATCTCACCCAGAGAACTTAATAGTTCAAAAAACACAGGTTTGTTGATACCAAAAAGCTAGACGTGATTTCCAATTTAAAAAATACTAATGGTTATAGCATAAAAACTAAACATGCATAGGTAGACCTTATACCAAAAAGCTCAAGTGTAAACGGGCCAGTTTGGGACTCTTATTTTGAAAAGTGACTGATTGGTTTTTTTTCTGTTTGTAGTGTGATGTAGGGCTAGGCCTCAAAAGAGCACATGGTGGAACAAAAGAGGGGGACAGGTTTTCTGATCTCCATGCTGTTGCTGAGGCGCCAGAACACTGAGAAAAAGAGTTCCGTGTGTGCGGCCAATGAACGGAATATCATTCTTTCAGTGATGTGTATCTTTCCAGCTTGTTGTGGGAATTATTATTATTATTATTATTGGCCTATGCCTACATATAAGAACCAAGAAACATTTTTTTAAAAAGCTATGCTTTTGAACATAAAGCACTGCCAAATGTTGCCCTAATAACATACATACACTTTTATGATAAACATATAGGCCTACCAGAGACATAGGACCAGAAACTGGGAGAACCTGGAGACCCATTATAAGATGTAGGCATAATGGTGACTGATTATACAGTCCCAGCATGAACTTGAAAGGGAGGATGCACCTGAGAGCATGTGCTAGCTCACCTTTACCCTGTAGTAAATTACAGGCCTAGTCACCCACAAGAATTATTTGGCAGCAAAAATTTAAAATCAACATTCTAATGGTCATATTTGGGTGTGCCTGCTTTCTCACTACTAACTGGGAGGAAGTTCGTGTTGGCAAAGCCACTCAGAGCATGTTTTATGAGTTGATCCTGTTTCTGTACTTTTTTTTTGTGGCTACCAAGTGAGAAAAAGCAGTCTCTCACAAATACATGGAAAGGAAAGGCAACATTGTTTTCACTCAGCTGGGGATATTAGTCACAGCACAACAGGAAGAATTCAGACAGAGAAGGCCAGGCGAATCTCGATTGTAGACCAGCATCGCACGAGAGCTCCAAAGGTTTATCCGACACCACAGATCACTCATCTCTGGATTGGCGAATCTTTTCCGTGAGATGGGATTTTGAGGGGAAGTACAATTCAAAATGATGCAGTGTTTCGGTAAGGTGTTCGATCACTATGGGCACCTGTTCCAGATTCACACCCTCATCAGCCAGAGATGACAGACAGCCGTGAAGGCCATGATTTTATCGTTGGCCTGAAAAATGTCACATGCTCTGCCCTCACACCTCAACTCATATACTCTGCTCACCACTTTACCCCATGACAGCCAATGAACCTCAGAGTGCAAGAGCAGATGAACGTGATCTGCACCCAAATCCTCACACAGAGCAGTAAATAGACGGGAATTTGTCGGATTAGCTTTAATGAAGTTCACGATCCGGACCACTTGATTTAGAACTTCATGCAGTTCTGTGGACAAGTGTTAGAAGCAAGCACCTCTCGATGGATAATGCAGTCTGTTGCCTGGACTGACACAGACACAACGCCCCCACAGCAACCCATGCCCAGTGATGTACCCATCCAGCACACAAAATATTTCTTTAGCGGTTGTGCTCCCTGACGACTCCTTACAGAACAAGAAATCCTCATGAAACTGGCCTTCATGAGCCTATCTGATGTACACCAGAAGCACGGCCAGGTTTGAAATGTCAGTGCTCTCATCTAATTGAATGGCAAACCAGTCAGATGCTTTTGCCCTCTCTATGATTGCATTTCAATGTCTCCTGGCATGTCACCAATTTGGCGACAGACCATGTCATTTGACAGTGGAATCTCCCTTACCTTTGCTGCAGCAGCCAGACCCAACACCTCAGAGCAAGCACTGACAATGGAGGGCATAACTAGCTTCTCCCCAGTCATGGCTCCTGACATTTGGATATGTGATAGGACAGTATGTATGATGCCTTTGTAAGTTTTTTGTTGTCGGTCAAATTACTTTTCAGCACTTTGGTTTGGGTGGCCAATTCATCGCATTTTCTTTTGAAGAAATCCCCTGATTTATCTTTATGTGCATGTTTTGTTTCCAAATTCTGGCATAATTTTGATGGTTTCATAGCCTCGTTACTTAGCATAGTTTGACAGATGAGACAGACTGATGGGGAAAAAAAATAATCAGATGTTAATGGCACACGTTCAAAAGACAGGCTATGAAAGAACAGGGTCAAGAAAGATCACGAAAAAAGTAGAGGTGATGAAACCAGGGTATTGAGAGCAATTATGTGTATATGTAACTATACTTATACTTACATAATTTCAAACTCGATCTTTAAGTCTTTATCTCACCTTATGTCTCAGCACAGCTATTACCAGTGAAAACATTGTTAGTCCTCGTGTTCAGCATGCAGACAAAAGAGCAAAAACACTGCATTAATTTCCAAAAAAATGCAAAATGTATTTAATTATTTTACATAACATTTGAGATTGTTTTCACATACCCCTTTCAGTTTTGTGAGCTTCAGAAACATTGACTCAAACATCATGAGAAAAGAAAAAAAAGATGTTGTTGCGAAACAGGAGACTGGACAGGAGGCAGGACACAGCACCAGACTGGGAACTGAGCAGAAGGCTGTGCACAGGGCTGAGGGCTGGATGTGGGACTTGACAGGGGAAAGAACACAAGACAGGATGGGGAAACACTACAGGGCAGTGAGGCTTGATAGGAACCAGGGGCACGACAACCAGGATAGGGGCAGAGACAGTGACACAGACAGAGAGGGAGACAGTGGTACTGGAACAATGACATCAACTGAACTAATACGAGAACAGAAACAGGTACGTGTACAATATTTACAACTAGAACAGAGAAAATAAGTGCAAAGCAGGGTCCAGGTGCAGGTGAGGCAGGAATAGCAAAGTCCATCGGAGTGCAGATTATTTGTGCAGAAAATAAGTACAGAGTGGGCCAGAGTCACATCTGTGGCTGCCATGTCCTAGGCGGCCTCCCCTTGGGACTGGGTGACCAGTGATGGGGGGACCAGGGGACTAGAAGACAAGGAGGCTGACAACGGGGGACCAGGGCTCGGAAGCCATCTGTGGGGAACAACGTGAGTGGGTTGTCGAAGACTGGGGACCAGGAGGCTGGACACCAGAAAGCTGATGCGAGGCAAGGATGACCAAAACCAACTTAAAAAGGTCTTCATAATTTACTCTGATACTCAAGGAAGGGGAAAATTCCTGGATCAGAACTGGAAAAAAAACACCTCACTTATCTGAAATACTTATCTGAGACCTTCCAAAATACATACTGACATTATATCCAATTGTGCCACAATATATCCAATTGTGCGATGCTAATTATCAGCTAAGCTAAGATGATCCAAACAGTTATGCTAAGCAACTAGCAACTTAGTAAGCCAGAAGGGTACCATAGTCAGCGTGAACTTAATATTTCAGTTAATTTATATTTGAAATTAAGGTACCTAGGCTCTACGGAAAGCTGTTCAGAATGTGCCTGTACTGTGCTTGGGTATAACATATACTTATATGGACAAAAGTTTTGGGACACCTGACCAATACACCAACAG
>JBBPCZ010000001.1:18201811-18218472 GCA_037974445.1 Brycinus macrolepidotus
CCTCAACCCCATCCAACACCTTTGGGATGAACTGGAACGGAGATTGTGAGCCAGGCCTTCTCGTCCAGCATCAGTGCCTGACCTCAGAAATGCTCTACAGAATGAATGGACACAAAATCCCAAAGAAACGCTCAAAAATCTTGTGGAAAGCCTTGCAGGAAGAGTGGAAGTTGTTATAGCTGCAAAGGGGGGGACCAATGCCATATTAAAGTCTATGTAGTAATGCAATGTCAAAGTTCCTGTTGGTGTAATGGTCAGGCATCCCAATACTTTTGTCCATATAGTGTATGTGAACCCTTGCTGTCAGTATTTGGTGTGATCCTCTTGTGCAGCAATTCTTGCATCTAAACATTTCTGGTGGTAGCTGATCAGTCCTGCACATCAGCTTAGGAGGAAATTTCATTCCTCTGAACAGCTTCTACTCTGGGATGTTGGTAGGTTTCCTCACATGAACTGCTCACTTTAGTTCCTTCCACAACATTTATATTAGATTAATGTCAGGACTTAAAATTGACTATTCCAAAATATTCACTTTAACATATATTATTAAAGTTTTCCTTTAACCATTTTTGGTAGAATGACTTGCGTCTTGCTGCATGATCCACTTTCACTTTCTGAGATCAAATTCTCAGACAGGCATCCTGACATTTTCCTCTGTAATGAACTGGCATAATTCAGAATTCATCGTTCCACTGATGATGGCAAGCCATCATGTCCAGCCACAGGCCCAAATCTATCAAGACTACTTCCACCAGATGGGATAAGATTCTTATGCTGGAATGAAGTGTTTTCTTTATTCCAAACATAATGCTCTTCATTTCAAACAAAAAGGTCTGCTTTGGTCTAATCTATCCACAAAACATTTTTCCAATGGTTTTCTGGCTTGTTCATTTGTGACATCACAGACTATTAGATGCCTTGCTCTTGGGGTGATCTTTGCTGGGGGGCCACTCCTGGGAAAGTAACAGTGGTTTTGAATGGTTTTGGATTGGTAAAGACCAAACTCTTTAGAGATGGTTTTGTAACATTTTCCATCCTTTCCAATCCTTTCTATGAGGTCCTCAGAAACCTCCTTTGTTCGTGCCTTGATACACTTCCACAAACGTCAATATCAGACTTTGATAGACCTCGGTTCGTTAAATAAAATAGGGCACTCACTCATACCTGATTGTCATCCCATTTATTCAACACTCAGCTCTAATTTTACCTTCCAATTAACTGCTAATCCTAGAGGTTCACATACTTTTGCAACTCACAGATATGTAATATTGGATCATTTTCCTGAATAAATTAGCTAAGTGTACTATTTTTGTCTCATTTGTTGAATTGGGTTCTCTTTATCTACTTTCTCTGATGATGTTTTAGGTCATATTTACGTAGAAATACAGAAAATCAAAAGGGTTCACAAACTGTCAAGCACCACTGTACAGTTTCTGATATTTTTGGGTGGTCGACCACTATCAACCTAGCAGCTCCGCTGGCGTGTGTAAAAATCCCAGCAACGCCACCTGTGCCTGACAAATTTATTCCAGCGCAACACACAGTACCATGCCACCACTGTGTCACTGTCAGTGCTATGTTGACAATGGAGTCTGCAACTGGCTGTAAAAAACTAAAGCGGACAGTCGATAGATATAACTAGCTGTAAAATGAGAAACAGCATTAGTTTAACAGAAGTCCAATAACTTCTCTGTTTTTGAAAGAACCTACTTGTCACTAAGGGTGGGTGAGATGCAAACAAGGACACCATTACTGATGCAAAGCACTATTCTTATTAGGAATTTGAAGCTATTTGAGTGCTAATGGTGCCCCTTGTGGAGAATCTTTAGCCTGCTAAACATGAGTGAGTGAGCAAGCGAGCAAATGAATGAGTGAGCTAGCAAGCTGTAAACCAGTTCCGTAAGTTGCTTTGCATCTAAAAAATTACTTGAGTGCTAACGTCACCCCCTTTTTGAGAATTTTAGCTAAGTGAGCAAATTATAAGCCACTTTTATGAGCTGCCTTTAAGCTTAAAATGCTTCTGTAGTGTCATAATGACAAAAACTAAGTACAGTTATTTTTGTTGAGTGTTTTACCGTCTACTATCGTAAACTCAGTTCGACAGGACTAAATAAGCTTTCCTTGTAATAGAGTTGCAGATACACATACAAGAGCTTATTTGTCCCTCCACTGTCTTTCCAGTATCTTCCTGGAACATCTGCCGTCCAAAATACATTACAAATGTATGGGAAACCGTGGCAAGCATCCTGTCAGAGCTGTATAATTATTTCCGCAAAATCAACAAAGATATCAGTACATTAGATTTAATTAAGTATTTTAACCCTAACCTAAGGAGCACAGGTAGAATTGTAAGGTAAAAGTTAGGTTAGAGAAATCAGTCATCTGGATCGGCTGATGTTCGAGAATCAGATATCTGTAGCTGAAGGGAAAAACAGGTCATTTGCAATGGAACATGCAGATGGTCAGTGTAAGTACTGACAATATTGTGATATCGTGATACTGCGGGGTTATTAATAATATTAAAATGTCATATTACCCACTCCTACCTGCCACTTATCATAGAATGTAAGAGTATAAACCCTCAGTGTATCAAACATTCACCACAGTCACATCAATTTACTGTGAAGAGCTGTTTGAAAAATATCTTAGGTCTCATCATATGTATCAGACCAAACTCGAGAATGATGATGGCATCTTTTATTTCCCGTGTTCCTCAAAATGGTGGAAATGAAAAAGGACAGCATTCCTCGAAAGGGAGAAATCAGCGGCTTCACTGCCAGTCAGGCTACGCAGCGTCATTCATTTCATTTCCAGCACATTTTCAGCAAAGAAAGAAACAAATAGTCAGTCAGTCTGGGCTTGAGCACATTCCTTTTTCCCATAGTTTTGTTTTATTTAGTTTTTTTGTTTTTGTTTTTTTTTTTGTTTTTTTGTTTTATGGACATTTACATGAAAAGAAATCCACTCACACTCTCCGGCACAGGACCATCTCCGTGTGGCAAAAGAAAACAGAAAATAAAGGAGAGATGCAAGCAGAGATCACAGCACAATGATGAACGGGAAAAAACAGAGACTGTCTCTGTCTTTGACCGGCCACACCTGGTGTCTATTCCCATAGAAAAAAAACAGGCAGAGAGAGAAAAGGAAGGAGGGAGGGAATTAACATTAGGGAGGCTGTAAAAAATCTCACTCTTAAGCAAGCTCCTTCAAATGGAAATACTGCGATTCACCGTTAAAAAATGAGTTCTTTGCTCCTTTTTTAATGTGGGAAAAAAAAACAAACAAACAAGAAAATATCGTCCAGGCTGTGATGCATGACATCCGCTTTGGAGTATTTCTCTTCTTTTGCTTGGAGCCGTTGTGGAACGTTTAAAATTTGTCTCTTTGGACACAACCACAGTCAAAGGGCAAGTTACGGCCAACGTACACACTTCTACTGTACATTTACTTGCCTTGTACACATACGTTACATCATTCAAGATAAGAATACAATCAGATCACATACTCAACACTCACCAACCCCCCCCCCCCCCACCCTCAATAAAGGCCAATGTACTAACAAACGCCATTCACACCGGGCACAGGTCCCCTCTGGAGAAGGCATCAGCCATACAGCAACAGCGGCTTCACGGCAAGTTCACCAACATAGGCAATTAAGAACAAGTCTTCCCTTAGTTAAGCAAAACTTTTAGGAATGTCCCGATCTAGATATTGTTGCCCACAATTCAGTCCTTGAATACCGAGGCCTTCCGATCTGATCTGATATTTGTACTTTAGCGGATAACACAGCTGCACTTTGCATTAATGTTAGTAAAAACAACCCAATTCATGAAGATAGTCTGGAGCATCAGTGACTTTGAGCTACAGTAGAATAACTTGGGCATGGTGTGACACTGATAGATTGCAAATATCTTAGCAAGTGAAATGATCTTAAATCTAGTCTGTATATCTTATATTTCTCATATAATGTGAGAATATTTTAAGATTACTCAAGTTACTTCTCCTTGTCATTTTGTCTAGAGAAACTGCCTTATTCTACTGGCGGATAACTGAAACTTTCAGCAATTCATAAACTGTCCCTATTGTTACACTACTACACTTCTTGAGTTTTACTTTTTATAGCCAAAAAAGGTGGCACTTCTGGTCCGAGCTAGTGCGAAATTTTGGAACCATTCCAATGTCAAAAGATCCATTAATATCCCCTTCAGTGCGTGTGTACACAGCTTATCGATCAGATGGTCAGGGGCCGAGTATTGATCATTTAAAAAATTATTTTTTGTGGTCAAGTCCCCTCTGTAATATACAGGGAGAGAGACAGAACGGTTGAGTCGCCTTCAAAAGGCGTGTCTGTGTGTCGGAGAGAGAGTCAGTGACGTCACGGGTATGGAGGCCTGAATAGGAAAAAAAAGCGCAGAAACACAAACGCGGTGAAAAAAAAATGTGGAGCAAAACACACACAGCAGACTCAAAAACAGTCTTCAAGACACTAAAGCTCATGTTAGTTATATGAAAAAAAGACATGTGTGACTGTTCTCTGGACTCTCTGCATGACAAATCCAGTTCATAAAACCAATGTTTGGGAGTCTCCAAACACTGGCTTTGTAGCAACCACGCAATCATTTTCTCATGGAAATGCATCTAGTTTTATAATAATATTACTACAGTCTTATAATGAGAAATGAGATTTATTGACTAGATTTAAGATGATCTCACTTGCCACAATTTTCTTGCAGTGTAAGGATTGTGAAACTCAGTTACTGCTAAAACTAATTTTATGAATGTAATGAATGTACTCCCCACAGTTTACATCAGGCCAGTTTAACCACATTTTAACAAAAGGCTTAAACACAGTTGAGACACTGGCACTGCAGATTCTACTTTAAAATAGTTCCACACTGCAGACATTTAAACCACTCATTCACTTCTGAACACACTTCACTGCCTCATGTTGTGGATTATGGCTGGTTATGGTAAAACAGTGGCCTAAATAGGGAGTAAAAAATGATATGAACCAAACCAAAACTGGCTTATTATAGCCAATAGCCAATCCATTAAACGATCCACTCCAACTAACACCAATACAGATCCTTCCAATCAGAACAGGACATCCCTAAACTTTCAGCAGAGAACATTGTTCAGGTCCTTTTTTTTTTTTTTGCTCTACTTACTGAGCCCGAAGTATGACTTAAGCAAGAAGGAACCACTACATTCTGCTTTTCCCTCTGTAGCCTGAGACGTCACACAACATGCAAAAAAAGGTGTCCAAAATTTTGGCTATTTTTTCATTGCTTCCGTTATCGAAAATGGTTTAGTGCCTTATAGTCACACTCAGACTGTGCAAAATAGTCACAAAAGTACTAAAAAGATTGTAAAAGTATTAAAAATGGAACTGTAAAAGTAATAGTCACTGACAAGGAAATACCAAATGAATATGTGAAATCAAAGCCTATTTCTGCTTATACTGAAACTTTTTGATGCTCCCTTACATCATACAAATTGTGGTGCAATGAGTAAATAAGTACGTACTATAGTACTGTAGTAGAAGGACTATAGTAGAAGTACTATATAGCAAGTACTAGGTAAAACCACAGTTTTGGAGATACAAAAATAGAAATGATCCGACAGATTTATTTTCCAGGAATGTTGGCAGAAATAGTTTGGTTTTCACATTTTAATGCGTAAGACGTTTTGAACACCTTCCAGGAGTCACATGGCATATATGTTCCATTCCGAAATGACAGAGCTACAATCTATGTACAGCAAGTGTCTCCCAACGTAAAGCTCATGGGCTGGAAAAACAAAACAAAAACAAGAAAATCAGACAGTCCTTTCAGGTAGGCCACAGTCGGACTTTGGGTTCGAAATAGTCTCCTCAGCACAAGGTCATATATGCATGCTGGCACCCCAGTATAACTCTTCATTCTGGTCTTTAAGTTTGACCTTTTTTTTTCTTCTTCTTCTTCTTCTTCTTCTTCTTCTTTTTTGTTTGAAGCACACTGCAGATTACAAAGTCCCATAACACAAAGCAGTCTTGCAGATAGGAAAGAGCTTGTTTTACAAAATAAGAGGCGCGTCACAAGCAAATCTCGAGACCGGCTTCCAGTTTTTGACAAGAAAAAGGAAAAAAAAAAAGAAAATAAGGGGAGGAAAAAAGACGTGGTGGCATCAGGAAGAAGCCGAATTACCCGAGCCCCGCCCCCTTCCAGTTTGCCACCCAACGGTTTGACAGCGTCGCACGTACGTACACACACAGACGCGAATGCCCCCGAGAGGGTCACAAACACATTATTGCGAATTAAGTGTGCTTTCGTCAATTTTTTTTTTTTTTTTTTTTTTTTGACATTTCTCCCATTCTTAAAAGGTTTATTTCAAAACAAATATTACAACATGCATCCAAAGTAATCATATAAAAAGGAAACAATCAAACATGAGTGCCCCGTTTTTAAAACAAGGCCAGACATTTTTAATTTATATACACCCTGGCAAACACACCTGGACGAAGAAAGAATCTTATGTTGGCTTTTCAAGAAGAAAAGTGAGGGGGAGGAGGGTAAGTTAGAATGTACAGTAGGAGGTTGGTATAAAGTTTTTTTTGTTTGTTTTTTTTTTTTTAAGTACCACCCAAGCTTTGAACGGCATGCACCTCTGACCTCCTTGAGCTTAAAGGGAAAACAAAAAACAAAAAAACAAAAAAAACAATCCCAATTGGTGAAGGAGGGTCTTTTAGGCCTGCAGGTTGTGAATCCTGCACCTATCAAAGTTTGCAGCTGAGGGTGATGTGTCAAACTGCACAGCACAAAGTTGTACCTTAAAAAGGAGCTGAATTATGGATGGACTCGTTTATCTCTCAGAGCTTTAATGAGCTCTCCTCTAATTATAGTCTGAATAAGACCGATTCTGGTGGCTAAATACGGTCACGTTGCTTGCTGGTGTCTAGCTCCTCACAGTGAGCCGCAGAGAGTGGGTGGCGTGACAGCTGAAAAAAAAAATCCCTTTACTGGGTCGCTGGCGACCGAAAGCCACTGTGGGAACCAAGAGTTCTTACCCCACTTTCCTCATCAGCAGGCGATGCGTTTTCCAGTGGGACACTTAAGGGGTCTCTTGCCATTCAAGTGCCCTTATGAGCCAAACGTAAACCACCTCTTCAGTGGCAAGTAATTCGCTGCAGCTTGGGTAAGCACCACCGAATAAACACGTGCATCAAATGAAGATGCTCCCTAGTCCATAAGACCTTTGGAAAGGCTGGAGAACGAGGAGATGTGGAGATGTCCATTCAAGGCCTGCAGACCAACCTGACCATGAGAGCAAGGGATGAGAGTCTGGCTTGCTTCAGAGTCTGTGGGTAGACGTGCAAGATGAGGAGTAACCTGTCCTTGCTGTGCCAGATGGAACCGTATGTGTATTAATGCATCTAGTTCAGGTTGAGATGGGTGGGTTTTAGGGGGGTTAGGGGTTTCTTTGGATCTGCCATGTTGGTGTTGATGGGCTCATGGAGGCAGAGGCTGGGTGGGCGTGAAAGGAGAGGGCACAGAGCTTAAGTTAGCGTGATATAGGCAGACGCTTTCTCCTTCAGCTGCCGCAGACACAGGTGACAACTCCAACTCCCTGCAAAGAAAAGCCACCACCATTGACACTAGTCAGGTTAGATATCAATATTCATTCACAAATATTCACTCACAGTGTCTGCTGATCACTCCTGCAGCATCAGATTGGTCCACTTTGTGACTGTTTCCTTTTAAATGATTCATATCAAATATACTGAATCTCTTCAAATTCTCAGTTTTATTCTTTATTTTGATTTTTCTACATCATAAGAGTAGGGCAGCTGCATTTTACATTCTGTGAACCTTTGTTGAAAAACGAACCAAGAGAAAATACTCGGAATAAAACCTTTGTACATTAACTGGAGAAACCGTTTTTTTTGGGCCGTCATGATCCGTTATTAATAGCTCATAAAATACCAAAGTTTTACACATTAAAGCGGAGTTCCATTGATTTTTCAAATTTAAGCGCCTCTATAATCTACCTATTACATAGAATGATTACTGCCTGATGCCTAAGACATTGTTTTATGATACTCTTTGAGAGAAAGTTGTGACCTGAAACTTTTCTGAAATTTTTCTAGACCCATTCATGCCTGAGAGAGAAAAACATATTTGTTTTCAGATTCATCACAATTTTACAGCTATCACTATTATAAATAAAATAAATGAAATGTGTAGGTTCACATTTTTTAAATACAATCGCTATAGTTACAACCCTTTGTTCCTGTCACCACCACTGTAAAAACAGTCGGTATGTTTCTCTACAGTGTACCGTTTCACATCAAACTCTCAATGGTTGAATTAGGCAGAAATTAAAAAAATGGAGAAGAATCAGTTTCCTTTCATAGAAAAAGACAGTTGAAAGAGACAGTAAGCTCTCACTTTTCACTAGAATATAATTCAGTTGAATTGTATAAGTAAGTAAAAAATGCATACCCTCTGGAGGTTCTGCCATAGGCGGGCTTAGACAGTACATATGGTACCCTCGATCACAATCATCACAGAATAAAAGTTGATCCTGTAGGAATTGTACACACACATACACACACACACACACACACACACAGAAAAATAAATGTCTCAAAAACTAAGACACAAGTAAATAAACAAAGTCAAGGCCAGGGGTCATCAGTTCTGTTCCTGATGGACTGATGTCCAGAGCTGATTTCACTCCTCATTCAACTCATGAGTTAATTACCAGGTTTAGTGAGCGTGTTTGTGGAGGGAAATGATGACCCCTGATTTTGGCTGTTAAACAGTTCAGAGTAGTGAACAGTACTAACATCATTCTCGGAGGTGCCACAGAGGCTGCAGGACTTGCACTCGATGCATTGCCAGCGGTAGGTTCTCACTGCCGCGGTCATGTTGACTGTGAACTGCAGGCAGGATGGGTGGCCTAAAATAATCAAAATACTGATTTTAAAGGGCCCATATCCTACATTTTTCTTGTATTCTGTTTTTTTCCCTGAGGTCCTCTTACAGTGTTTGCGTAGGTTTACATACCAAAATAAATCATAATTTTTTACAGTTTTCCAAACCTCTGCTCTGACCGACTGTCCTGTACTGTGAATGGGTGGGGCTAAACTGTAGTAGGATTAATAGATGGACACCAATCAGCCACAATGTTAAAACCACTGGCAGGTGAAGTGAATAACATTGATTATCTTGTTACAATGGCACCAGTCAATGGGTGGGATCTATCAGACAGTAAATGAGCAGTCAGTTCTCGGAGTTGATGTGTTGGAAGCAGGAAAAATGGACAAGCGTAAGGATCAGAGTGACTTTGACAAAGGGTCGAATTGTGGTGGCTAGATGACTGGGTCAGAACATCTCCAAAACAGCAGGTCTTGTGGAGTATTGCCGCTATGCACTAGTTACTATGTACCAAAAGTGGTAGCCATGACAGAGTCATGGGTGCCCAAGGCGCACTGAAGCGCTTCGGAAGCAAAGGAAACCCATCTGGTTTGATTCCACAGAAGAGCTACTGCACGCTGGCTATGACAGAAAGGTGTCAGAACACACAGTGCATTGCAGTTTGCTGTGTATGGGGCTGCGTAGCTTCAGGCCAGTCAGAGTGCCCATGCCACTCTGACCATAGAGCAATGGAAGATGGTGGTCTGGTCTGATGAATCACGTTCACATCATGTGGACAGTCAGGTGTGTGTGGCACCAGGATGCACTATGGGAAGAAGGTGCTTTGCTCCAGGCAACGTTCTGCTGGGAAACCTTGGGTCCTGGCATTCATGTGGATGTTACTTTGACATGAACCACCTACCTAAACATTGTTGCAGACCAAGTAAACCCCTTCATAGCATCAGTATTCCTAATGGCAGTGGCTTCTTTCGGCAGGACAATGTGCCCTACCACACTGCAACAGTTGTTCAAGAATGGTTTGAGGAACATCACAAAGAGTTTAAGGTGTTGTCTTGGCCCCCAAATTCCCCAGATCTCAATCCGATCAAGCATCTTGGCATAAGATGGAGAAACCTGTCTAATCCATGGAGGCCCCACCCCTCAACTTACTGGACCTACAAGATCAGCTACAAAGTCATCCACAATGACTTGGTGAGGATACCACAGCGACACTTTCAGAGATCTCGTATTTTGGCAGTACGAGGGGAACCTACACAATATTAGGCAGGTGGTTTTAACATTATGGCTGATTGGAGTATTTAAATGGGTTGGTTTTTGTGACATCATAAAGACAGTGAAATCAAGACTGGCAGTTTTTGCAGCTTAGTTTCAATATATGGACTGAATGGATCGGAAGAAAATGCTACATTTAGAAACACTATTTAAAAACTACATCAAAAAATCAGTTTCAAAAAGGCAAGGGAATTTTGCTATCGCATGATATGAAGCCAATCCATTTAAAGTCAATCCAGAGTTGCTCTTCATAAAGGCAACCATCCATGGCTGAAGAGAGCATGCACTGCTATGGCTGCACCTGATCGGCCACAGTCTGCGCAGGAGATGAGGTCTTCCGGGCAGCCAGTCTTCTTGGAGCCTCCCAGACAGAAATCACAGTAGCCATTGGGGATGACAGAGCCATCTGCTGCTTTTTTGGCTGCAATGCAAGAGAGAAAGTGTGTGTGGAGGGGGTGAATCCACTAGAGATCACACTATTCCTAATGTGATTTAAAAAAAAAAAAGGAGAGGAAATGAAGGAAGAAGAGAAGTAAAAGAAAAGAAAAAGGACGAGAAAGAAAAGGGAAAACGTAAGAAAGGTAAAGAAAGAAAATGCAAAAAGAAGTCAAATGAATGGACGGAAAATGAAAGGAAATGACAAGAAACGAAGTAGAGTGAAGGAAAAAAGAAAAAAGTGAAAGGAAGGAAAATGACAGGAAAGAAAAACAAATGAACGTGGAAAGAAAAATGGGAGGAAAGCAAAGAAAAGTAAGTGGAAATAATAGGAAAGGGAAGGAAAAAAGGCAAAACAAAAAAGAGGAAGAAAGAAAAGAAAAAAAAAGAATTAAACACTAAATAAAGCAAAGGAAGGGATAAGAAGCAGTGCCAGTCTGTGGTTTTTCTCTCCATATGTTCGTTTTCATTTGGGTGCGCGGGCCCACTGATGCCTGGGCCTTTCCGGCTCAGCCACTGTAACAGTGTGTGGGTGGGGGAGGGGTGGGGAGAGGAGGGTCTATTCTCCAGCGGGAGGCCCCGGGCTCTGTTAAATATTGTCACAGAAACAGAGGGAGGGCTGGCCGCAGAGAGACAGGTACGCTGCAGGAGGCCACTGGGTTATATCATTAACAAGGGAGACGAGACAGTCTGCGTGCTTCCACACCTTAGCCACTTACACGCCGGCTTCGGGAGACACGCATTCACGGCTGAGCGCGCCTGTCTCTCCGAGGGGAGAATTAAAGAGTGACGCAGGACTGGCTTTAGGAAAGCAAATATGAGTACAAAAACATTGTTTAGGTGCGCTAATAGATAAGATGTTTGGGCTCCTCCAGAGAATAGCAAATGTTCACACACACACACACACACACACACACACACACATACACAGAGAGAGACACATTCAGAGTAATCGCAGCCACTGTGTGTTGCTGCTGGATGATTTGGAGAGAGAGAGAAAGAGAGAGAGCTCGGGTCCTCTCCAGTGAGGTCATTAATCCACTCCCCTCTCCAGAGATTCTATCAGTGGGGGGAAGGGTGTGTGTGTGTGTATGGTGGGTTTGGGGGGGTTTTTTTTTTTTTTTATTCTATGGGGCTGTTCTGTTCTCTAATCCCCAGAGAGTGAGAGAGAGAGAAAAAGCCTCTGATCAGGATGAGAGGAAGAGAGGACTAGTCCGTGCAGTATTAAAAAGCTGTGATCCATACAGGCTGCACCGAACACACACTGGAAAAAAAAAAAAAACACAGTTCAAAAGCAACGGTGTGCTTTATCACAAAACAGAATAAAGCACAAAAGTACAATGAGAGCCAACGGCGCTGTCCATGGTGCTGAAACAGCATTGGGCTCTGCTATTTCTTGGCATTAGACTTCTTGCAATGAAGTCCATCGAGAAATAAAAAAGCTACACCCATCAGCAAGCTGCTGGTGTTAATACAGAATCTTAGCCAAAACTACTTTAACTGTAATTCCACTATGTGATGCTGGATGGAGGATGGATTCCTAGTCTTGGTTCTCCAGCTCCTCTTCCTCTTGCTCTTAAGGAGTTTTTCCTGCCACTGTCATCCCATTGGCTCATTAGGAGCCTGGACCTAGATTTCTGTAAAGCTGCTTAGCTGACCATGTTTGTTCCAAATCTGCTTTGCAAATTCAACTGGTTTGAACAGAACTGCACAGCTAAAGACAACAGTTAGTACATACACTATATGGACAAAAGTATTGGGACGCCTGGCCATTACACCAACAGGGACTTTAATGACATTGCACTCAAAAACATAGACTTTAATGTGGAGTTGGTCCCGCCTTTGCTGCTATTACAGCTTCCACTCTTCTTGGAAGGCTTTCCACAAGATTTTGGAGTTTCTGTGGGAATTTGTGCCCCATTCATTCTGTAGAGCATTTATGATGTCAGGCACTGATGTTGGACAAGAAGGCCTTTCTCGCAGTCTCCGTCCCAGTTCATCCCAAAAGGTGTTGGATGGGGTTGAAGTCAGGGCTCTGTGCCAAGTTCTTCCACACCAAACTCATCCAGCCATGTCTTTGTGGACCTTGCTTTGTGCACTGGGGCACAGTCATCCTGGAATAGAAAAGATTCTTCCCCAAACTGTGTCCACAAAGTTGGAAGCATGGCATTGTCTGAAATGTCTTGGTATGATGAAGCATTAAGAGTGACCTTCATTGGAAGTAAGGGGCCTAGCCCAAACCCTGAAAAACAGGTGTGTCCCAATACTTTTGTCCACATAGTGTACAATATCACTGCTAGCTGGTAGTGAGCTGGTCATGGCACTACGCAACCAAGTGCATGGAACAGATTGTGTTATCAATCAGGCTTAAATGCTCTATATTAGGAGCAGAAGAGCATTTTCTGTCTCACTGTGCAGAACATGTGCCACTGTCCGTGGTCCTGATTGACATTCTGACTGTACAGCTGCTGAACAGTGCATGAAGAAAAGCTTCTAATGGAATCACATTAGAATGAAGTAGGACCGAGACAGTTGTCATGACTGATAGAGTCCAAAATTTTAAAAAACAGCAGACAGTTATTAGTGTGATTGTGGAAGCACTATTGTTCTATTTATAAGTTTTATTATTACCATTTTTATTCCACCCGTTTTTGGCACCCCTTCTCGTCAGAGCTCTTATTGAATTTTGGCAAAATTCCAGCATCAAAACGGCCATTGTTATCCTGTGCACAGTGCATGTTTTAACCGATTTTTGATCGATTGATCAGGGGCTGAGTATTGATCATTGAAAAATCATATAAAAGAAATAATGATGATAATAATGATACATATTTTTTACAATATTATATTGCTACTGTCTGGTTAGTGTACAATATCACAATGTAAAAGTGAGTTCGTATTTGCCCACCCTTTGCATAAATTCTATGTTAACCAACCGAGGCTTTAAAGCTGCACTGAAAGCAGGATGATTCATCCAGGACAAGGCAGAGGTGTGGAGGATCAGGTGAGTGTGCAGGCAGCAGTGGAGCGAGCAGGGCTGCGGTACACTGTAAATAAAGAAGTGAGCAACTCTCTCTGGTATTCAGACTGAGAGCGCGGCTCCTAATCTCTATAATTTGTGCACGAGTGAAGGAGGAGCGCTCATACGCTCAGAGCCTGCTGAACTACAGCACACCTATAGACCGTGATTTTTAACAGTCCTCTAAAAATGGCATCTCTCTCCCTCCATGTCTCTCTCTCTCTCTCTCTCTCTCTCTCTCTTTCTTTCTTTCCTTTCTCTCGTTCTCCCTCTCGCTCCCATCCAGAGGCGAACGCTGAAATAATTGAAAGAACACCTCCAGTATTGTATGGCGTGTGATCCACATTAAAATGCCATAGCAACGACGTTCAAAGTGACAAATTGGCACAATGAAACTTAAACAAAAGGAGCGCGTGCTACACGGGAGCGACAAGAGTCTCGAGTAAACATTATTGGAAGGCGAAGAAATGAGGGAATGCGATAAAGCACACAAGAGGAATTCTCTGGATTATTGAGCGAATGTGCTCAGACGCTTCAAAGGCCACCGGAAAAAAAAAATCTTCTTTATGCCTAGTCCTGACTGCCTTTTCATGGAGGAGGGGAAAAAGGCAGGCCCGCTAGTGGAAATCTGTTCTTTTGTCCTTCTGTCTTTTATTTCATCTCTCAACTGCAAACAGCGTGCGAGAATCCCCACGGAGAAACAGCCAACGTGCTAACACACGTGCGCGCGCGCACACACACACACACACACACCCTCATATACACACACTTGCACTTGTGCACGGATGCCCATGTACTTGCTTAAACATGAAATGCTGAAATGTTTTCCATTCTGACTTGTCTATTTCTTCGTGCACGCTCGTACCAAACACACACACGAGAGAGAAAATACATGGCCTCGGACAATGACTCAGCGGTTCTTGTCATACAAAGCATGTTGGGCTGCCCTCTGGCCTGCCTGAACTGAAATAAAAACAGAAAAAAAAAGAAAAAAAAACACACACAGCAACAGTTAAATTCCTCGAGCTGTGTATAAAGTCTGCCAGCTACAGGCACTGTCAGCAGCGTTTTTAAAGGGAGAGAGAGAGAGAGAAAGAGAGAGTTAGAGACAGAGTGAAAAAGAAAAAGAAAGAGAAGGGATAGCGTGGGAGAGAGAGGGAGAGAGAGAGAAAAGAAGAGAGACACACCAGGACAGAGAAGGGAAGAGAATAAGAGCGTAAAAGAAAAAGGAAAGAAAGAGTGAAAAACAGAAATAACTAGAAGGGAGGGAGGAAGAGAAAAGGAGAGAGAGAGAGAGCAAACAGAGGTAAAAAGAGCAAGAGGAGAAAGGGAAGAGACAGCATGGGAGAGAGAAGGAGAGAGAGAGAAGAGGGGCACAGCATGAGAGGGAAAAAAGAGCAAGAGCAAAAGAGAGAAACCAATGGGAGAAAAACGGAAATAAGGAGAGAAAGAAGGGAGTGAGAGAGAGAGCGAGAGGAAGCGGAGACAAAGTGAGAAAGAGTGCGACAGAGAAGGGGAGAGAGAGAAAAGAGAAAGAAAATGAGGGAGAGAAAGAGACGACAAAGAGAATGAGAGACAGAGAGCGAGAGACAACATGGGAGAGTGAGAGAGAGAGCATGGCAGAGAGAGACACAGAGAGAGAACATAGGGGAGAGAGAGAGAGAGAGAGAGTGAGAACATGAGAGAGTGATAGAGTGAGAGAGAGAGCATGCGAGAAAGAGTAACAGACAGATTCCATGTGTTTGGGTAGTAGGTGACACACCTCCTTCCACTCTCTCCATTCCGCTCCCTTTCTCCGTGCAGCACTCGTCCAATTACAGAGAGAATACAGGCAGAACAGCACACTTCACAGCTTTCAAGTGTGTGTGCGAGCCCATGGGAATTGCACACAGAAAAGATAGAGACAAGGAGAGACATCCTCAGATATCCCTTATTCTCTCAATTCCCCTCCGTCTGTCTGTCTCTCCCTCTCCCTCTCTCTCTCCCTCTCTTTTTTCACATCATTCCAGAGAAACATGATCTGATTCTGGTCAGACCACAGTCTTATTCAATTAACACTTCCACAGGAATTACCCCAAACCACCTGTTGTCCGATACTTAACCCCCCTGCACTGCGTACGCTCAATATAAACACACACACACACACACACACACACACACACACACACACACACACACAGTCTCACTGTGGCCATCAACCTGCAAGCCAGCCCAACAAAACAATTCACCAAATCACACTGTTCCCCATCTGCAATGCGCCACGAGGCCCATAATCGAATGTCGCAGCTGAAACAACAATAAAACCACCTGAAGAGTGTAAAATGAGCCACAATACAATACTAGTCTGACATTTTTGTACATGTGCAGATTTTTTAATTATCTATGCTTCAGTTTGTATACAACCACAAGCTGACGAGGGGTAAAACAGAACAGATTTCTACGAAACAATTTTAGGTCTCATATTACCTTAGCAACCTCATATGCAATTTTGTACAGCAAAATCCCCACATCACTTCCGAGGACCTCCAGAACATTTGGCTGGCACAGAAATGGTGATGCACTGAGCAGTGTTGTTGCAAATGGAGGGGTCATCACTGCGATCTCATCACAAAAGACAATATCTAAAGCATGCAACACAACGCATATATATATAACAGAGGCGTTTTGGAATCAGGTGTCAGGGTCTGATGAAACAGAAATTAAACTCTGGCTACAATCATCAAAGGTATACTATATGGACAAAAGTATTGGGACACCCCTTTCAATAATTGAATTCAGGTGGCCCCTTACATCCAGTGAAGGACAATCTTAAAGCTTCAGCATACCAAGACATTTTGAACACAGTTTGTGGACACAGTTTGGGGAAGAACCTTTTCTATTCCAGCGTGACTCTGTCCCAGTGCACAAAGCAAACTCCATAAAGACATGGTTGGATGAGTTCTTGACTGACCCGCACAGAGCCCTGACCTCAACCCCATCCAACACCTTTGGGATGAACTGGAACGGAGATTGTGAGC
>JBBPCZ010000001.1:18218572-18240756 GCA_037974445.1 Brycinus macrolepidotus
CCTTCTCGTCCAACATCAGTGCCTGACCTCATAAATGCTCTACAGAATGAATGGGCACAAATTCCCACAGAAACACAACAGTGGAAGCTGTTATAGCTGCAAAGAGGGGACCAACTCCAAATTAAATTCTATGTATTTGAATGCGAAGTCTCTGTTGGTGTAATGGTCAGGCTTGTCCATATAGTGTAGTTGTTTCAGACTATACAATTGTTGCAAAAGTTTTGGCAAGCCTGGAGAAATCCCATTTTGTTACTATTCGTAAAGTAAAAAAATATATAATCTGTATAACAAACAAATATCACACAATTCTACAATTTACTGCATAACCACCATTTATTTGCTGAATACAATAAACTGAAGATTCAAATATACAAACATTATGTTTGTGATCCACAAGTTTTTAGGTTTATTTGACTTATTAGGCGTTATTATATGATGCAAACAATTCCAGAATGTTATGAATTATGTGATCCTCAAACCTCTCGGTGTTGGGCTCTCAGTAGCCGAGTGAGGATCTGAAAGTAAAGACAATTGACTCTTACAAAGCAAGAGAAGACCATAAAGATCTCTAAACACCACCTACCTGTAACTGTCACTGTCTGAAATACCTCTAAGAAATGGAAGTCAAAGAGAACCACATCACTTTGGCCACAGTAATCAAAGTTATGTTTAGAAAAAATAATAAAATAACATTTTGCCAACTGTTCAGCATGAGATGGTGGATCTATAATGCTTTGGGGGGTCTGGCAACCAGTGGCACAAGAAATGATGTGGGGTAGAAAGGATCCCACTAAGTATCATTTCCTAGAAGCTAATATCCCATAGTCAGTGAGGATGAAAAGAGTTGGGATATTACAAGAAGACAATGATCCAAAACACACATCAAAGTCAACCTTTAACTATTTTAAGAACTGAAAGTGAAATAGCCTCTTCTGCCCCCAGACTCAAATATTATTATAAATCTGGGGGTAGGGCTTGAACATGCTGTGCATGCAAGATGACCTATGAATATTTATGAATCAGAAGTGTTCTGCAAAGAAAAGTGGGAAAAAATTCTAAGTCAAGAAGAGGAAGGCTGTTAGCTGACTCCCAGGAAAAAAGGCTGTGCTTTCAACCAAAGGGGGGCTTATAAGTGCACATTGGACACGGCACAAGTTATTATTTTTTTTGCAATTTGTTCAATTCAGGAAATAAATAATAATTGTGCATTAAAAATTTGCTCCACCCAGAGGTGTCGTTGACTTCTTTTCATTTAGAACATCAACGGAATGTGTAATTTGACCAGGGGTGCCAAGACATTTACATACAAATGTATGATGGCTTGCATGTGTGTTTTCATACAAGTAAATTGATGTTTCTGATGAAGATGGACATTTCAATGAATTTAAAGAAGCAAGATTTGGGTCGGTTGAAAGCTCAGGAAGACATACGAGGTGATTATTCTACTGAAACTAGTTAAGCAAACGTATCATTATTAAGGAAAAAGGAGATTATGTCGAGGAACTCATGGCTTTGATGCATGTTTGTTCACATAATTCCATATTTTCTATTTTTCATTCATTTCTTGAGTGTCATACTTTAGATATTTTATTTATGCATTCATTTATTTATCTGTTGATAGAGCACAAATAATTGTAAATCATGACTGTGTATCTATGACATTCAACCTTATTAATTAATTACAGTTCCAATGGTAATGTAAGTGTAAGGAACAGAGGTGTCAGACAGAGCAGGACTATGAGGAGGAGCTGAGCAGTGCGTGAGTCAGAGGATAAGGGGGAAAAAAAATAAAAACACTCCAGGTCTGTCAGCGGCTTGTCTGCTAAAGCAAGTGCCACTCACATATACAGCCTTGTGTTCGCATGAAGCATTGCTGCAGTCTAAAGAAAACCTCCCACAGAAATGCGTATAGAGCATATTGGCATTGGAACAGGGCACACACTGCAACACATTAGCAGATGCAGCCGTGCAGATTAGCGTGGATGAAAATGCATACAGATACACACACACATACACACACACACATCCTCACCACCGAGAGCACAGATTTATTGCCAGTGCGTTTTTGCATAATAACTTTTTCTGGCTTGCTGCATTCCCTGGTTTTTAACATGACAAATGAGAGTGCGTCTGTCCTGATTTCTAATATTCTGCATGCCTGCACACTCATACCCACACACAAATACACACACACACACATCTCGTATTGCTGAAACCAACTTTCTAGGACAAAAAAAAAAAAGATTTTTAACTTTGAATGAATTCTGGTTACATTAACTTTTGTTAAAGTAGTGTACAAGGTTGTCATATGACAGTGATAATATACTTTTAATGATGAACTGCATTGCAGATGTACACAAAAGACTGGCCCGAATAGCATTTTACAGGCTTTGAATACTCCCTGGTATTTCAGAATGTGTAGTCAAACAATCATTCTCAAAATCGCCCTTGAAAGGTAATTTTATAATTCATAATGAGCTATAATTGAAAGAATGTTCATTACTGCAGGTCAAAATATATCCAGTAGGTGGCAACAATGTATTAAGAGTCTGCTAAAGCCCAGCTGCGTGTGCGCTATATGTTGCTCTAGAAGAAACGACTGTAGCCTCTTGTTCAAATACAGCTTTTATGTGTCACGTAGTTAGTAATGGTGTAATGTATTAGAATGAATGTTTTATCATATTACAGTTTTCAGCTTTTATTTATTTAATCAAGTTATTTTATTTGGCTAGTTTGCCATTCTTAGTTTAACTAAACTCGTCCTGCATGAGTCACAGATACAGAGATTTGAACGGAGGACTGAGGAGTTTTTGGAGATACATTCTCCTGCATTTCTATCCTGGCATGGCACCTTATTATCTTCATTTATTTTTCATTTGCTTTTTATTTACATGTTTAATTTCTTCCTATCTAAATCTATTGTTTTTAATCATGTTTTTCATTTCTGCTGCAGTAGAATGGCCGCAGCATATGAAAGTGATATATAAAAAACTTGCCTCGTCTTGCCTAAATATAGAATCAAATGCTAATGCACACATATCAAAATGTAGCCATGGCATTTCAGCCTAGCGTCTCTCGTTCCATATGCGTCTCCCATGCCCTCTAGTTCCGTAAAAAAAAAAAACAATATTGTTGCAGTGCATCTTGTGCACACGTGTGTTTTTTCTCTCTTGTCCAGTCAGCAGGTCAGGTTGCATATCACACAGAGCCTTAAGCACAATGACATTGCACAGAGAGGGAACGGAGAGCTTTTGGTGCATAATAAAACCTGATCTATGGTGCAATCAGTCTTACGCATACACACACACACACACACACACACACTGCTAGGCCTGACACAGTACAAATGCACACTGACTGCATCCCACATTCAAAGATGCACTCTTGCTGACAGAGGCCTATTTCTCCAGGATTGCATGATATGGATAAAAATGTTATAGACGAAGTCGGGCAGCATTTCTGCTCACCTAGATGGCAGCAATGATATTAAAGTCTAAAACATAAATCTTTTAAAATCCTCGTGGTTTCATAGGTTTACTGAACAGATTGCTAGGTTCATGCTAGAGTGAAATAACTTAAAAAGTCAAACATAAATCTTGTTTACTATTGATGACTTGGCGAGTTACTACAGTATTTAATGCAAGTTTGTGTCTATAGGGACCATCTCTAGTCGATATGAACCAGCTAAACTGATCAGCTAGCCTGTTATTTCAGTGATTTCCACTTTATTCTCAACCCTCAGCTACTCTGACTTGCATTTTGCCATTTGTCTTTATGTAAATGCTGGTTATCTCTTCATATCTCAAACATGTAAGTAAAAAGGAAGCCTCGTAAAATTGTTGCTGTCTGAGAAGAATTCTTAGGCTAAGCTCGGAGCTTTAGCTTGGTATAACATGATTTTTGTAGCCTAATAGGGCTTTCATGATAATCATTTGGAAATTAGGTTAAATATTGTTGTTGGTTGTTCAGGGTAGCTGATGGCCTGGTGGTTAGGGAGTTGCCCCTGCAATCAGAAGGTTGTGGGTTTGAATCCTAGGACTGCTATAGGCACCATCGAGGTACCCTTGAGCACACACTGTTCATTGGGCGCCGCGTTGATGGCTACCCACTGCTTCACTTGGTGAATGGGTTAAATTCAGAGAAAGAATTTCACATTGTTCACACTGTGCTGTGCTGTGCTCACACGTGACTATAAGGGCCACCTTACTTTGTTTCATAACCCTTTTCTTTATTTCTAGAAATTCTCCTTGCATTAAGAAGAAGTGGCCACAGAGACAAACAGCTCAATGAAAAATCTCTGTTCACCATAAAAATAGCTAGCTAACTTAACCTGTCACACTGCTACACTTTACTGTCCAATATGAACACATTTTTCACCCAGAAAAGTTGGCTAACTGAGCTGGCTAGCAGCCTGCTAGTTAACTAGCAGTGCTAAAACAAGCATTCACAGGTTGATTATTATATAATTCACCGCAAACTTTCTTTTCATAACTGATGTGTGCTTTAGGGTCTTAAAGGCTGTTTCTGATCCTGCCGCCTCTGTTGCTTTTACTAATTTTTTGCTCCACATTTGTCATTTGCTGATTGTGCTGATGTCACAATACTCGCTCAGAGACTCTCTCTCTCCCCTATACACTGTAAAGGCGACTCTCCCCTCCACTCTCTCGCCCTATACATTGTTCAGGCGACTCGACCACAAAAATCTAAACTTTAAACAATCAATACTCGCCCCCTGATTGTCCAATTGATAAACTGTATACAAGCACATTAGGGCAGGGTCTAAGGCACATGTCAGAGTTGGAACCATGCCAATTTTTCAAACAGCCTCAGAGAAGACGTAGCGCATAAAAAAAACAGGTGGAATAAAAATAATAGTAATAATAATAAAACTTAAGAAGAACAATAGTGTGATTGCTTCTGCAAAAGTGATTACTTAATTAATTGTCAGAGTAATCGGTGGAACACTCTAATACCAATATAACTGATGTGGACAGCACTATAATAAACACATTAGGAAACGTGGTTAATGACTAGACTGCATTAATATTTGGCCAAATGAATTTACATTTGTTGGATCACAAACATGCCACGTTCCATCAAAGCACCCAGACTTGTGAGGATGCTCCCAGCACATAATGAAGCATTCGGTAATTGGTTGCAGGCTCATATTGCAGGCTTCTGAGGCCGGCACTGTGGTAATAAGTTATATGATGTACAATACCAATAAGATATAATAATTGTCTGGTGCATCTCTTACATTGAAAGTGCCTCCATGTTGGTTCACCATGTTGCTACTTGCTAGCTACATAGTAGTTACCAAATAATTAATAGGAGCAACTGAGAATGATCTTAAAATAATGATGTTAATAATAAGCCTAGGGTTGAGAGGATTAACTGTGCATAGACAAAAAAGTTTTGAGTTTCATTCATACATACCAATTTTCAAAAATTTTGCAAAGTATGTTACAGTTACCTTTTTAATGTGGATACATAGTGTGACGGTTAAGAGGCAGAGCTGCCGTAACTTGCTCCAGAAACTGAGTACAGGGCTCCTCCCTTGATGAGGGACAGGAGAACATTGTCAGAGGGCGAGCCGGAACTCCTTAAAAACTGAGACTCTTCAACCAGTCCAAGAGTGGGTTTGTCTAGAGAGTCCAAGAGTAAGTTCAACCAAGTTTAGCTGTGTTTTTTAACTTTTCTATCAGGTGAATAAAGCTTTGCTTTTCACCTACACTGGAGTGTGTGTGTCTCTGGGTGTGTGTTTGGGTTTCCCAGCCAGTGAGTGTCAACCGGCCCTGGGCCGGTGTTCACAATAGAGATAGAGAACACATAATTAACTCGGACGATAATATAAAACTGTTTATGATGTTTCTAAGTCTATGCTACAGATTTGCTTCAAAGTGCTTGAATGGACAAAGACACACACCTCCATTTGAAGGGAAAAATCACAAATTTTGTTGATTTTCAATGTGGAATATAAATGCCCAAGTTCTACAGAAACTGTGTATAAATATAAATATTCCTGTTAATTTTACTGCACAATTTCTGTGTATTTGCTGAATTTAACTTAGTAGGGAAAAAAGGTCCTATAAGTTTTCAACAGGCGACGTTTTATAATTGATGTTACATTCAGAAAATAATTGTGCCTTACAAATGAGCAGAAGTGTGTTCTCTGTAAAGAATCTGACTTTTCACTTTAAAATCAATAAAACATGTCACTTGACCGGGGATATCCAAGCTTTTCCATATGACTGTACAAGCAGAAAACATGGCACACATGTGGTGCATTCACAGTGCAGCCTTGTTTTCTTCTTTTTCTGCTCTTTGAACGTTTGCTGTGCATCTGCACAGTTGTTTGTTAAGTGCTAACGCAATATTGGCCTTTATAATACCAATATCACAGAAGGCTGCTATTCGCAAATGAGCCTCTAACAAACAAGATCTTTTTTATTGTGTGCTGCGAGCCTCCTTACCCTGATCCTGGAGGTATTTATATAAAACCAACAAACGCAAATCATTAAGGTCACAAATAATACCAACCTTTAACCACTTCAAGGATTTATTAGTGTGATTTTAATACTGCAAGGCCTGTCCAGACTGGGAATTCAGCAAAAATCTAGTTTGGCCTGGATACAATAGGTGCTTCTTCGGAATGCCCTGTTTTTCTTTCTGTCACTGTGCTGTGTGTGTGTGTGTGTCTGCATGTGTGTGTGTGTGTGTGTGTGTGTGTGTGTGTGTGTGTGTGTAGGTAGAAAGCAAGAAAGACAAAGACAGAGGGGAGAGAGTGTATGTTGGGTGGGGGTGGCGAGGTTATCCTGATATAGCTCAAATTACTTTCAGAATCCAATCCCAGTCCTGCAACCCCCAGCCCTCAGTCTTGCTCTTAATACAGAATAGCAAATGAGCCAGACTGCAATATCATTCAGCTCAGCCCCCTCCCTGTCTGGCCTCATATATATGGTAAATCATAAAGAGAATTCACTAACTCTCGCCCTCTCTCGCTCGCTCTTTCTCTCCCTTTTATGCCTCCATCACACACACAAACAAACACACACACACACACACACACACACACACACACACACACACACACACTCCTCAAAGCTCAGGCAACTCTTGACTCCACGGCCTTCCCTCCCTCCACCAAACCCGATGTACATATAACGCCGTATTCTTTATAGCGGGAGCCTGGCTGGCTGGCTGGCTGGCTGGCTGGCTGGCTGGCTGGCCGGTCGCCATGGCAACACCATCGCTAGGCAACGGTCGCAGCTCTTCCCGCTTTGTTGCATACAGGACTGTGAACTGGTAGCAGGTAGAAGCCGAGGCCTAGCGGCTTACACTGGAAAGCAAGACGATTGAGATCGAGTCCTGACTCTATGAATGCGATAATTATAGCACATGAACCCCTTAAAGTGATGCAGTTTAGCCAAAATCAAATTTACAGTCTTCCCCTTACACCCATTTTTGTAGTTGATTAGCCAAGACATATGTCGTC
This sequence comes from Brycinus macrolepidotus, assembly GCA_037974445.1. Taxonomy (NCBI): domain Eukaryota; kingdom Metazoa; phylum Chordata; class Actinopteri; order Characiformes; family Alestidae; genus Brycinus; species Brycinus macrolepidotus. The sequence continues at coordinate 18,226,068 of JBBPCZ010000001.1, forward strand.
TAAACACACAATGGACAAAAGGACAACTTGCTCCTACTATATTGCCTTATTTTGTCCATCTGTTGAAAGAGTACCTCATACAGACCACATGAATCAGGCGATCTGAGATGATAACTCAGCACAGTTTGAGGTGTAAGTGTATGATGATTTAGGTATGCAATTTTCATGAGGCAACATTAGCCTTGCAGCTGAAATGGACTAAAGAAACAAACATCAAGCATGTTTTGGGAAACATGTCTTGGTAAATCTTATTTTTGGCCAGAGCATTTCTTTAAAGGGTGTATATTCTACATTTTTTACTGTATTTTAATTCTCACCTGAAGTCCGTTTCTAACATTTGTGTGGTTTAATGTGCCAAAAAGTCATACCTCATGAACACTAGACCATTTTTCTACCTCTCTCTATCCCTCACAATTATGCAGGCTGTTTTTGTTATTGAGTCTTTACCACTGATATATGTAAATGACCTCTTTTCTGACTGGCTGCCCTGTAAGGGGCCTCAATCTGGGTTGAAACCCTCCCTATAACAGCATGAACCGGTCAGGTTAAACTACTGTAGGCCTAATAGGAAGATATATGGAAAAGTCACAAAACTGTCAGTGTTTTATGCAGCTTAGTTTCCATATATGGATTCTATATGGACCAGAAGATGAACAGTACTTTAGCAATGCTTTCATACTGCATTCTGCTAAAAATAAAGAGAAAATTTAATTTTTCCACTATATGGGCCCTTTAAACCGTAGGCTTGTTATTCAGTTATGAGACTCAAGACTTATTATTCAGTGAGCACTATAAATTATTCGTTATGAGAGTGAGAAACTGAATATGTGGACCCACATATGGGCTTTAAATACTCAAGTGTGTGTTTTTTGATATAAAGACGGGATGCGGGGAGTAATCATTTTCTTTTTCAGTGTTAAAAGAGCAGGTAGACTTTGTCTCAACCAAGGCTGAGATCACATATGGCCAAACACTCCAGTGATCCTCCAAAAAACTGCCACAACACTCCCTCTTGGCAGAACAAATGCATCACACTTCATTTACATTAAAAAAACGCTGCCAGTTGGAGTGTGATCAGTTACAGCCGGCCCCAGATCGGGTTTCAGACATTACGTTATCATTTATAGATCTTATATGATCGTTCTGTGCTTCGTATTTAAGATCATTTTAAACAGGAGCCTGTGCGCCACTTTACTCCACTCGCCTCACTACGCAGCTCCAGTTAGGTGTGCTGCTATGTCATTACCACCCGAGCCACAAATCAGACCTGAAATCATGCCTCTGTTTTTTTTTTCTTCCTCCTTTTCCATTCCGTACTTAGCGTGAGGGAGTTTATTTGAGGAAGGGAGCCGCTCTGAGCTTTTTTTCAGTGCAGTTTGTTTATCAGCGGGTTTAATCACTGCAATCATGAGCAAAAAAAACACAAAAAAGAGAGTGTAATGCTGTGGTGTGCTTTCGTGAGGGAGTGTTCTGCAGAGAGAGAGAGAGAGACAGAGAGAGAGAGAATGAAAGAGACAGAGAAAGCAATGGATCAGGAAGAAGGAGAGGACTGCTGGAACAGTAATGACATGACACAAATAAACAAAAAACGGAACCTAAGAAATGTGACCTTGGCCACAGCCGTCATCACTCCCTACCCGCAGCTTCTTTCTCTCTCTATCTCTCCGATTCATTCTCTCTCTCTCTCTCTCTCTACCTCTCTATCTCTCTCTGCAGCTTGCTTTCTCTAAATCTCCCTTTCTCTGAACCTCTATTTATCCGTCTCTTAAAATTTTAACTCAGCTTTATTGGCACGGCCATGTTAAGTGATAAGCGTTCCCAAAGCATTTACATCTGTTTATCATCAGTCTATTTATCTATCGACACACACGCACATACACACATACACATATACACATATACACAGAGGTAAACATTAAATTCAATCCTATATACAGTCCTGTGCCAAAGTCATAGGCATCTGAGAAACAATTTAAAAAGCGTATTAAGTATTTATTTCTTCGCTAATATTAGAACAAATTCTCCAGCTCCATACGTCTCCTCGAGAAAGCCCAGTATTATTTGTAGTCACCTAGTTTGAAGCAATCAATGCTTCATTAAGGAAAATCGCTTGTGCAGCAGATGGAATCTGTGCAATATCTCAGAGAATTTAGAAGAAATGTGGAACCATAACTGTGGTCCTCTTAAGATTTTTTTTTTGTACTGCATTGTGTTTTCTAAGCAAAAACACACAATGTATGGTTGTTTTAAAATTGCTTATGACTTATGCACAGTACTGTAAATAGGCCTCAACAGGAATGTGTAGCTACATATTTTTAGGTACGTACATTTTAAAAAGCAGACAGAAACCTCTCACTCTCTTTCTCTTGCTGCCTGTTTGACTGTTCCCATAACCCACAGCCTGAATCTCAATCTACACCTCTAACTGTGTGTGTGTGTGTGTGTGTGTGTGTGTGTGTGTGTGTGTGTGTGTGTGTGTGTGTGCGTGTGTGTGTGTCTGTGTATGTGTGTGCACACAACACCAGGATGAATTGGGGGGAGGGGTTGGGCTTCTTAACTCGAAGTACCAGAGTCACAAAATCCAATTTTCAGGTGCATATCTAGAGGGGGCGACCTCCAAAAGCAAACACCAACCTCGGACTCACAACTCCCCCGCCGCCCACCCTCACCCCACCCTCGCCCTTCCCTGACATATTCACATCAATGCCCAGTCACCTCCCCCCCCACCCACCATCACTCCACTCCCTACACACACACACACACACACACACACACCCCAAACCACCAACCTCCCCCCACCCCAAAGCCTCTGTGCCTTATATGAAAAAGAATATGAGCAGATATGAATTTTAATGCAGCTTCTCATCTCAGCCCAAACCAGCTTCACTTCAGCTATGGCAATAAATAAAAAGTAGAGGGGGAAGAAGAAAAAAAAAGAGAGAGATAACCAATAGATGAATCTTAAGTCAAAAGCAAAGAGAGATGAGGGAGCGGGAGAGGGAAGGAGGAGAGAGAGAGAGAGAGAGAGAGTACAGAGGAAGAGAAATGGAGAGAGATATTTAAGAGGAGTGGCAGTAAAGACAAAGGGATAAGACGGAGAAAGGGGATAGAGTGAAAACGAGCAGGGGAAAACAATGCAGAGGGTAGAGATTGAGGGGAGAAAAGAGAGGAGAGGGGAAAGGAGGCAGGCAGAAAAAGACAGAGAGAGTGAAAGGGAAAGAGAGAGAGAGAGAGAGAGAGAGAGAGAGAGGAGGGAAAGGAGAAAATGGAAAAGCCAGAATCTCATCTCTTGGCAGAATAATCTGTCATTTATCAAACTGATTGAAAAAAGAGAGAAGTAGAGAGGGAGGGGCGAGACACCAGCGAAAAAGGAACAGAGAGAGAGAGACAGAGAGACAGAGGGAGAAAGAGAATGCAAATCTGGATTTGGTCTGGCTCCAATACTTCATCGTACAGCTCGGGTCTGGCAGCCGTGCGCTTGCGTCTAGACGTTTCTTTTTTTGGACTCGGAATATTGCATGAATAATGTATGGCCGAGGTTTCATTAAAACTCCCTTCTTATTAATAATATTGCTCGTGGTGTAGTATGGAAGAGGAGTGTGTGCATAACCTGACAGATTGAGAGGGCAATGGAATACGTATTCACACACGTACACACACACGCAGGTGCATACTTTTACACACGCACACACACACACACACACACACACACACACACACACACACAGAAACACACACACACACACACACACACACACATCTACAAACACACACTGGCAGATAACATATGAAACGAGTGTTTTGGGGGTTTTTCCGTTATTCAAACCAACAGCCCTGTGAAGGCAGGAGCCAGATGCTGTAAGAGGTGGAAAAGCAGACGGGCCCCTTCACCCTGGTGCTCAGCCAATTAACTCTAGGAGGTAAATGGGCACGATTTCGCAAGGACACTGCAACGAGGTCAAATACAGCAGCCGCTTCAACACACAAAAGGATACTGCGCTCGTAGCAGGGCTGGGCTAGTGTCAGTCAAAAAAAATAACAAGTCCTGCACACGAGAGGTGAGTGCTGGCTTGTTAAAGGGATAGTTTGCTGGAAAATCCAATTTACACAATGTCCACCTCACTCCAAATGTTGGTGATCAGTCCAGACAGGTCTGGGGTCTAAACTTTGCTTTGTGTGTTTAGCTCTGGAGCCGGGAGGCTAATGTAGCTGACAGCTAAAGAAAGCTTACACCTCAACATTAAACATTGTACACACTGTTGCCTAAATCATCACACACTCACCTTCATTTGTGTCAAAGTAATCCTTCAGTAATATTAATCTGAAGATAAACTCTAGGCAGCTACCATTATTTAAGTTCGGCCACGCAGGTTTGTCTAATTTTACATCTAACAAAAAGGCTAGGCAATTCACCGGCACTATATTTTCAAAATATATATTATGATATCAGATAATTAAGTTAGTGTTAATTAACACATATGTGCAATTAACATTTTATTAATTTGCACAATTAGTAAGTTATATGGAGTGGCAAGTTCGGCAATTGGCCAATTTACACTTTTGATTTTGTGTAGTCTGTTGTGTAAATTAATACAACAAGGTACATAACAAGGGGCAGGTAATGCACTCGATCTATACATGAACGTTGCTGTCACATCTGTACCAAAATGTGACAGAATAATCATACAGAACTCATTTCAGCTGAACAGCCAGTGGCCACTTACTTTCCATGGAGCACTTTCTTTAATTCAAGTTATTTAAATAGGCATCAGATTTATATTTTACAATTTTAAAATTCCACTTTGGCCATTAAAGATTAAGTAATGTAATTTTATTCATGCTGCTTAAAAAGCATGTTTAATCCTGGGCTGAGTAATAAGGTATTACAGAGTTTTTAAAGGTGAGGACAAAATTATGATAGTTGTTTAAGAGAGGCGGAGAATATTTTGATAGGTATCTGCAAATACTTGAGGTTGCAGTTTCAGTATCGATATCAGACATGAAAAAGTGGTATTGTGATACTAAGTGATTAATAATACATTCGTCTGAATTCACTAAATCTGATATGGCTCCCAACTTCCTCTAAAGTGCGTTATAAGTTACAAATGTCAAGTTTCTACAACCATGTAGCGCACAATTTGTCCATAATGGAATTCTACACAGATGGCTGCATCACCAGTGGCCCTTTGTTAGACATATTATGCACTATTAGTGTGCAGGAGCCTGTATTTTATTTCCTACATAGTCCACTTTGTAGGCAGTAGGGAGCCATTCGAGACACAGTCTTGCTGCTCATCTGTGTTACACTATATGGACAAAAGTATTAGGACACGTCCGTTTTTCAGGGTTTGGGATAGGCCCCTTACTTCCAGGGGCAATCTTAATACTTCAGCAGACCAAGACATTTTGGACAACGCCATGCTTCCAACTTTGCGGACACAGTTTGGGGAAAAGGCCCTTTTCTATTCTAGCAGGACTGTGATGTCCATAAAGACATGGTTGGATGAGTTTGGTGTGGAAGAACTTGACTGGCCCACACAGAGCCCCGACCTCAACCCCATCCAACACCTTTGGGATGAACTGGAACAGAGACTGCGAGCCAGGCCTTCTCATCCTACATCAGTGCCTGAATTCATAAATGTTCTCCAGAATTAATGGATTCCCACAGAAACTCCAAAATCTTGTGTAAAGCCTTCCAGGAAGAGTGGAAGCTGTTACAGCTGCAAAGGGCGACCAACTCCATATTAAAATCTATGTATTTGAATGCAATGTCATTAAAGTCCTTGTTGGTGTAATGGTCAGGCGTCCTAATATTTTGTCCATATAGTGTACGTGTACTCATCTGTGTATCTCTCTTTACCGCATGATGTTTAGTTAAGCATTTATGTTATAGCTCAGGCTGTTTCCGATACTAGATTCAGTGATTTTGGCCCATATCGGTCTGATACAGATATTTAGTATCGGAACGACACAGTCCTATTATTTTGTTCTTATGAACTATAAACTGTTCTTTAAAACAATCCATTAATTAACACACACAGCAGTTAACTCAGGCCCTGGATAACTTTAACAGAGTGCACAAAATGGAATTAAAAAACTAAAAACTGCTAGGCAACAGGGATGCTACTATTTATTGGATATCATTCTCATTTTCTATCAAATATATTGCTAAAAATGCAATAGAAGCTTTTGGGCTGTGATGCAAATGTTGGATAGGTGTTGAATGCGAATCTGTTCTTTAAGGAGGTGAAATGAACTTACGCTTATGGTTGTTTTTGCGCTGGAATGGAAGAGTGTGGCGTTCAGAGTCTTCCTCACCCTCTTCGTCCGCCAGGTGCGTGTGGGTGTAGTGGTAACTCAGGCCAGGGCGGTTCTTGTAGCGCTTGCCACAGACTAAAAAAACAAACACACACACACACACAAAGAGGGTATTATCAATAAATGCAGAGCAACTGATGTAACCACAGTTATCACATATCATATTGAGTGACATTTGAAAAATGGTCAAATGCAACGACAAAAATCAGACCTTGCGGTAGTTGTTACGACTGTTAACAGCTATGCATTGTACTCATCTTGGCTGACCAACTTTGTTAAAGGGAAAATTGTAAAAATGTTATTTTTCTATCAGGCCTTCAGTTTAATAAAGTACAGAAACCTGTATGGAATGACTAGTTCCATCTTCTATTATTGACTGTGATTGGTCATAGTCATGTATGGCCTTCTTTCGTTGAAGGCCATCAACAGACAGCATATTTCTGCCACACATGAATGTCAGTCACACAACATTGAGTTTGAATACCATGTGAATACCGTGTGTGTGTGTGTGTGTGTGTGTGTTTGTGTGTGTGTAAGGTACAGTATCTGTAGGGGAATGTTACTCACTGTCACACACGTATGGCTTGTCTCTGTCCTCTAAGGAGGCCGGGTCCTGTCGCTTCCTCATTCCACCGACGCCACAGGCCTGGGCAGCACGTTCAACATAACACACACACACACGCACACACAAACACACACACAACAATATAGAACTGCTACTTAGTGGCAGATAGAAACATTTAGAAGACACTGACAGACACCTAGGTTCCCTCGTTTGCTCTCTTTCTATCTCTTTGTGCACAGAATCACACATACACAAAGACTACGCACACTTTCTTTAATTCTTAAAGGAACAGCTTGGCAAAAATCTCATTTATGCCATTTTCCGCTTACCCCAGACTTAGTTGATCAGCCAAGACATGTTTGGAGTCCAGATTTTGGCTTTAGACCTAGAGCTACAAGGCTAATGTTGCTAAGAAACACGAGAAGTCAGCTAAATTTAAGATTCATCCCTAAAACTTATCTCAACCCACTCATCCAGCTCCTCTTTAAGGTGGTGCAAACTTGTAGTTGTGGTTTAGTAAACAGTATGATACACTGTGAGCTACAGAACTGAGCAAAAAGTCGACAAGTAAGAATAATGAGCAACAGGGTCTGTTTTCACAAACTTCCTCAGGAGTAGGAGGGCTCATCTAGAATCAGTTTTTGCATCAATGACCAATATATTTTGGAAGAATCTGATCCAAGATCAGTCCTCTTCAGCCCTGGTGCTGTCTGAAATGGCCATCTGTAGCGATGAAGTTTTGTTCAGTTTTATAGCTAACAGTACGTAAGTGATAAGTCTGGAGCACCTTAATGAAGAACTGGATGCAGTTTGGGGAGTTTGAAAGAAATGTTGGTGATGCATATTTACGGGGAAACGATTTAGGTGACTATTGACATCTAGTATTTACTAGCAACACCAGTCTCATAGCTCTAGTGCTAAACTGAAGAAGAAAATTTTGGACACCAAACATGTCGTGGCTGATCAGTTATATCTGGGGTAAATAGAAAATTATTTAGTAAATAAAAAGTAAATGTGATGTTTTGCTGAACTATTTCAAAAGGAATTCATTTGACTTATTTTTTTTAAAAAATGCATGTTGTACAGTTTTGTTTCTAACAAAATGTTCTAGGGGCGCATAAATCTCCAATCACACACCACCGATTCAACTCAAATTCAAAACTGATTATTCAGGAAACATTTCAGTGCATTGCTCACATTTCACCGCAGTTTGTTACAATCTAATTATTTCGGTACGATTCAGAATTATTTTATACAGCATAAAAATATATACAACAAAAAATAATACACCAAGCATATTTTATGTTTTAAAATAGCCAGAGGATTTTATTTTTGCCAAAAAATGAGTGCATATTTAGTTTTATTTTGTTGGAATTATAATGATAGAATCAGTAAATTATAACCAGTTCTAACATGCCAAAATGGATGCAGTCGAATCACAACAGATGTATGTAATGTATAATTATAAAGCAAATTTGCCACCATAAAGATTGCATACACAAAGTGAACTGAGCTTAAAACACATTTATCACAGCATCTTTCTGTCGTCACCCCTCCGCAGGGTCTCCAACACCTGAGAGCAAGTTAACAGCACCGAGGGTGTGAGATTCTCACAGAAAGTGCTGATGCAGAAAGTTTCACTTACAGCCCCAGTTACACAAGTCCCTCTTTGTTCTCTCGACATGCCTATCTGGATCGCACAGAGCGTTTCCTGACCTACAGCGTGAACTTTACATAAGTGTGCACATAAGTACCCAGATACAGATAAACACAACCACAGACAGGTTGCTGTCTTTGTATTAAGCTATTGAGGTTTGAGTAGATTGAAATAAACACACAATAGGATCCCTCTCGAGTGTCTGAACTGCACTTGATGACAACAAGACATGAGCAGAAAAGGAGCAAAAAACTGTTCAGGTAGTGATCTAAGGTAAACAATGACTCTCGAATTGAGCGTCCAGCACAATACAGATTATGTAAAAGAGTCAATGCACAGTCAACACACAGTGAACAAAACCTCAGTAAGGCTCTATAATGTTCATGTGGCCATTTAATTCACTACAGTCATTTAAATATTGATCTTGTTGTTTAGCTGTACAACAAAACAAGAAATGCAAAAGTCGTATGTCAAAGTTTGAACACCCCTGATCAAGTCTCATGTTTTGTTGATTTTCTAAGGGAAAATCGGTACACATTCTTTACAAACTGGGCACCAGTACTGCATTCTGCCTCATTAAACACACCTCATTCACCCTTTCTTGAATTACGCTGGGGGCGAGATGTCTAAATTTGGCACAGTCTAATAAAAATGGTTGGGTATATATTTATTTATTTATATTTAGTAAAGTAAGGTAAAGTGGCCCCTTATGGTCACGCATGAACACACCACAGCACAGCACACGGTGTGAACAATGTGAAATTCTTTCTCTGCATTTAACCCATTCACCGAGTGAAGCAGTGGGCTGCCACCAATGAGGGGCGCCCGGGGAGCAGCGTGTGGGGACGGTGCCTTGCTCAAGGGTACCTCAGTGATGACACTAGCAGTCCAGGGATTCGAACCCACGATCTTCTGATCTCAGGGCGAACTCCCTAACCACTAGGACATTTATTATTATTATTATTATTATTATTATTATTATTATTATCATTATCATTATTATTAGTAGTAGTAGTAGCAGTAGTAGTTTTTTTTTGGTTGCCACTGTTGTCATTTTCATGCCTCTGTAATTCCTCTTGACTTTCAGTTTGTCTTATGTGCTTACTTGCATACAATTTCGAACTCTGTGTCTGTGAATCCTATGTGCTGGAGTCAATAGAATAAAATGTTTAAAAAAAAAAAACCCACACCTCATTCAACTAGCAACTAATTAGCACTACCGTTATGGCTTAAAATCAGAACACTAACACTCTGCTAATCTCTGTAGAGGTGTGGCCCACAAGGAATCCAGTTTGACATGCCTGCTCTACAGGGAACAACCTGAAATTTTAGTGCCCAATTTCTATTCATTTCCAAAACTGACACATAATTCGCACACAAAGTGTGTAAAAGCCATATGTCTTCTCAAGTAAACATATGCGAATAATGTGTGATCATGAAACATGTGATCACACGTTTTTTTCTCATGTATGCGAAAAATATGTGAAGTGTGTGAAAATGTCTCATAAGGATTTTAACGTTTCTTCAATAAACATTACATTTTGCCAATTAACAGTAACAGTGTATAAAATGAGCAGAAGTGTGTTGTCTGTAGATGTAGGTTGCACACAACTGTAACCTCGAATCATGGAAGTGACGGAAAAAGTAGGAAATTGTAGAAGCCATAATGATTTAGCGAGTCAAATAATATTCAATAGATCAATCAAGTTTGGTGGTTTCCTCTTTCAGACAGGCCTAAATCTGCGGTCATAATAGTTCTTCATGTATGCTCCTGCTTTGTTGGAATGAAAGTCCGTAACTACGATAGCCCTTTATGGACAGAATTGGACACCTGGCCAAGGCACATGCCTACTGCTGGCACTATCAAACTTGCCAACTGATTTTACACAAAAAAGCAGTAACTTTAACTACTGAATTTACTGTAAATGGTAAAACCACACAGGTTGAAAAACAGCTGACATGGGACGAATTGGGAGGACAGTGTACAGTTAAGCATCGTTTTTCTCATCTATTCATAAATACAGGATTGTGTATTTCTTTCAACAGCCATACTATTTCCTATACTGTATAGTAAGTTTGGCTACTGTACTGTACTGTTCAGATTAATCTGATTATACTTGTTTATACTGTTATACTGATTATACTGCTTATACTGTTTGTTCGGTTATACTGTTTGCACAGATTGCACATTTTTTCAATCATTGCACATTTTACCTACATTGTACAGAGCTGTCCACATACTCAGGACATGTTTGGTCAAATCAAACATTCAGTATTTCTTGTGGTAACATTACTGGCATATTGCCCACTTTCTCTTATTTTATACTTCTAAATTTGCACTGCTCTGTATGTCGCACAACGTCTTATGTCTATTGCACACAGTGGAACCTGAGCTTCACCATTTCATCTCTCTGTATACTTGTATATGGTTGAGATGACAACAAAGTTCACTTTGACTTTGACTTTGATGCCATGACTTTCAATGAGAACTATGTAAGGAATAACTGCAATCCAAGGGCAAGTCAAAGAAAAACTTGCGAGCTCAAAGCAGGTGTGCCAATATGATGAACTAGCTTGATTAAACAGTTACCATAGTCTATAATGTGACTTCATGACAGAATTCTGTCAATGAGTAAGTCACTCAGAATGTTTTGATGTGAAATGCTGTACTGTAGAGAAACTTGGTGACATTCTTTACCAAGGTGGTGATATGAACCAGGGGTTGCGATGGGTGTGATGCCAATATAGCCATTTTATTTACTTTCAAACAGAACTTACATGTTTATATGTAATGCTGATGATAGTAAGATACTTATAAGATACCTCAGCTTTGTGGATACGATAAAGATGGCTCTTTGGTCAACCCTGTGAGTTACACACACAGCTGACACGTGGATGAATAAACACCCTCGGGTTGCAGCATCTCACTAGATTTTATGAATTATCGGCTGAGAGAAGGCTCCTCAGCAAGAGTGTGTGTTCGTAAATCACTTTTGGCAGGAAGAGCCTGGCACTGAGACTTGTTTTGGCCTCGTGTTTTGTACCATACCCGTCCTTTGGTGCGGTTCTTGCGCTTGGGAACGTCCTCCTCCATCTCCTCTACTTCCAGCTCATGAGGGAAGTCTCCCACTAGCAGCTTCTGCAGACATAAACATAGCACACAATAGTGAGCCGTACATAAAAAGACGGCACTGCATTTGTATTGCTCCCTGTAGATTTGTACATAAAGTCTGCACATACAAACCACTAGCACAGCATTCTGTTATTTGGCATTCTGATGCTCTCTGTACAACTACAACTTCTGAACGCCAGCATCATAGAGAAAAAAAGTATGAAATCACTCTTATAAATACAAATCAGCTGTTTTCTAACTAACTAACAAGTCTGGTTTGGCTGACGGAAAGACGTACAAAAGGAGACAGATGATGAGAAAGGAGCTTGCCGAAACAAGCAAAGAAACAAGTGAAACAGCACATCACCACTCCATGAGGCTCATAAGGGAGCAGCTGACACCAGCACATAAGACACCAGTTTGTCACCATAAAGGAGTAAACTGCAGCGTTGTGGCCATTAGCAGAGCTATTGTCATCAGACAATGACACAGCGAAGGGTCACTATGGCTGGGATATCATCGTCAATCACTAAAAATCCCTCAGTTTAGTATGTTAAACATTCCATTGTATTACCTTCCCTACTCAGAAGTACATACTGGCAAACCTATTGCTGTGCTTATTTAAGATTAAAGACAAATAGTCAATCGATCACAGTTTCATTATATAGCATTTTAAGAATAGCTTAGCTTTATTTCCAAAGATATGAGAATGGAATATTAAAGGTAGGGCTGCAGAATATGGATAAAATATAATAACATTGCTATATATTGTGATTTTGATATGCCTTGCAATATGATAACCAGGACACACAGTGTTACTGATGTGAAGCACCACGCCACTGAACTCCCAAAGCCATTTGAGTTCTAGACATAATTCCAGCTCATTTCCAAGAGGGACACAGAATCAGATGGAGGGGAACATCCATGTATAATGTGATCAAACTTATAAATAATAAGTAGGGGTGTAACGCATGTAACGCAAAAACATAAAAAAAAACAGATTCATAAGTTTACATTTCTTTTCATTTATTTGAACATACACTCTCGCATAGGCCTTATTTTATCTAGGGCCAGTGAAAAAAAAGGCAATGGGATACAATTGGTTACAAAACTGAAAAGCATCTCCTATGTTATAAAAGTACAGAAATAAAATAGAATAATTAAATAATGAAAACTTGTGCATTAGAAAGAGTGTCAATTTGTTCCATTTAGGCTATATTTAAACATTCAAAGCTCAATGCTTCCAAAAAAGACAGCGACAGCCAGTACAATCAGGTACTGTTGCAGTGTGGCACACTCAGTTAGGCATCGACAAACTTGAGATAACCACAAAGATTAGCATGGTTCTGCGTTACATACATCAGTCTTTGCACATTCACCGATCAACCACAATATTAAAACCACTGACAGGTGAAGGGAATAACACTGATTATCTTTTTACAATGGCCCCTGTCAAGGGATGGGATATATTAGGCAGCAACCTGATGTGCTGGAAGCAGGAAAAGGGGCAAGTGTAAGTATCTAGCAGGTCTTCTGGATTTGTGTTGTTTGTCCCTACCAAAAGTCGCCCAAGGAAGAACGACTGGTAAACCAACAACTGGGTCATGGGTGCCCAAGGCCCTCTGATGCTTCTGGGGAGCAAAGGCTAGTGCATCTAGTCCAACCTCACACAGAAGCACAAACTGCTGAAAAAGTAATTGCTGGCTAATCACGCTAGTACAAGAAGTGTGAGTTTACAGAGCCCTGCATTAGAAATGATACTGTCAGCATTGAGGAGATGACTGTTACTCAGATTGAAGGACTGGAGGCTTGTTTTAAACACAAAAGTAGGTCAGCACACCACATAGCATAACATTAATACAGTAACTACAGTTATTCACCTCAAAACACGGCATAATCATTAACCAGCTTATTAAAAACAAAGACATTAATGACAGAATCAGCAAGCTGTGCTGGACATTTTACCTTGCATGTACCTCCATGTCAGGAACAGATAAAAAAAAATAGGTTTCAGGTCCAAATCTCACAAACAATATCATAAAAAATGTCTCTGATGATTTAATCATTCAGAAATGTTTGAAAAATCTGTGACATTCTGTCTTAATGTTACACCCTGCCGACTTGAAATAGGTGTGTTTAAGCTGGAAAGTCAGTAAACTAAGTCGTACATAGCACCTCACATTAAACTATTAGGAACAAATGTAACATTTTAATGATTTATTCTGTTTTAATGAATTTTGTTTTGTCTCACAACAACAAAATAGCAATCACCACTATTGGTTTGGAAGTAATATTTATTTAGTTAAATAAATTGAGGTGGGCTGAAGTTGGCTTTCTATCTGTATTTTCTATCTGGCTTTCTAGGGGCAGCTGGTGGCCTAGTGGTTAGGGCGTTGCCCCTGCAATCAGAAGGGTGTGGGTTCATATTCCAACACTGCTGGTGTCACCACTGAGGTACTCTTGAGCAAGGTACCGTCCCCACACACTGCTCCCCATGCGCTGCATCTCTGGCTGCCCACTGCTTCACTTGGTGAATGGGTTAAATGCAGAGAAAGAATTTCACACCGTTTACACTGTGTGCTGTGCTGTGGTGTGTTCATGCGTCACTATAAGGGGACTCTTTATTTCTATTGATATTTTATCAGCTTTTTATTCAAATTTACTATTACACCTTTCATGTTCAGGTGAGTTGGAATGTAACTGCTGTACCATTTAAGGTACAACAAAATTCTGGTGAATAAGAAGCTAACGTCAGCTTTGTGGGCTTGGTCTGGTTGCAGTGAGTGAATTGTGTGCAGCACAAGCGTGTTTACCACAAGCATCAGGGACAAAACACTCCACAGGACAGCAGAAGAGTTCTGCTTTGGAGGCCATGTCTCAGCACTTTCTAACTAAATGTGTGAAGAAATGTTTGGGGAAGTTTGGGGAAGAACCTTTTCTTTTCCAGCATGACTGTGCCCTCAGTGTACAAAGCAAGCTCCATAAAGACATGGCTGGATGAGTTCGGTGTGGAAGAACTTGACTGGCCCGCACAGAG
>JBBPCZ010000001.1:18242061-18269680 GCA_037974445.1 Brycinus macrolepidotus
GAATGGACACAAATTCCCACAGAAACACTCCAAAATCTTGTGGAAAGCCTTCCAAGAAGAGTGGAAGCTGTTATAGCAGCAAAGGGGCGACCAGCTCCATATTAAAGTCTATGTGTTTGAATGCAATGTCATTAAAGTACCTGTTGGTGTAATGGTCAGGAGTCACAAAACTTTTGTCCATATACTGTGTTCTGGAGGTCAAGATGCACACAGCATACAATAACAAAACATTGTGATTGCTTTGATGATCATTTTGCAGGCTTATATTACAGTTTAACAATATATTAAAATATTATAATATAAAATAATATAAATGTTAATGTATATATTGTCTTTAATAAAAAAATATTATATTATGAAGCCTAACTGATATAAAAACATTTTCAATTTTACAGAGCTAAAAATGTACATGACTGACAATACTGGCCAACATAATGATTATTATTATGTAATCTGATACGATATAGAGGTCTCGATTTGATACTTCCAACTGAGAGTGCAGATTTTTTGCTCCAACAGGTTAAAGGCAATTAAACAGTGTGAGTCTTAACTAAAGTACGGAGGACACACAGTCCTGCAAGAAAAGCAAACGCTTGAAGGAAAAGTAGAGCTCAAGAGAGTTTCCTTCCTGCAGGGCCCTGCAGGGATACAGGCAGCAGATCACAGGTCTTCTCCCTGATCAGCTCCAAGGTCTGCAGAGTGCCTCTTAATTGAGGTGCAAATTGGCTAATTGTCGACCCCTGGGATAGATGTCACGTCTGTTGCGTGCGCGTGTATGTGTGTGTGTGTGCCTGTGTGTGTGAGGAATGGGGGGAGGCCATGCTGAGAGTGATGAAAGCTCATCCAGGGCTCGTTCACAGACACACACACACTCATACGCTGGTCCACTTTCACACATAAATACATACATGTCAAATGTGAACACACACACTGTCCCGTCTCACTGTCAATACAATGGCCATGTCTCACTTTGTCAAACTCGCTCACGCAAAACAGCAAAACCGTCGCACGCTCACACACTCCAGCGTGCGCACTTTGTAGTTAACGAGGAACTCTGCCAGTGGGGGTGTGTCACTGCTGCAGGGAATTGTGTCAGTGCCAAACAGAGACACAGACACTAAAGAGAGACTGGAGGGGAGGAGAGAGAGTGTACGAGAGAGAGAGAGAGAGAGAGAGAGAGAGAGAAGCACGTGGAGTTGTAGAAGTGAGCATATGGGAATAGCAGTGTAAATCCTCAAGGGCTCAATTTCACAGAACTTATAAACACCCACTTGAGTATGCGTTCAATTTGAGGAAGTCGTCCCGGCGGGTAAAAATCTGCCGAGCGTTCGTACCTGACACTCGCTCATGGCCTCCTCCTCCTTGGTCTCCACCTTCTTGTCTAGCGGCTCTCCGCTGAGTAAAGATTCCAGCACAGGACCCTCAGGAACACCCCCTTCCTTCTTCAGGGCAGCCTCATAGTCTGATTGCACACACAAACATATACAGGCCAACAGCTTTATGGGGTTCTTTGATTAGGTGTAATAAAAAGAACCAATATGAGATCCAGGAATATATCCCAAATTAGGCCCCTATCCTAAAGTTTTCTTGTATTTTTTTTTTTTCACAAGGTCCATAAAGCCTTTAAAATGTTAGTCATCAAATAGCCCTTAAGAATTAATTAGAAAAATAAAGTCCTGTTACTGCGCCTTTAAGACTGGCCTCTGATCTGACTGGCCAACTTCTATTGTGGCTCATTCAAAAAAGCTGACTGAAACACTCCTTATAACTTCGGTGTAGGTGGGTGGGGCTAAACTACTGTAAAAGTAGTATAGTAAACATATCATTGCATACTGTATGACTCTATACATTTTTTTAGAGCATATAGACTGGGTGCTCATCTTAGGATACCCAACTGTAATATACTTGTGTGTTCTGAGTATCTGTATTACCAACAACAACATCACATTATGGCTCAGATGTCAAAAATCTTAACAGGGACATCCTAATGACTAGACTTCCATTTATCAAGCACTGATTACACTTTCCACAAATAATGGCACTCTCCATGAACCATGGCAAGTCATGCAATGTGCCCCCTTATCAATATTAACAATCTCTGTGTCTTACCTATCTTGAACTCAATGGGCCCTAGACGAGGATCATCCAGGATGTTTAACCGCTTTTTCTTACGCCAGCAGCGAGCCGGGTAGGTGTACAGCTGTCCCGGAGCTACGCCTGCTTCCAAAAGTAAAAACAGGGTCTGTTGTAACAAATGGGGCATCCAGCAAAAAAGATTCTTCACTTCCGCCATATGCTAAAGGTTTGGAAGTAGTTACCTAAGCTTGTAACTTTATTAACTAACTTAAATTTGATTTTTCTTCGAGATACTTGTACATTACAGTAGAAAACAGTAATACATTTATTAACATAGGGTGATATGGGTGTGGCTGCATGTCTACAGCATAAGCTATTTGTCTTTCTGCAGATGTATTTTGAAACCCTAATCTCACATTCTGATGTGCCCGGAGGCTTGGAGAACTGAACTGTCTTACCAAAGGAAATATTCAAGTCTATTCAAATGCCCCTTACCTCTTCTCCTATTAGACGACCTTGAGTTTAAAGCTTAAGCTATCAGGTCAGTTGAGCAATCGCACATCCCGAAAAAAAAAAAAAAAACATATCCCTGGCCTTTGAAGCTTCCAGACTCAATCTGCACATAAAGAAACCCATCTCCTCCACTCTCTTTCATGCACACCACCGTACCCACAGTAAGGTTCCCACCTGGGCCTCGGTGGGTCTTCTCCATCCATATGTAGCAGTTACTCTGTGCCACGCCTGTCTGCGAGTCCAGAAAAGGCAGGCGCATGGAGCGCTCGGCACACAGCCGGGCGTTGTAGCTCCGGCAGTGTTCAATAGCCTCGCGATAGAACTCCTCACCCAGGCTGAAGAGAGAGAATCAGAGATGGTTTTAAGGTTTAAAATCATTTTTCAATGATGAAAAGGAAGTTCGTTTCACCCACATTCATAATACAAGTAGAAACGGAACACGTCTATTTCTTTGTGGATCTTATAGCTGTGGTTCACCAAGAAATGAAAAATTTATACTGAATTTACAGTTTCCTCCTTACAATAACTGTAACTGGTCAGCTAAGATGTGAGCCCTCTGAAGTCTGCTTCACTAGTTTTGTACTGAAGCTACAAAGCTAATGTGGCCAACAAGTAATGGAAGTGGTTAAGTCAATTAAAGATGCTCATTTAGTTTGTCACACTGGGGTTCTCGGCAAATAAAATCTTTAATCTAGTCATGTATCGAATATTTTGAGATTGTTGTAGCAATAAATTAAGTTTATTTAATTTATGTCTGAACATTTTTTCCTTTATTTTTTAGACCATTTTATCTAGAGGAGCTGCTCTAATTCTATTTGCAGATAATTTGGCTTGTTTCAAGCATTCTTTCTCAAAATGAGAAAATTTACCTGCGTCGTGTCTCAAAACAACCAAAATGATCCACCAATAGAATAACAGCCTTTCTAGTTAAGAATCTTAGAATTCAATAAATAAATCTTATTCAATAATCAAAATGAAAAATATTGCTTATACTGAAAAGACTTGTTTTGACTTGTCAAGATACGTTTTTTCAGCGCTGTTCACATTTGCCATTTATTCACATTTACATTATAAAGAAAAGAACCAGTTCACTAGTTGAAAATTGGATGGGATAGTTCATAGCACTCAAAAAGGCACCAATCAACTTGCTGGTAAAGCTACAAGCATGGAAAGCCCGTTGAGGAGACACATGCAAATGCACAGTCTCCAAAACAACCTGAAATTGAGCCAAGCACTACATTTTGATTTTAAATTTGATTTTTAAGAGGGGTTTACAGGTCTCTATACCGATCAGCCACAATATTAAGAAAACTGACAGGTGAAATGAATGTCAGTGGGTGGGACATATCAGGCAGCAAGTGAGCAGTCAGTTCTTGAAGTTGTTGAGTTGGAAGCTGGAAAAATGGCCAAGTGTGAGGATCTGAGTGACTCTACATCTAATTTTATCAACATATTCTCTCCTGTTTTTGTGGATGGCCATTTCGCACTGAATGAAATACATGGCAAAAAACTAAATCACAGCAAGCGAAGTCTTCACATCAATAACCTTTATTTTTTTCTATGAGAAGATTACATGTCTTAAGCTCTGAGTGTAAGATTATTGTGTTTGTTTTATTAATAATGATTTTAATCAGTCGAGCTTGGACTTGTTATCTTAATTGAAGTTATTTATGACACAAAACAAGCATGAAGAGTGACTGATCAGGTTATTATGGTTTTGGTGTCAGTAGATAGGATTTTGAATCTGGACGTGTTCACTAATTCCAAGACGTCTTTTCCTCCTGTGATGTCTCACTGTTGATGTTGAGATACACCACAGGAAAAGCAAATCATACACCAAACATGTAGCCCCTCACATGTCAACATATCATAAAACTACTTAGGAAATATACAAACATAGCATTTTCAACATGATCATATTGTTTCCATACACAATAATACATTTCAGGCAGTTTAGGATAGTCTGTTTCAGGCAGTTTAGATTTTAAGGTGTTGGTTTCTGGTTTCAAGAAATCTTACTCAGCAAACTTTATTAACTCCATTAGCAGATATTTTTCTGCTTGCCATAAATTTACATCTCATTTTCAATATATTTTTATGTAGTTTATTCTCTAGTTTATGGCTTTTTTGCAGTGTAAGTACCATTTTAAGAAGGTATGCATTTGTTTATGGTATAACTGGGTTTAACCCACAGTTATTACACAGGAGGAAATGGGATTTCTAATTTAGTGGATCTTAAGGCTCAGGCAAGTTGGCCTGGCAGAGGGCCAGAGTTCCAGTTATTTGGTACCAGTTCCATGTTCAGCCATGTGCAAACAGTTGTAATTTCAAGCTGAAAACCTCTGGCTTTTCTGATTTCAGAACCTCCTCTACCTCCTACACTTCATCCCTTGCCTTTTTTTCGCCCCACAGACCTAAATCCATATTTAAAATCTCTCCTGCTCTTGCAGTTTTCAAGCTCGGACCACTAAGCTTGGTATACAGAGTAAAGCTGCAGCAGAACTTATTATCAGTCTATTCCTGCACAACTACTTCACGATACACTCAACAAACCCAGTGTTTCATTTAGGGCCGGTCTAGTTTTATTTTCACAGCTTCCTAAATTTGTCATGCACCACTGCCTTTCAACAGGGATGCATTTCCAGTTTATTCACAACTCAGACTATTTAGTCATAATAAATCTCACGTTTCATGGTCCGACGGCATGAATGTAAAAATGTAACATCAGCACACTTGTCTGGACAAGGTGGTGGGCATGCAAGAGCTCACATGTAAAAGAAAATGCCCAGTCGACATTTTAATTTTCTCCACCAGAGAGTGCAACGGGGGAAATGGATGTGAGCAAAGATGCTGAGGTGCATAGTATAAACACTGAGATTTTTACTGCAGGGTCTGCAACTAGACAACCCCCTCAGACTACAAATAGAGGCCTGGAGTTACTTACCTTTTGGTATTAAAGTTTTCAATACAGACCTCCAGGTTTCATTACTTTTTCTGTTACAGTTCTACATTTCAACCAAAATTTAGGAACACTTAATTCATCACTCTAACTAAAAACTGTCACTCACCCCACCTAATTCTAATTCTCTTCTATTCATTGAAACTAAAAGGTAGGACAAATTATTTTGGTGCACATGTATATGTGTGTGTTTATTTTTAAAAGTTGTTTAATCAAAAAGCTCAAACTTTTTCTTGTCTTTCACTATTTAAAACAGTTGATCTACGAAAAAGGTATGTGAAATATACCTTTAACACTTATTAATTGTATACAATTTGACCTTAAGGACCATGTTGTACCTTTCAGGGTAAATTTACACTGTTTGAACTTGGGGGACTACATTTTACCTGTACAGTAGCTTTTTTTCTGACTGAGTATGTAGCTTTGCTTTGCAGTAAGAAAAATACATCATTTTTCAATTTTTTATTTATTGTTGTTTTACTTTGAAACAAATGGAAAAAGTCAGGAGTGCAGATGGAACATGGAAATTGCCCTAGGTTTACTGGATGTTCCTTTACAATACTAATGCTCTTAAGCACTGAAAATATCAATGTTTATTGATAACTTTCAATACTGTTTTGATTTTTCAAAATCGCTTGTTATTCCAGCCCCATGTATGTATTTACTAGTGATGTGCAGGTCAACCTTTTGTCCATTGGTCCTGCAGGTCAAGCCTCGGAAGGGGTCAGCTTATTAGAAAACTTTGCTTGTTTGGGTGGGACAAGTCAAAAAGTGGCAAAAGAGCAGTTTGACAGAGTTTGGAGCTTCTTCCGTTGCTCCATGGTCCAGTTCTGATGTTCACATATCCACTATAGGCACTTTCAGCAGTGGACAGGATCGGCATGGCCGCTCTGACTAGTTTGTGGCTATGTGTCTCATAAGCAGCAAGCCACGATGCATTATGTGTTTGGACACCTCCCTGTCATAGCCAGCATAAACTTACCAGCAGTTTGTGTTAGAGCAGCTCTATTGTGGGATTGGACTAGCCTGCTTCCAACATACCAACTTCCAGAACTGACTGTTCACTTGCTGCTTAACTTATCCCACTCCTTGACAAGTGCCATTATTATGAGATAATCAATGTTATTCACTTCACCCGTCAGTGGTTGTAATGGTGGCAAATTGGTAGACTTGATCAGAATTAAAGGTACTATGCCAGGTACAATGTAAATGTACTCTTAGACGTACAACGGTGTTCTTGGGTGGTAGTAGCCTAGTGGGTAAAGACGGCATTTGGCAGACGCTCTTATCCAGAGCGACTTACAATCATAAGTTACAAGGACAGTCTCCCCGGAGCAACTAAGGGTTAAGTGTCTTGTTTAAGGACACAATGGTAGAAAGTGGGAGTTTGAACTTGCGATTTGGCGTCTGCCAAATGCCTCTTCTAAAGGTCCAGTTTTTAAATACTTTAAATAAGTCCCTCCCACCATAACATTTCAAAGTAAAAAGCCTTGAATTGAGACATATGATACAGAACTATGCTCCCTAATTAAAGATACTGAAGACATACCACCCCAGTGACATGAAAGGTACCACCTCATCTGACACTTGAGTACCTTTCGTCTGAGAGTGCGTGGAATGGAATGTATATCACAATGACAACACTAAGTTTTAGACATCTAAGGGTTACAGATATGACCTAGATTTGATATTTTCTTGGTTTGTACATTACTTCAACAAGAGCTGAGACTGTCAACAGTTTCCTGACAAGAAGAAACCATGAAAAAGATGGCTGTGTTTAAAAAAAGGAGTCGAGAGCTATTGATCATGTGGAAAACTCTGGATCTAACCATCTCCATACAAACATACAGCAAAAGCACACTGAGCTTTGGTGATACATCACAGCTCGCTTTAAAACAATAAGACGCACTACTAAGGCTGGAACCAGGGCAAAGAATGAAGCCAAATTGCATCATGCACCAATGAATACATGGCTAAACCAGCCCCTGGGATGGAAGCTCACACTAGCTTGAGGTGACGATGATGTAACCGCGAATGCAGTGGACACCATGATTGGTGGACTGATCCGTTTTTGCCAGTGGGACCCTGGAGGACAGCCTTTGGGCTCAGTGCTGACTCGGCACGACTTAAATATCCAGCCCAGCTCTAACCAAGTTCGGCCAAGCAAACACAAAGTGTGTTATGAGTATAAAACTTTCTCTCTTTGTTCTAACTTCGTCGGTTACGTGATCAGTTTGGATCAAAACATCTAAAATTCAAAAGTTTGTTCAAAAAGGTATAGGGGTGCAAAAACAAAAAAAGGCTTATTCTCCAGCTGCTCAGATGTTGTTGGCGCGCTTTGATCTGTAAAAAAAAAAAAACCCTGAAACTCATTATACACTGTCTTTACCATTCAACTGTTTTGACCTATCTGCCTTGAGCATCAAGCTAAAAGTCAGACTTATACAAAATCTTTTCAACTAAAGGTTGCCGTTACAATGAAGACAGTGTCAAAGCTAATAAAGTACATATTCAGCATCAACAGAAGTCCCTTACACATTGTCTGTAAACAGTTCTATAACACCACAATTTTTGAACTCCTATAGAGATTCTTCACTCCTTTCTGTTCAAAGCCTACTGTATAATTTAGCAGGATGCAAAATTTAACTTCTGCTTTTGGGTCTGACTGTTCTTTCACTGTATGAAACAGAGCTGAATCAATGCAATTAGTGCCCAAAAAAGGCTTCAAAGAAAGGGGCCACGGGTAGCACTAATATCCACATCCAAAATTAACTAATATGAACTTCTGTAATGTCGACTAGAGGTGCTTGGCATTCTGAAGTGAAGCAGACTGTACAGCAGCAACCAGGAGGCAGATGTGTGCAGGCATTTTTATCATGAGCGTACCTGTTCTTTATGACGGTTCCACTCGACTGCCTAGAAAGAGAACCAGAGAGAGAAGTTCGGATGAGAAAGAGGGACAAATTGCTTATTAAAGCCTGTGTCCTGACTCTCAACATTATAGTCAAACATATCGGGCCTGTTACAGACATCATTAATTATATTACACAGCAGAGAAATACATCTGTTCAGTCTAGCTTTAAAGTCTTTTATAGGTAATGCATACATTGGAACTGAGGTGTGAAGCACACTCAAAAACAGGAAGGAGAAGGAGTATGCATATGCTGTTTGAAAGTGTGAGTGTGTGTATGTGTGTGTGTGTATACATGCATACATACATATATATACATACATAGATAAATATATGAGTATATATATGAGTATATATATACACACACACACACACACACACACACACATACACACACACACTCTCAAAAAGCATATGTATACTCCTTATTTAGTCACTGGCCAAACTGCAATCAAGCATTTTAAAAGTGAAATTCCACACAGGTTTTTGATTTAGAGGACATATATTTTCTTCCTTGAACACAAAACATCAAAAACTTAACTGGGAGGGTGATTCAGATCCCCCACAATCCTTATTGCTTGCGAATAGACCCCATCAGCATGTTCATAGGTTCTAAGAATCCCCAGTAATCAACTGTGCTGAAACTCTGTCCAGTGCTTTCCAGTGACCCCATACCCAACGGTTATCTTCATGCTCGAATTCACTTTCTTTTAAATCCTTAAAAAATATAAACACTTTTGAGAATTTTTAGCAATCAGTTGATATTTGCTGACCAGGGAAGAACAAATAAAATTTTAAATCTGATACAGGAAATTTGTAGATGCTGTCATATCAATTTTAATTCTTTTAGACCATCAAGCCCTTTACAATGTGTGCAAACATACAATCATAGATAGATAGGTAGATAGATAGATATATGATGAACAGACCAAAGTCAAAGTCAGAGTGAACTTTATTGTCATCTCAACCATACACAAGTATACCAATAGAAATGGACTAAAAACACCTGCAATAAAATCTCTTTACATTAAAAAGGGGCCTATATCGTACATTTGTAGTATATTTCAGTACTGATGCCCACTTCAGATGTTTGTGCAGGTTTATGCACCACAGATTTAATATTAAAGTATTAGATAGCATGAATGAACGGGGCTAAACTGCTGTAGGCTGAAGACATGGATATAAGCACATGTACTGATTCTTGACATCACGAAAACTATTAGTGTGAATCTAAAACAGCTTAGTTTTCATATATGAGCTTTGTGGACTGGGGAGTGGAAGGTAAATTTTGGAACAGTATTATGGCCCAAAAAGATATGGGCCCTTTAATACACTATTTACATACATTTACATGCACTTTTCTTATAACTGGACAGTTTTGGAGATGGGAGATTTGTTACAAAATATAAAGTGTTTTGCAGGCGATTCGGTGTTGTGGAAAGGAGAGCGAGGCTCCTGGCAATAAAGGGAAAATCAATACGAAAAAGCAGAAGCCTGGAGCAAAACCAGCCAGAGTTTAACTCGTTGTTCGCGGCGAGGAGGGCATGAGCAGAACCCACCGGGAAAAGAGTGCATGCAGGCATATTTAGCATGTGGAAGTGATTCTCCCTCTTTGTATTTATGAGCGTGCTCGGAATAGTGAGGGTGAAAGAGCAGTTGGAGTGTGTTCATATGCATGTGTGCATGAGTGTGTTGGTTTTGCTTTTTAGCCGTGGACCAACGGCACTGAATTTTGTGATTACCCCCCCCCCCACACACACACACACACACACACTATCACAGCCTCATCCACTATCTCGGGCCCTGTTGTTCTAAAAGCAAATAAAATGAGTGTTGAAGGCAATGCAAGGAATTTTCATTTCATTTCATTGTTCAGAACATTGTGATATATTGGACATTTGCACACATATTCATTCACAACAGACCTCGGATGTCGTGTGTCATTCTGCAGCCAGTCCAACATGCTAAGGCACTCCAGGTCTTAGCAATTTTTCTCTGGAAAACATCAATGACCATTTGGAAAATGAACACTGTGGTAAACAAAAAGATGATATGCTTTTGTCCTATGAACATTTTTCCTCAATAGATTCTTACTGGATGAATTATGAGGCCATAGTAGTAGCTAAAATGCGGACACTCTCACATCCATACCACAATGCCGCTCCTAAAACTCTTGTGGACTTTAATCCTATACTTCAGCTGTATTCTATAACAACGGCTCCTCGACCTACTGCAGCATACGTCCACCACATCCTTGTTGGTGGCTCTTAGCAAGGTGGCCAGTGTTATGATATCAGTTCAGTGCATAGCTTGAATATAGTCATATTTGCATATAGTCTACCTAACAACGGTAACATTTAAAGGAAAATGTACACATACACTATATGGACAAAAGTATTGGGACCCCTGACCGTTACACCAACACGGACTTTGCATTCAAACACCTTAATCTGGAGTTGGTCCCCCTTTGCATCTATAACAGCTTCCACTCTTCTTGGAAGGCTTTCCACAAGATTTTGGAGTGTTTCAGTGGAAATTTGTGGCCATTCATTCTGTAGAGCATTTATGAGCTCTGGCACTGATGGTGGACGAGAAGGCCTGGCAATCTCCGTTCCAGTTCACCTCAAAGATGTTGGATGGGGTTGAGGTCAGGGCTCTGTGCGGGACAGTCAAGTTCTTCCACAACTAACTCATCCAACCATGGAGCTTGCTTTGTGCACTGGGGCACAGTCATGCTGGAATAGAAAGAATTCTTCCCCAAACTGTGTCAACAAAGTTGAAAGCATGGCGTTGACCAAAATGTCTTGATATGCTGAAGCATTAAGATTGCCCCTCACTAGAAGTGAGGGTCCTAGCCCAAACCCTGAAAAACAGGTGTGTCCCAATACTTTTCTCCATATAGTGTATATAACACATAGGAACATTTTTGTTTAGTACAGGGCACAACAGAAGTGCTATTTGGGAACGCATTCATTTTTTCCATAGAGAAAAAGGGGGGGGGGGGGGTTCTGTCTTCTGTCTTGTCACACCTGAACACCACCTCAGCGTCGTGATTGCTTGTGGGAAACTATTTACACAGAAAATATGCATATTTGGTATCAGTGACTTTATTTTGGTTCAGTTAGATTACAGATGAAAATAATGAATAATTGTCGCTATCTACTTTAATGAGTATATTGTCAAGTCAAGTCAAGTTTATTTATATAGCACATTATCATGCGCAAAAGGTGGTTTACAGGAATAGAATTAAAATAAAATAGAATAAAATCAAATAAACAAATAGAAGAAATAAAAGAGTACACAAAAAATCAATAAACAAAGACTGAAAGTGCAATAGAAGGGCAGATATTCAAAAGTAGCCGTTTTTTAGCAGTTTTTTAGGGCTACAGTTGGTGCAGATCTGATATTGATGGGCAGTTTGCTCCAGCATAGAACACTGTGTGTATTCAGTATTGTAGAAGTACTAACAATACACTTACACACACCAGGGATTGGCAATACTATTAATATCATAGCCAATATCCTGACATCAATACTGATGCTCATACTTTTAAAAATCTCCTACTCATTTCTACAGCAGTAAATGTGGACACAAAATTAGAAATGTAAAACCTTTTCTTTAGACTTTCCTTCAGTATTAAACAAACCACTGATATAACTCCATTAGATCTGCCATTACAGAGCATTTTCTCCACCTTATTTGTATATGAATTAGAAGGTGAAAGGAAAAATTTCTACACTAACCTTTTTTTTGCATTAGAGAAACATTTCTTTGAATATAAGGATGAATATTAAGCTTTTGCTTAAAGAAAACTCTTGGTGTTTTCATTGAAAAAAACTCTGAAAACTATTAGTCAGGATTAGACGTATTGATATTTAGGCCATCACTAATGTATGAACATACATTCATACAAACTCATCAAAAAACTCTCACACTCTCACAATGGCACATCTTAAGGTGTGGGATCTTTTAGGCA
This sequence comes from Brycinus macrolepidotus, assembly GCA_037974445.1. Classification (NCBI taxonomy): domain Eukaryota; kingdom Metazoa; phylum Chordata; class Actinopteri; order Characiformes; family Alestidae; genus Brycinus; species Brycinus macrolepidotus. The sequence goes on from JBBPCZ010000001.1 coordinate 18,254,498, forward strand.
GCAAGTGAACAGTCAATTCTTGATGTTAGGTCTCGTCCACACGGACGTTCGAATCTTGGATAAATGAACGCACCCTGAACACACGTTTTGTAGCTGCGCTTGATTGACTTCAGTGAGGCGTTATATTGGCATTCGTCTGACGCTGTTTAACGCCAGCCTGCAGCCCAATTTGTAGATCTGTGTATTTACCTGGGGGGGCAGTAATTATTCTGTCCAAAGTGTTTACATGTGGGTCTTCTTTGTGGATGGTTCTGCATTAAAACATGGATCCAGCTGTAGTCAACGTTATTGTCAACATTAAAAGGCATGATAGAAGGGCTCAGGTGCTGCTGGATTAACAGCATTAACTGTAGGAGTCAATGTTTCAGAGGAGATGATATATGCTATATGTGAGGCTTTTAATGGCTGGAGAAGAAAGGTTAGTGCCAGGGTAAAATGACTGGGAAGGTGGAGGTGGGTAGAATGTGGATCTGGTGTGTGAAGAGGGTGCAGGAAAGGCTGGTGACTGCAACTGTGCTGTTGAGTATTCATGAGACATATTCATGGGACAAGAATCATGGGACATATTCGGCCCTCCAGAACGTCAACCGAATGGCATGTAAACGCAATAGCAGTGTTTTCTTTGGGTTCGTTGGGATTTCGGCAGAAATTGACGACAAGAAAATGTTGCGTGCAGCGTTTATTTGACGCCACCCGAACGCGTAGCCGACCGAACGCGGGTGATGAACGCTCGTCTGGACGCTTTGATTTGCTCCAATGAGCAGAAAAACGTTCAGCATTCAGTTCGCGCTCACCTGACGCCACGAACGCCAGAAAAATGCCTGATTCATACATCCGTGTGGACGAGGCCTTAGAAGCCGCAAAACTGGGCAGCCATATCTGAGCCACTCGAGTATCTGAGCAACTTTTGACAATTGCTCCCAGGTCTTGCAGTGGTCAGTACCTACCAAAAGTGGTCCACAGAGGGACAGTTAGAGAACTAGATGCATTTCCACGAGAAAATGCGAAGTGTGATTGCATGGTTGCTATAAAACCAGTGTTTGAAGACAAAAAAAAAATTGTGTAAAAAAAAAAAAAAACATCACAGCTCATGTGGACCCCTGTCCACCATTAAAAGCGCCTACAATGCACATTTGAGCTTCAGAACCAGACAATGGAACAATGGAAGAAGGAAGATGGAAGATGCATTATGGGAAGAAGACAAACCGGTAGAGGCAGTGTGATGCTCTGGGCATTGGGAAACCAACTGGGATCTGCTAGGAAATCTTGGGTCCATTCATGTGGATGTTACATTGGCATGTAACACCTACCTAAACATTGTTGTAAACCAAGTACATCCCTTCATGGCAATGGTATTCCTAATGGCAGTTGCTTCTTTCAGCAGGATAATGTGCCCTACCACACTACAAACATTGTTCAGGAGTGGTTTGAGGAACATGACAAAGACTTCCAAGTTGACTTGGCCTCCAAATTCACTCAGATCAAGCATCTGTGGGATGTGACTGGCAAACTAGTCTGATTAATGGAGGGCCCACCTCACGACATACAGGACATAAAGGATCTGCTGTTATCATCTTGGTGGCATATACCACCTTTAGAGCTCTTCTGGAGTCCATACCTTTTCAGAGCTGTTTTGGCAGCCTGCAGGGCTTAGAAGGTGGTTCTAATGTTATGGTGTATACACAGACACACACACACACACACACACACACACACACACACAGACATTCCAAGTTTATGATCACATTTAGACCAAATATAGGCAGTCTGTAAACAACTATCAGTCTAGATCAACCACATAGTAACTGATTACTATCTAGTAATCAATTGGGTGTCTGTCCACTATGCCATTAACTATTATATTTTTTAATTTTACTAATTTTCCTCCGGTTCCTTCTTAAATAGTTGATTTTGGCAAACTGACAAGACCTGCCACTGGCCTCTTGCACTTAAAAAAAATCATTTGTACTGTTTTCATGCCCATTTTAAATGTAGCACCACTGTTCTGCTGTTGCATTCTGCCCATTCCAGCTTTGCAAGCCACAAAATGCATTTGCACCAGTCCTCAGTATAAGTCAACATTATAAAGTGCTTGTTATCAGAATCAGAAAAAAAACCCTCCATCTCTGAACCCATAACACACTCATACATAAGCATGCACAAGCCTTTTAAATACTGAGTGTGTGATGTGGAAAAGGCCTGGACTTAAAAGCAGCCCCACTAATTCTCAAAAAAGGCTCAGATACAAAGCTGCTGGTCTCAAGGTTCCTCCAGAAGCCCCTCCTCATGCTTGCTAAAACCAATCAGAATGCAGAGCCCTCCCTCTATCCCTCCTCCAGCCACCCCCCCGCCCCGCTCGCTCTGTTCCTGGAGCTCTCTGAATAACTCAGCCCTTCAATAATAAGTTGACAGCTGTAGAAAATGGCCGCTCTCGATTTGGTTGCTTCTGCACACAATCTCATTACATTACGCTGCGCTTGTGTGCCCTTGAAAGCTCAGTAAAGTGTTTTTGCTGGAGGATGCCGGAGAACTGACTGTATGAGGAAATGCACCGAAAATAGGCCACAGCAGCTAGGAGCATCATCAGGCCGCACACTCTAAGTTACCTGACGGATGCTGCTTTTGTTGCTGATTTAAACATACTCTCCAGAATTAAAGCAATAGTTTGACAAATGTACACAAATGTAATTTTCATTTAACCTCAAAGGCAGTTGTTTTCTTCTTCAATTTTGCTAAAACGGACTGTTGTCCGTCTGTTTCCCTGCATAATTTGCTAGGCCCCTTTACCCTTTTCATCAATGGGCAGGGCCCTCTAAGGACCACATTTGGGTGGTGGGTCATTCTCAGCACAGCAGTAACACTGACATGGTTGTGCAATGTTAGTGTGTGCGTACAGAAGGGCTGCTGGACTGACAATGGGCTGCCAACCAAAATATCTAGCCAGCGGTGTCCTGTGGCCGGAGACTGACTGCTGATAGAGGATGCCCAACGCAAACTGTGTAGCATTAGATGAATTATCATCAATAAATTTACATCTGCAAGGTGGACCAGCAGTCTAGATGCATCTAAAAAAGTGGACATAGTAAGCGGACACAGCCACGCTGGGTATTTTACTCATACAGATTTCAACACTGATCAAGTCAAGTCAAGGCAAGCAGGTTTTACTGTCATTTCAACCATACACACAGTATACAGTGAAATGAGAAAACGTGCCTCCAGGACCATGGTGCAACACAGAGCAGAACAGAACAGAGCAGCATCACAAGTGCAGACAGGACACAAGCGCAACAATACAATTAGACAACATACAGTGCAAATTAACAATAGTAACAGTCTGAATACAGTATTTTAGTTACTGTATTCTAGCAGCAAGGGTTGTTTGTGCAAAAATGCTGAGGTAGAACAGAGTTGAATGGCAATAAATAACAATAAATAATATATGGAAATATGGCATATATTATTTATTGTTATTTATTGCCATTCAACTTATCACTACTCATTGATACTACTCTCCATAATTTGGTGCAAAAAATAAAGACATCACATGAAAAGACGTGAAAAGACTCGACAGTTATTTTATTATTACTTTTTAAAAAAGGTAAATTGTTTCCGACATTTCCTGTACACAATTGCTACTGTCTAGTCACCAAATGTCTATGAGGCGGACTATGAGTCTAGGACCCTGGTAGGTGTACTTAATGAAGTGGCTGGTTGTGGTACGCCTATGCATTTTTGTCGACAACAGTAAGTCATGTCAGACCGTGTCATGAGCCGCATCTCCTAGTGAGGAAAGTGACTGATATAACGCATTAGTTTGTTAGCCTCATAGCTGCAGTGCAAAACTAAAGAACCAAACTTCATACACCAAACACGTCTTAACTGATAAAGTATCTTTAGGGAAAAAGGTAAATTGTGCAAATTTGATTTTTCACCAAATGATAGCTCTGAAACTTGTTTTCTGCCAGGGACCCCATCCAGTGTAAAAATAATTCCATGGACCCCCACACTCCAACTCCTCATCCTTAAGACACATTAGGCACTGGATACATTAGTCAAGTCAAGTCAAGCAGGTTTATTGTAAATAGGCAGATACACATATATAAGCAGATGATGTAGTATTTAAGGTAGGGGTGGGCAATATCATGATAGTATTATCATAAATGATAAACTGTCCCAGTATGGTTTTCTGAGCATACTGTGAATATTGTCTGTTCTGTAAGAACACTGGCCAAGTGCGAGCTTCATTATAAAGACACCACAAATAGTCTGGTTTAAATAGATTTAAGTTTGCAATAGATAATGAAATAATCTATTATAATGAAAATAATGGTTTAATTTGTAAAGAGCTGAATAAAAATCATTGTGTTCAGTTTATGAAGGTATTTTGAAGGTACTGTGGAACTGCTGGGACTTATCAATCCTCAGGAAAGCATGATCCTCATGGTTTGTTGAGAAAGCGTCTCTAAGAACTGTAAAATAACATTTTTGCCACATCCCCCACCCCTGATTAAAATGTTGGTCAATGATGAGAGTAGGGTATTGGCTCATATAGACTATTGGCTCATAAAAAACTGTGATTGATAGGCAATGTTTCTTTTGGATGTAATATAAAGCCCCAACCCATGTCACATCAGAACATAATGAATCATTGCTATACATCATGGACCACCATGAATGGTCTCTAGGGTTACAGGCCGGCACATCTGAAGGCTGAGCCTGGGTGGGAAAATCCAGACGGCAACTTTTAAGGTAGACTTTTGCCAGCAATGGGTGACGCAGATGAAATCAGCGAGCATCTTCAGCAATTACTCCTGCGCTTTGATTACATTTGAGTTCATTAGATCCCATAATTCAAAGCCGCTGCGGAGTGACAAGCGGCAGTTGTTGCCACGCTGGCAGCATGTAAAGCCCGCTTGGTGCAAAGAAAAAGCCTCCGAATTCTAATTCACTGCTCTTGTGAACTCGCACAGCTATTTTGGGTCGCATCTACATCCTTTGGAGGGGGGGGGGGGGTGGTTTATTCTCAATGGCAAAAATCACATATAAGAACATGCAACAGTAACATAATCATCGTGAGTTCATGTTTAAGACACAAGCTTGTGAAAATTATGTCTAACAAGACAAAGGAATAAGCAATGGGAGCCTGGAGGACAGGGGTATCTTTTTTGCCCAATTCTTTTAAACAGGCAAGAAAGAAAAAAGAAGAAAAAAAACACCACACCATCTCAAGCAAGGGGGGTGACTGGGTAAAATCAAAAGCAGGGAGAAGTGGGTAGCAAATAGCTAGGAGCATCTGAGCCCTAGTGCCAAGCAGAGGCAGAGGCACGACCCTCTAAGGTAGCAACTCACTCACTCACTCACACACACACACACACACACACACACACACACACACACACACACACACACACAAAGAAACCCTCTCCTCTAACCCATTTTATTCTGGACCAGTAAAGAGGACAGTGGAATGCCAGGATCCTAAATACACAGCTTGTAACTTGCTGACCACATCATCCCACATCTCACCAGCAGGACTCCAATTAGTCTCAATTAACACAGTTTCCCCTGTAACAGAATTGGAGGGCTCCCTCTAGAGGAGACAGTTTGTCAGTAGAGGCAAAACTTCATTCTGGTGAAGTGCTGGGGGGCTTTTTTGCTACGAAATCACAGAAAAGGGCACGCAGCCTTCATCAGCTACAAATAAGAAAGTGACACTATTATACATAATTAATCAACTGTTATCTAAACATCAATTTCAACCAAAACAGCAAAATCACTTGCAGATATATTAAAACAACTGTATTGCTATTTCAATTAAAAATTGAACAATTAGAAAATTGAAAGTAGACCTAATATTAGTATCTGTAACACACTTTTTTCCTCAGCGGTCATGATGATTGCAACCAAATGAGACAACCAGTGACATCTACTGTGGATGCACTTGTAGCACTGTAAAGAATTTGCTTTGTTACCTGTAAACAAATGATCATATTAACCTACACCAGAGCATGTCAAATGTTTGATGCTACAAATGCCCATAAAATGCTTTATTTTATGTTATTTATTTATTCATAAGTTTGTTTTGTGATGTAATGCAATCATTGTGCAGTCAAAGGCAAATTTTCAGAAATGGACGAGTTATCTTTCTGCCTGTCTGCCAGTCTGTCCGTCTATCCGGACATGCCAGACACTCAACACCTCAGACGAGAAGAGTCTGAAAATACAGGGTGAGTGTTCAGTCCTGATGCTGGATGTTGCTGGTCTTGTCCGGGGCCTTTCTGGGACTGTTTGGAGGGACAATCTAAGCACCCTCACACACACACACAAACACACACACACACACACACACACACACACACACACACACACACACACGCACCCATCCCCCCATCACTGCTGGAATTACACTATGCAATTCTCGAACACTCCTCCTTTTCCATCACCCACCACCTCCACCTCCCTCCCTCACTACACTACCAGTCAAATGATTTATCTTGTTCCTTTTTCCTCTCTCTCTCTCTGTCTCTCTCTCTCACAGATGTGCTGAAGCACTAAACCAGCATTCTGAAGATAACCAGCTTACTGGGGTCCTAAAGAGTGAGAAACACGGAGACAGTGTTATACAACCTCTTGACAAAAATGATAGAATCCCCACCAAGCTTTTTTGCTTCGTAACAAAGAAACAACCCACAGATATGACAAAATTTCCATTTAGTAGCTGAACATTCTGGCTTTGTAAAACATACCTGAATCAAAATAAAAAACTCATTTTAATTAATTAATATTTTTTTCACAATCAGTACTAATCAGTTAGTGGTACTGTGTCGCACCTCCTTTGGCCAGAACTCTTTGAGGCCTGGCCCTCATGTTCTCCATCAAGCCGGCTCCTATCTTTCTCAAACAGCAGTAAACAGACCCGCTTTGCAGGGTGGACCATTTTTCAAATTTCCACCATAAATTGGGACTGAGACCCGGATGGATTGTTGGCCTTGCCAATGAGTTGATTTGCCTTTCCAGAAGAAAAGCACTCTTTGCTTTGTGGTGAAATGCATCATCATCCTGAAAAATGACTACATCATCAGAGCTGTGTTCTATTGACAGAATGAGAAAAGCATCCTAAGTTTCAGTGTCCCTGTGGTTTCACTGTTGAGTTAATGATGGCCATCTCCACTGGTCCTCTACCTGACATGCTTTCAGGCAGTTGTTTTATTCAGGCAGTTGTCTTTATTTGCTTCATTAGAATGGCACCAGACCATTCTAGCATCATCCCTCTGGTCAATGCAGTTTGTGATTCATCCAGTCATCAACACTCTATGACTGCCTCTCTTTAGCCCACTGTAAACCTGTTTTTTCTCTTTAGGTGTAAGTGCTGGTTTTCCTTTGACTTTTCTGGATGTAAATCTCATTCATTTCCTACAGATCTGTCACAAGCACTGACTCCTGACTGACTTCAACCCATTTGTATTTCCTTCGTTTTGTTCTGCACTTTCTATATTCAAGACTTTGATATTGCTTCTGACTCTTGATATTGCTTTCTGACTCTTCAGCATTTTCTTTGACAAAATATTCCCATTTGCTTCATACTTGCACCAAATTTTTCACACAATTGACTGCGAACAACCAAAATCTTTTGCCACCATCCGTGTTGATTTTCTTCTTCCTGAAGGACTTTTATAATCTGTTCTATTGTTTCAATTGACCACTCTTTAGTTGACAGCATGTTTCCTTTCAATTAGCCGAGTCCAAAAGCTTGTTAAGGTCTGCAAGCACTCTCTTTTAACCGCAAACTCATTTGCATTTGTAGACTTGTGCCGGTATTTGTTTCAGAAATGCAAATTACAAAGTGATGCCATGTATTTTTACTCCATGTTGAGTAATTCCATCATTTTTGTCCTCTACTTGATCGAGTAAAAAATTATGCCATTTATTCAAATAATGTAATTTAGTTTGTTTGAGGAATATGTTTCACAAAGCCATAATGTTCAGCTATTAAACAAAATTTGTCATACTGACTTCTGTGATTTGCTACAAAGTAAAAAAGCTGGATGAACTTCCTTTAAGTGTTGTGATTCCAACATTTGTACTAGGGACTGTATTATTTAATTGCATTCTCCAACTGTTACCACTAGAACAGGCCCACCTATGGACTATTTATGAACAGTTACTACATGCAAGTGAATATGAAATTGTTTTCTTATTGTTAACAGAAATGACCGTGATGTTAAAATGTGTCTGAACAACCTGTTTAGTAAGAATATAATGTACAAATATCAATAAATCTTTTAGAGCTGTAAAACAAGTTTAGGTTATTAAACGCACGCTGCCTGTTTGTATGTTTCAGCATAAATCCTGTTCAGTACAGTAGCTGTAATTGGATAGGAAGGTCTGTATTAACAGTCATGGTGCAGATTTGCCCAGCTGTACACCTTCCAGCACACAATGAATGTACATACGCAGCACATAGCATCCAGTTTCTTCGCAACAGCATTTGTGCTTGGACGTGACGTCAATTGGCCAATACGCAGAATTCATATCTGTTGCTTAAAATCCTCTGAAACATTTGCCCATTATACTGAATTACGACCGCACTTTCGCTGGCACGGCCCTCTTGCATCCATAAATCAAGGCCAGTGCTGGGACATGTTCCTGATGTCTAGCCTCGCTCTCAATCAGTGACCTGCAGCGGTACAAGCAAAGACCAGCCGTTATCCCACCTCGAGCACGCTGCTGGACACGGTTCCCATGCCATCTGAGGCGCAATACACATCTATTACTATTCATCTACACTATTACAACACATTAAAAGAAAAACATTCCTGGTGTTTTGTGGGGGTTCCCCTTAGCAAACAAACCTGATTCAAGTGACCATCCAGTTGTCAATCTGGTGTACTATAGTAGAAAAAATGCACAAATCAGCAAACCATAAGGTCCCAACACTGGGAATGGAGATGTTATAATCTATTGTTTAATACTAAAAAAAAATCCCATATATCAAATAGCGCTTGTATTGCACTTGCCATTACCCTAATCAAACAAAATACAACTCATCAGCCTATACTGTGTTCTAGGAGGCAAAATGCAAAAATAAGCAGTGTTTTTTAAAGACCAGATCGGTGGACCCTAGCCTCGATCCTTGAGCCCCCTGTTTTCCCTGCTTGCGCACAAACCTCAGTCCAGGCTTGTTAATAAACTGATTGGTTGAATCAGGTGAGGAACCTTGGAAAACTGTGTACAGCGCAGGAGAGGCCTTCAGGACCATTGGTGGAAACCACTGGACTAGACCAATTTCCAGGGCATCCTCTAAACAAACAGATTCAATTCATTATCATTCATCAGGGGAGTTTGAGAGAATGATCCCATATAAAACCAATAAAACAGGGTTGTCAAAATATCATGTTTGTTTAGATTAATTAGAGGCAAAGAAATTTATTATAGGCAAAAAAAATTATTGGCAGATCTATATGATGCCCCTTGATCATACACGTCACTGTGCACATCACAAAGCACAAAGTAAATGACAAAACGTTGCTTGGCCCAGTTAAAGGAAAATTTACATTTGAAAAAATGCACAGTTGATAGGAACACTGACCTGAATTCTCTGCAGTAAGGAATTTTTATACCATCTGAGTAGTCTGAAATATCACCTCAAGGTACAACCTAGTTTAGCCCCTGATGCTACCATGAGCAACTCGAGCCACAATCGAACAGGCGTTCAGACGCAAGTCAATCTGTGACAGACTAACCAACTCAGCAGCTAAATGGATTGCAATGGACAGCAGGCCAATGGTAGTAGAGTCAACAGGGTTAACTGAGGCTTTACAAATGAACACAACTTACAAGCTGCCATTAAGAACTACGATTCTGTCCAAAATCCATCAGCTTTACAATCAGAATCAGAATCAGAAAACTTTATTGATCCCAGAGGAAACTGCTTATGTAATGACTGCCACAACACACAACACACAGAGACCAGTAACAATATAATAACAATATAATATAATACACAACTGAAAAAAGGAACAAGGGAGGATGTATTGGGAGGAGTCAATACATTAAACCTTTGTTCTGTGTTGCCTAAGCATATTTTGGCCTGTACCATACTGGTGAAATAGGTCAAAAGTACTGCAAGCCTATTGTTTGGTTATAATTATGGCCTGAGATAGTCTTTTTGTTCAATTAAATGAAAATGAAAGGAAAACATTGTGCCTTTTGTCTTAAACTGCACTATTTATTACTGTTGGACTATTACAATGTCATAGATAAAATGAGAAATGTATTGTCTTATTTCCATTGTCATTCCTGCTGAAATATTTCAGATTTCCTCAACTCATTAGATCATATTTTTGATCGCTATGACCATTACTGCATATGAGATGTTGACCTTTAAAGTTTATACCATCTATTATCATATCATCCAGTTGTCTACCAATGTCCATTTGAATATTTAAAAATTTTCTCATGGCAAATATTGATATAAGCTATTCGTTTTTAATTTATTTGATTATTTTTTAATTGCTTGATAGGCCTAATATAAAAGATGGAGTCTGTGGAGCAGGGATTTTGTTGGTATGGTCCTCATACTCATCAAGTTTAACATCTGCTGGATAGTCTGCCATCTCTTCTCTGTCTCTCTGCTTTCTGACTCAGATGCACCTGTTCACAGGTCTCTTTTGTGACAACATCCTTCTGCCTCTCAACAACCATTCACACTTGGTTTGTTTTCTTTGGTGACGTCTTCACTTCTGTCCATTTGGGCCAATATCGTGCCATCCCTGGATTCCTTTAAGAGGCAGCTCTTATGGATCCTCCAATGAAAATGGCTAAGAGAGGACTGTCTGTCCAGTGCAAAGAGATTTTTTTTTTCTTCCTTCAGCTCTTTAATAATGTCTGAGAGTCTGTGTAGAGGATCCATCCATGTAATAACGGCGAACGTGGAAGACCCATAAATCTCATCTGATTGAATGGCGTTCCAGCGGGTGGTCTGGGCTGCGCATTGCTGTACAACTCAAAAATGCACAGGCTGATTCACACTGACACACAAACACTCACACACACACACACACACACACACACACACACACACACACTCTGCACATCAACTCTCAGCAACACACTCCAACACAGGGAAGCTGTAGTGGTAACAGAAGATTCACGTGTAAGGGGCACGCCAATGCAGACATTAGATTCTTGCTATTTGTCTGCTTCAGAAACAAGCACAGACAGAGAAAAATACAGACAGTGAATACGCGACACACCCAAGGACACACACACTCTCTCTGTAATGGACCACTACACGGAAAATTACCCACACGCTGAAAGTAATTACACACGTGATACACTAACAGATATCAAAAGTACTCCGGGAACATAGATTCATGAAAAAAAAAAAGAGTAGGAACCTTATTCCTTACTGCTTTGGAATTGAAGCAATATGAGGAACATTTGTTTAAAAGCAGGCCCCATAGGCATTCTATGTGGAGGCCAGACTACAGCTGCATTACAGCATGGAAGACCCCTTTCAATCAAAGTGCCCTGCTCAGTTCAGTGCATTAAGCGTAAGTGGACCAAAGCTTGTGAGATTCTCAACCACGGAGTCCAAGCGCTTCAAAAGAGGTTGGCCCCAGTGTGGCTTCCATAAGTCCCCGAAACAAACAAAGGCCAAAGAAAGTGCCAGCTTAGATCATGATTCTAGCTTAGATCATGATTCATGTTTGATTGCAGTGTATCTCCAGGATTCACTCTAAATGGTGTGGGCGCGATCATGCTGACTATGCTGAATCACCAGGAACTGACACCCTCCCTCTTTCTTCCTTTTTTTTTGATTTGTTCACATGGCATGAACTAATAAGTTCATCAGCTGTCCGTCTTCTGATCTTCTCACAAGTAGTCCAACCTGCCTACAGTTCTGCGAAGTTCTGGGAAGGTCCACACACTTGTCTGCCACTCTGCACGATCTCGCCCCCCCTACAGAGGTGGAACTCGGTACCACGCATGTGGCCTACTGACGGCGGCTGTTCGCCATGAGGTCCCTGAGCTCCAGTGCAATGACTGACAGTCAGTTAGGTAGCTTTGGAGAAATAGGTCATAGAGCTAAAAATACCTATCTCTCTCTCTCTCTCTCTCTCTCTCTCTCTCTCTCTCTCTCTTTCTCTCTCTCTTTCTCTCTCTCTTTCTCTCTCTCTCTCTCTCTCTCCTCGTGGTGAAGACAAAGAATATCTCTGGAAAATAAAAAAAGGAAGGATGGAGAGAACAGCCCACCAGCCTCTGAAAGAGAGAAAATGCCCCTACAGGATTCTAGTTCATGTTATGCAAACAAATAAAAGAGGGGGTGGGGTGGTGGTGGAGGGGGGGAGCAGAAGTAGGAGAATAGTAAAAAAGAAAGAGCCAGGATGAGGGCTACACTCATAGGCTTCAGTGCACTTGACGCTGGGCCTTCTTCAGGCACGAGATCATATAGAATTCATTTTCCTCAAATCAGTGAAGCAAAGCGGAATAACTATCAGTACTGTCAGCAGACGGCATCCTGCCTCGGACGAAGCGACTGGGAGAGACTGGGACCTTCGTCCACCACGATAGGTGGGCTGAGATAGGAAGGAACAGGAAAAGTGAGCAAGAGAAAGAAACATGAATCTTTAGAGGAATCAACTGAATGAAACACCAATGCATCCTGCGAAACCAGTCCAGTGCTCAGAATTGAACTGAACAGAAACCAAGCAGTGCAAGACTGGACCGCTCAGGCCGGAGAAAAGAAGTGAAAGGCAGGAAAGAGATTAAAAGATGACTAATCCAGTTTCACAGGTATAAAAGATTGTCACTGAAGTACTGTCAAAGCCAGTTAACGTATAGTTGGTCAACCAGTCAAGAAACATTGTACAAAAGTATGAAATACCCAAAAGTCTGTGCTGTATACAACAAACCTCCCAAGGAAAAATTGCAGCCCAAGTTATTGTTCCAAAACTATACTGCATTTTAACTAGGTCCTTGGAATACGGTCACTGAAGGTCGACATGTCAGAGTAAATCAGCAACTGTGCACCCATAACAGCCCTTTCCATCGTCCTATTTTGGATTTCTGTGGCTTTTTTTTTTCTTTTTATGCGCATTCATAAATAAGCAGAGACATAACGTTTACATAAGAGCCAGGCCTAAAGGAGAGTTAATGATTAGAAAGCCTGCTCCGTTCCAAAAACTGACCAGTGAAATCAGTCCACTGGGTTTCACCTGCTCCCTCACAGATCTCCAACAGCAAGAGCAAACCAGCGAAGATCAGTTGGCCGAAGGCAACTTTTCATCTTTTCTTGTTATCTTTCATTCCGAGACGTGAGCCAGGACTGCCCTTTACTGTACTAGAGACAAATATAATATACCTGAGTAATATGGGCCAGCGGTCTGACTTATTGATCAGAATAACCACCTCCACAGTCAGGTAACGACACGGCCGCCTCCAGTCAAAGTGCCTCAGCGTAAGAGCCCTGCACCTTGCACTTCTACATGCGAGGCACGTAGGGGAAAATAAGGTGCCCAGTTTTTGTCAGGATTTTTCTAAAATGTCACTCTGCTCTGGTTCCATTTCACCCATGGCAGCAGCCTCAGCTCCAACACAGAGATGCTGCTGGTGCTGAGGCTGCCTCACATCCTCACCCTCACCCTCACCACAGGACCAGTTACACAGCATATAGTAGTTTAATTGTGGAGATACAGAAACACAGCCTAGAGGTCCCTGTCCTCCAGACCTGCTGAAAGCACAGCCACTGCCTGTTCCTCCTGACACTCCACACAAAGGAATCTAATGGAAACTTGACAGAACGTCCGCTGCTGCATCTCCCTCAGTGTTTTTTGGCTGCCTTTTTCATTCCTATGCATGCCAGAAGAGAGAGGAGGAAAATTAGAGCTACTCTAGCCCAAATATCGCCCAGGAAAACAGTTGTCAGCATTTTGCGTTTTTACGCACTAGGAGAGTTCGTAGCGTTTGTTATTTTTTTTTTTCTTTCTTTATTAATTTTATGTTGTGTTACATTTTTTTCTTACATTTTAAAAGATACAGAAAAAGAAGAAGAGACGTGTGGAGCCGGATTCCCACAGTTACCCAGGCACAGTCAGCATACCAACGAACAGTGTGGCTCCACACACACACACACACACACACACACATCCACACACACACACAATGCACACAGGTGAAATCCCCCCCCAGCTGCAAAAACGAGGGGAAAACAGTCGTTTCTGTTAGAGACACGACTAAAACTCGCCGGGTCCTCATGCAAGTTCAACCCGATCGATGTATTGAACCGAGGGACGCCCGGACGCATTAAAAGCCACTTTAACATTCCTCCATATCGGCCGTGTGCAAAAAATAAATAAATACAGGCAGGGAAATAAAAAATCTCCCCTGCGCTCCGGATCACAGCCCTGTTTGGCGAGGATGCTGAAACACCAGCATCCTCCGTTCCTGCCTTTTCAGCACCTAAAAACCCACAACCTCCAAAATCCTTACCGGCAACACTGACTTTTCTCCCTGTTTTAGCAATTCCCTGTCATTCTGATCATTCCCACCGCCAGCTCTCCCTCTCACTCTGAAAGACAATAACAGCTGTAAATGTGTCTACTTACGATTTCAGAGGGTTTTGGACCGCTGTGGCCATTTTGATATAGAATGATACAATGTAAGGCTGCAGATCCCCGGTATTGTACATCAAGTGTCCTAATATACCAGCAATTTCAATTTCATTCATTCTCAGGGGCTGCGGCTGAACGAGCCAGCCAATCAGAGCGGGCCCCGCGAAATGAGGCTCATGGGAAATGTAGTTTTTAACATCGGGCCGGATTAAAGAGGGGGGCGGGTCCATACTACAACGACCAGAATGTAGCACGACTTATGTGTCCAGCAGTCCCGCCTCGAAGCCAAAACACAGACTGTAAAGTCAAGGTCTGCTTGGCTATGCATTGTATGTCCCTGTGTGAGTGTGTGTGTGTGTGTATATATATATATATATATATATATATATATAGGTGTGTGTGTGTGTAATGTATATATGTAATGTATATATGTAATATGGACATAAGAATTGGAAATTGGGACACAACTCTTAATTATTGATATTCAGCGTACCAAGACATTTTGGACAACACCATGCTTCCGACTTTGTGGACACAGTTTGGGGAAGAACCTTTTCTATTCCAGCAT
>JBBPCZ010000001.1:18273419-18286796 GCA_037974445.1 Brycinus macrolepidotus
TCCACAAGATTTTGGAGTTTCTGTGGGAGTTTGTGCCCATTCATTCTGTAGAGCATTTATGAGGTCAGGCACTGATGGTGGACGAGAAGGCCTGGCTCGCAATCTCTGTTCCAGTTCATCCCAAAGGTTTTGGATGGGGTTGAGGTCAGGGCTTCTTCCACTCTGAACTCATCCAACCATGTCTTTACTGACCTCACAGTCATACTGGAATAGAAAAGGGCCTTTTCCCAAACAGTGTGTGCACAAAGTTGGAAGCAGGGTGTTGTCCAGAATGTCTTGGTATGCTGAAGCATTAAGACTGCCCTTCACTGGAAGTAAGCAGCCTAGGCCAAACCCTAAAAAACAGGTCTGTCCCAATACTTTTGTCCATATAGTGTAGATTTTAGCTTTTATAGACCTTTGTACTGTTGAATATCAGATGACAATCCAAGTTTTCCAGCTTTAGGAGTCAATAAAGTGTGGTAATAACCATAAACATCACATACTGGGCACTTTACCAGAGGTTCAGTCAGGAAAAGCCCCTCACTGTCACCACCCTCCCTCCTCCATTCATGCTGAACACAAAAAAACAGAGGAACTCACACTGCTGCCAGCCTGTGTGTGTTGAGTACAGTCAAACCACCCAACCAGCTCGTTTTTTCCATGGTAAAACTTGTTCAGCATGTCGGAAATGTTGCTAAAAGGGATGGACGAAGTGTCTCTTTCTCAGCATTCAAAGAAAGAAGAGAAGGAAGATGAACAAAGGAGTTTTCTCTTAGTGGACGAAAACGAAACCCTGAAGGTAAGTGGGGCCAACTTTACCCTAGCTAGCACAACTTCAGGGCAGTAAAAATAACCTTTTTTCACTACAAAGGAATTCATAACGATTTAAAATTTAATGAGAAGGGTTTTCCCAGCTGTATCTTGTCAAAATATTGGTCAAATATTTATTAATTTGAAGGGTTAACGTTTAAAAGCTAGCCAAGTCCATACTGGGAACCACATGGGAAGCTAAGCTAACATGTCTCATATTCTTGCCTTTTTTATTAGTGTGCCTGGCTAGGGAGCACTCTTAACAGCTAAAGTTTGTAGTTAGATATTAAACTGAGAGCTGAACAAACTAAAACAGCTACCAAATATGCATAACAAGGCTGTATTTCTGTGTGTAGAACCAAAATTGCTGTGCTAGCCCACCATGCTACCACCAAGGTTTGTTTTTAGCCACCTAAGCTAACAGCTGATACTTTTAGGCACTTTATTCAAAGATGAGTTTAGTACAAACTATGTGTGAAGAACATTGAAGTTAAATCTTGAATTGTTTTCATGGCCACACATATTGTTTCGGTTTGTTATTATCTGTTGTGTCAGTAGAAAGTCCCTAATGTAACGTGACCACCTTCCTACTGATAATTAGTCAAGCAAGCCTTTGAACTTCACAAAGACAACAAAGACCAGTACTGAAGGAATAGCCATGTGTTATTACACTTGGAGAATACACTTGGAGAATATGGACAAAAGTATTGGGACACACCTCTTAGTTATTGAAGGCTTCCAGTTACTTCCAGTGGTCAATCTCAATGCTTCAGCATAGCAAGACCTTCTGGACAACACCATACTTCCAGCTTTGTGGACATAGTTTGTGGAAGGCCCTTTTCTATTTCAGTATGATTGTGAAGCAAGGTCCATAAAGGCTTGGTGGAATGAGCTGGGTGTGGAAGAACTTTACTTTGTGCTTATTTCTACTACTTATATTCTGTTCATTTACAAAGACACATTCCTTGTGCATGGCAATATACCTGGCAATATAGTGATTCTAATAGTGGCCCATTTGTGTATCATACTGCTACTGTTCCCTCTAGCTCTGTAGCTTTTTTTCTGTCTGGCAGGTAAAGGATGAAACTCACTTCCTGCAGAAGTTGGGCTGCAAAGCTGGGCCAGGAGTCAAGGTCCTGTCCATTTTTGGCAACACAGGCGATGGCAAGTCTCACACCCTCAACCATGTGCTTTTTGATGGCGAGGAAGTCTTTGCCACGTCTCCCTCTCCCAACTCCTGCACAGTCGGGGTGTGGGCTGCTTACGACCCGTGCCTGGGTTTGGTGGTGCTGGACACGGAGGGCTTGCTTGGTGCCTCTGCACAGCTGAACCAGCGAATGCGCTTGCTGCTCAAAGTCCTGGCTGTGTCAGACATTGCTGTGTACCGCACTCGGGCCGAGCGGCTGCACAATGACCTCTTCCAGTTCCTGGGAAGCGCTTCGGCCGCTTACCTGAAGCACTTTACCCCCCAGCTGCGTGCCCTCTCCAGCCGCTGTGGGCTGGACGTACCCCTCTCCAACCTTGGGCCTGCAGTGGTGGTGTTCCAGGAGACCATGCGCACTCAGCTGCTAGGCCATGGTAAGGAATCGGCACAATTTTACACAGAAAAGTAAGCGAAGTGAACTCCACAGTAAAAAGAAGCTGCCCTTTGCTGTTTGCCATAACTCGTGGGTTATGTAATTATGTGATACTCATACAGGCACTATGGAGGAACTGGGTACACAGCAGTAGAATATGGGGGGGGGGGAAACAATGTCTGAAAGTAGCCTGCAAATTTTATTTTTGGCTTAAAAATGACTGAATATTATAATCAGTTATTTAAGTGATGGCTTGTATAGTTCCAGTACTCTATATTTTATTCATTGCATTACTAATCAAATGTTAAGCATTGGGAAGCTTTTTTTAAACCACAAAACTTGTGCCATAACCTACAATACATTCAGTTGGCAAATATTTTTAATACGTTTTTCGAAATGGTTAAAAAAAAAAAAAATGTAATTATAGTTGATAGGCATCCACAACACCTCACCACTGAGTGCTCCATCACGACAACTTAAGTATTTATCGAATATCTTTTTTGGGCAAAATACCAAACACAAAACTGAACAATAAACAGGTAGATCTGTGAGTTCTGCTCTCATTTTAGAACACATCTTCTAAAAATGCTTTACAAACGCTGAACTACTCAGACCACATCTCTGTTATGCTGATCCCAGCATACAGACCGCTAGCCAAATAGAACAGCTCAATAAAATAAATAAAAGCCGCTTAAACAAATAAACTAAAACTGTAATTGTCATAAATAAAATGATAATTGCTAATTGATTAAAAAAAATTGGTTGGGGGGGAAAAAAAGTAACTGAAGTTTATCATTTTTGTATGGTCCTGTGTCACATTTACTTCTCACCCCATTAGTTCTGCCTCAGTTTATCAATACTGTCCTTGTCCTGGACCAATCAGTGATGAAGGGGAAAAAAAAAAGTCATCCCTGGGTGACACATACACTGCTCTCTGCTCTCACATCTCCACACTTTCCTCAATGCCTGTGGTCCTGTTCTTGTATGCACTTTAGCCTGGATAGTTAGACAAAATGTCAATTTCTATTTCAAAAATATGAAATGTACGAAATCTTTAGACATACTCATTCTCGTTCAGTCATTTAGTGAGCAGGTTCTGAAAAGTTCTGGACTCAAGTTACTACAAGTTACAGCTTAAAATACTACTTGTGATTCTCAGCCCTGAATCCCATTAAAACTGTAATTGCACATCCCTCACTGCCCAGAATTACCACTGTGTGTGTATTGCCCTGACAACATATACACCTCATTTCACTGCTCTTGCTTAATTGGAAAAAAATGTCGTTCATCTTATTAGAGGGCAGTTGTTGGCTAAGTAGGCTACACATGTTAGGTAGCGGGTACGGTAATCAAATTAGTAATAAAGATTGATTTTTGAACAGGTTGAATGTTGCAGTTTAAGTATTATGTGTATTGATTTTCACTTAATAATGCCATATTATGCATTTAATATAGCTATTGATGTATGGCTCACATGGAGTGATGGATGGGTTGCGTCTGATGCAATTCCAGTATATAAATAATTTGAATTGGCACAATACTATGCACTGTTACAATTCTGTTTAATACCATACTATGCACTAATGTTTTGTTTTTAGTGGTACAGTTGTGTGCACAATGGATGATGTGTGTTTAAGTGCATTTTTAAATGTCTTTGATATGGCTCACCTAGACTTATTCTGAAAACGCTGTTTCTAGATTTGAACATAGAAATGTCTTAGGCCTATATGTCGATACAATACAAAGCACTAACGTTTTTATGCATTTACAAGATACAGTATATCCTATGTTGATGTATTTCACTGTATCTGTAGCTGTAAATGTGATTTTTTTTTTTTTCTTTTCTTTTCTTTTCATATTTCAAACCATATTTCTCAGGACCCTCATTGGGGATCCTTTTCGTTTACTGGTCCCCATTCCAAAGTAATTTAATTGCCCTGTTCTGTAGCAACATACAGCACTTGAGCCACTGACTATTAATACATTGTCCTTGCTGGATATTTTAAAATAGTTATGATTAATTTGAACTTTCCTAAATCAATGCAGCAAAGTCAGCTTTTTTAGACCAATGTGTTTTTACACCCCGAGAAAACATTGTGTAGCATTAGGTAAGTGAATTATTCACTGATCATTCTGATAGAGATGTTTTATACGTATGTTTAGACTGTAGTTGTTTGCTTTAAAGAATCAAGCATGTAAGTAACCATTTCATAATTTTTGGCTTAAACTAACTTTGACTGAATAAACTAGGGGTGTAACAATGCATTGGAAAGTCATATCACAATTAAAAAATGTGACAATGAGTCATGGAGAATAAGCATTCTATTAATTATGATATTTGATGTAACTCTATTGGTTGTAGTGTTCAACCAGTGCCAATCAACAGCCCAATCCACCACATCCATGTCATACAGCTCTTCTCTTCCAGCTCTAGTTTCATTAGTAAACGGTGTCACAACTGAACACAGTTATCATTCCAATTTTGTTCTGTATATATTGCAAGAATATTTAATCATGAACTCAGTATTGAATTAACTAGTATTGACTGAGTTGCTGAATGAGGAGGCTAGTGAGATCTTTTCCTCACCTACAGAGAGCGATGTCCCAGCAGATGTCCTGCTTCAGAAGCGTTTCCATGACCTGGGCCAGAGCATGGAGGCCTTCAGCTCAGTTCAGTATGTGGGCACACAGACCATCAGTCCCCCTACAAACTACTCCCAGTTGTTGGAGATTATCAGGCATCAAGTGAAGAACACAGCCTCCCGAGCCCCACGCCAGCCGGCCATCGTCTTCAGTGCATTGCGGGTAGCTTTTTTTCCCTATTTATGTCTGTGTCTGTATCTGTGTCTGTATCTGTGTGCGTGTGCGTGCGTGCCTGCGTGTGTGCATGTGCACTTATATGATTTGTTAAACCTGTACTGTAGTTTAAGAGAAGCATATATGAACCCTTAGCTCTGTGAATTGACCTCCCTGCCCTGTACTTCTGTTTTAGCTTTTGAGCGATAGGTTCTGTGGGGAGATCTCAGATGACAAAATCGGCATATACTCCTTCTTTCCCGATGAGTATTTCACCTGCCCTTCTGTCTGCCTAAGCTGCAAGTAAGTGCACCACATTTTCGTGCTGCATTAGTGGATGTGATCTGGAAGAGTTAGTGATCTGAAGGGTTGTATGTTTTTTTATGGAGTGCTGCATAAATGTGCAGGCTTGCGTCATGTACTAATTTTATCAGCGCTTGGTCCGGATAATGAAACCACTCACAGTGTTTTAGAGGTCACTTTCAGGGATCACTATTTAGCTCTCCAATTAGAAAGAAAAAAGAACATTTTCTTTTGGCTTCACGAACCCCAAAAATGGAGATCACTATGATGTTAAATGTGATTCATATTTGAGTGTGCTTTACATGCATTTGGTTGTGATGGTGGTACAGAGAGCTTTAATCTGTTGTTTTGTGGATTAAGACAGGAAGGTGTATCTATAATTACTTTTTTGTGATTTCAGCGTTCGATGTAAGAATGGAATGAACCACCAGAAAGACAGAGTACCACATCTGGCTGATGGACTGTGTCAGTATGCCCATCAGTACAATAACAAAGTCCTCATCTGTAAGGTAATTTAACATCACATTCAGTACCTGTTGATGTCCAAAAGAGCACTGATATAGACCTTATATATTAATGTTTTTCCCAATTCTGTAGAGATGCTATGAGGGTGGCAGGGAGGTGATAGTTGTGCCCAAAACTTCGGCCTCTTCTGATAACCCTTGGTTTGGTCTGGCCAAGTATGCCTGGTCAGGGTAAGTGAGTAAGAAACTAGGCCTTACCCCTTATTTGATTCATTTCCTCATTTCACATCCCACTGTGTTCTTGTGCAGCTATGTTCTGGAGTGTCCAAACTGCGGCATCATTTACCGGAGCAGGCAGTACTGGATGGGGAACCAGGACCCTGAGAGCAGCGTGGTGCGCCCTGAGGTCAAGCACGTCTGGCAGGGGGTGAGTCATTAATCTTTCCTTGGCTTCCATTTTAACGTAAATGCCCATAAATCTGTAGGAAACTCACATTCCGTCTGAACTTTGTAGTCGGAGCTCTTCCAGACAGACTATCAGAATGCTGCTCAGCGGGTGCTGGACGGGGTCAACTATGTCATCCAGTCAATGGCTGAGTACAGTGCTGGGCCCACCAAAGCAGTAACTGCTTGGATCACGGACCAGGTGGCTCCCCCGTACTGGAGACCTAATGCAGAGATCTCTGTAAGTTAACATCTAGTGTTTCTTACGAAATCAAAAGTGTTAATTTGGAGTTCTTCCCCACGTTACTGCAGTAGAAGCCTCTACTCTCCTGAGAAAGCTTACACTAGTCAAGTCAAGTCAAGTAGGTTTTATTGTTATTTCAACCATATAAACACAGTACACTGTGAAACAAAACAACGTGCCTCCAGGACCACGATGCAACACAAGAAAAGAACAATCACAAGGCCACAAGTGCAGAGAGGATGAAAAGAGAGTGCAAGAAAACCAGAAAAGACAACATTTAGTACAATCGACAATAGCTACGCTAGATGTTTGTACAGATTTTGGATGATTAGTTCTGGATCTTAAATGCAATCCCAACTTATCCCAAAATACTAAATTGTGTTGTATCACTGATCCACAAGTGCTGGAGCTTTACACCCTCTAGCTGACACTTGGCATGGGTATGGTGAACTGGTAATGTGTGGCTGCCTCAGAGCTTCCCATTCTGTTCGCAGTGCTTTAATATTAATTATAGGAGCTGTAAGTGCATAATAGCTGGTGTCAATCGTGGGTGTGCCTAAAAATATCTGAATTCACTAGGAAGGAGTGTCTGAATACTTTGTAGCACTGCAGTGTTCTGGATTTTGTAATTCGACTTATCAGCTAATTACAGAGGTCTTTCTGATAGAGCTGAACGATTTTGGCGGAAAAATTTAATTGTACTTTTCCTGATTAATGTAATGCAATTCTTTTTCTATAAGTCATCCAGGCCTGTTATTTTTCCTCAGAAGACAGGAATATCTGCTCTTTCTGGTGTGAGGCTTAAACGCTAAATCTAGTTTCTTATACTGCCAGTTGGTGTTTGGTTGCTTTTTTATTAGTCTTACTCATCTACATGCAGATCACAAGCTCCATATAATTTCTTATACATAATTTAGGCAGTAAATGCAGCTTTAAATAACTTGTGTGATTTGATTTTTGCACTCTTTCAAATTGTGATTTCTAAATGAAAATACAGTGCCACCAGAAAGTTTTCACACCCCTTCACTTCTTCCACATTTTGTTGCATTAGGTGCTTCAACAAAATATTAAGCAACGGGTGTAAATACTTATGAAACACTGGATTAACAAGCTTTTGGCAAGAAAAAGAAAATTGCACATCTTTCTAAAAAGTTTTTGTCTTGTCATTATGGGGCACTGTGTGTAGATCTTTGAGGAAAAACTATACTCTAATCTATTTTAGAATAAGTCTGTAACATAAAATGTGGAAGAAGGGGTGTGAATACGTTCTGGTGGCACTGTAATTTGTACTTCCTACTTAATGAGTTGACATGATTATGTAAGAAGCTGGAAACACCAATCTTTGCAGTTCTGTGCCCCCTCAAGGACCTGAGTTTGACTGTCCTGGCTTAAAGGAAAAAATTGCTTTGTTTCTGTGTATGAAATTCAGGGCTTTTCCATTGTATATCCTCTGCTAACTATGTTAGCATTTTGGCAGTAATATTCTTGTAATTATTTTATTCTTAAATAATGTGTGAAATGGATTGAGGAAAATCTAGTTGGATGCAGCTGATCCTCACTTGTAACACTCCCCTTGTGAAGGAATGTCATCACTGTAAGCGAGCATTTGAGGAGGTGGAGAGGAAGCACCACTGTCGTTCATGTGGAGAGGGCTTCTGCCAGGCCTGCTCCACCCACAGCATGCCTGTTCCAGAGAAAGGCTGGGGTAGCAGCCCGGTAAGGGTGTGTGATGACTGCTACCACCAAGGAGGAGCTCCACAAACTGTCCAAGGTGAGAATACAAGGCTCAGTGAAGAAATCAAACACAGCATCCAAAGACATTGCTGCTGAAATGTTGCTCGGTGCTATACTTTGCTGTAGTGGCATTGTTTACTGTTCAGATAGCATGAAAACTCTAATAACAGCAATATAAGCAGAGCTTTCAGATGATAGAAGGCTTGAGTTATGTCGATGTTGAATAATAATCAATAGCAAGTAAAGATTAATATAAGTGCTACTGCAATTTCTTGGATTTGAGTTGTTGACAGGATAATTTTGTGATTGCATACTGCATGCTTTTTTCATCTGATTTACTGGACATAGTTTGTTTTTCCAGTTAAACCCCAAGAGATTCATCATCATTATTCTATTGTTGAGCAGGACATACTTGTTATATTTAATATTTTATGCTGTTGCTGCTCTTGCTTCCTGAAGTATCCCAGACAGAGCCTCAGACACTGGTGGCACGCAGGGTGACGGAGATGGCCCAGTCCACGCTACACATGGTCTCCAATGCAGTGGACTACCCTCTTTGTGAGTGTGCCAACCACAGAAAATAAACATTCACCTCGTTCTTGTCACATGGCAAGCTGTGAATCCCCTTCCCTTCTAATCAGTGATGTTGCTGTTCGTTTAACACACTAACCCATTGTTTTCCTCTTACATAACTTTACAGTGGTTGTCTTGCAGTTACAAAGATATTATGATGTGTACCTTCTACTGGTTTCAACTTATGCCAAGCTAGTTTGGAGTAATGGCAGATATAAAATAAAATGAAAGTCCAGTGATGAAGTACATGTAAAACCATAATGTGAATTGCATAAGAATGTCATCGAAACATTGTTTGGTATGAAGGTCAAGGGCAAAACCAACAAAACTTTTTACAATAGTTCACATTTCCACATTATAAAACATTTACTGTTTAAAACATAACTGCACTGTATAAAAGAGCTTTCATAGAGTACATGTGAAAAACAGCTTTTTGTAATAGAATTTTATTGAACATGCTCTCTCAAACTTACTTATAAAGCGAGTCTTGAATAATATCAGAGACTGAATGTCACCGAACAGTGCAGAATTCTAGCCCTCTAGGAGCTGGTTTAAATCAAGGAAAACCTCCTTTTGATTGTTTATTTTTAAAGTTGGGTAGGACCTTTCCAGGGATGTTCTGTATTTTTTTTTGTTGTTAGCTTGTGAAGTGGAGCTAATGTTACTGACGGGAAGTCTAATGTCTTATTGTGTCCGTACAACTATCTTTAAATCATGATAAGACATGCTGAATAAAGACAGAATTGCTGTTTATATTCAGTGTTGTTCGATGCCCAGAGTCCCACTGATGCTAGCTTGATTGTATTTATTAACCTGTAGATCAGGCTCACGGTCAAGATTAGTTGACACTACATGAAAATTATATCAACCTGTGAATTCTGTCAAACTGAAGAGGCAGAGAGATGTTTCAGTACAGAACACTGCACAACATGCCTTTAAATACTCCAAACAAATTTTAAATCGTAGCATAATGTTAACACAAAAAGTCATAATAGGCCCATTATTGACTCTTGTGCCCTTGATCTGTCCGTCTCTGCAGGCTTCGTAAAGGACGTGGCGCGGCCTGACTACTGGGTGCCAGACCACGAGATCACTCAGTGCCATAAATGCTCCAAGGTTTTCACCTCAAGCGTGCCCAAGCATCATTGCCGTGCGTGCGGCCAAGGTGTGTGCGGAGGATGCTCGACCCAGACTCGGCCCGTGCCCTCCCGCGGCTGGGACCACCCAGTGCGGGTCTGTGATGCCTGCGTCACACGGTTGGACACCCAGTGACCGCAAGAATATCTACCGAGACTCAAAACAATCTCGAAGTGCCGTGACCAAGAGGCAGATTGTTTTCTCATAATGCTATCGGGCATGTAGTGTGCCAAGTTCATGTCTTATTTGCAGGAGCTAAACAGCAAAGGTCAGTAAGTACAGTGTGAGAACGATTGAGAATGCCATGCTATGAGTGGGTGTCTTCACAGGCTTTACCCAGCCTTTAGACTGAGGAGCTGGAGTAGCTTAGGAAGGCCTTTGCTTAGACAGAGAACGAAAGGGAAAATACTTTGATTCTATATTTTAAAGACTATCTTCTAGTGCTGGCCCTGAGAAAAACTTTCCACTCTGTTAATGCTAAGGGTTTACTGGTCATGAAGAAAATATACAAGGGAGCAAAGTTCAGAGTAAAACCTGGTTTCATTTGCCATGTGGAACAATTGATAAGAATATGACACACATATACACAGATATTACTCATCTTTCATTATAAACAGCCTGCTATTTTGTTTATAGAGGATGCAAACAATCAAAATTACTCAGTGATGCAAAAAAAGTGCACTGAATTCAAACGTTTTTCCTACATGAGATTGACTGCTATTGGAAGTGAATAAGACAGAGGGGCAATTTTTTTATTGTATTTTTTTTCTTTAAAGATTGTTGTTAATGTAGCCAAGATTTTAGCCAAGATTTGCATTGAGCGGGCATTCAGTTCAGTCTGCTTGATCAGTGTAGGAAAGAATTGGATATGTGTTGTATAGTGATACCTTTTGATAGACATGATCTTGTGCTGCAGCAGTGCTGTTACCAGGGTCATATATAGCACAGCTACAAATTATGCAGCAGTCAACGAAAAGACCTGCAGTTAATAGAATTTTTTCTTACATTTTGAAACACATTTGCATAATTTGATCAATAAGATGTAAACAGTCTCATTCAGAGTGGTTTGATATGAACTGCTTAGTTGTAGAAAAACTTAAAGACACAGATGTATTTACAGTGGTGGTCATAAGAACCTGGGGTCATGATGTCTATAATACAGATTAAGCCATTTTATTTACTGCTGTAAATGAGCTTTTGTAAAAGCTAAATTATTAAAGAATAAATTTCATTCAGTAACTGACAGCCCTTGTGGTTTTATTTTTAAAAAAATGTTTTAGAACAAACTGTCTCAAACGTATCATAAAACAATATCTCAGGCCCTAGGCAACATATGTGTAACCATTTTGTGTGTTAACTTTTTAACGAGGCTGCTTTTATAAGCATTAATGGCTTGAGACATCTGATTCCCATCACCACCCCTGTGTTCAGACTCTGTTTTCAAATCTAACCACTGAATGACTATTTATATATTACAGTTAAACAGACAAATTTGGAGGAATTCAACTTTAATAGAGCCGCCTTACTCCTACTCAAACGCACGCGCCTATGAGTTCAGGGCTTCTCCATAAATCATTGTGCTCCGTTTTTCTTTTGGACCCAACCTAATAATCATATTACAGTCTCAACCATTGACCTGTGCCAGCTAGTTTCTCTTAACAAGGTCATCACAAGGGCCATTTAAAAAGGCCCTGAATCAGCAGTTTCTTCAAAGTATAATATTTGTGGAAATAGAGCCAGTAACAGTGAGCATTTGTGGTAAAGAGAGAGAGTTATTACTGATACTAATTATATAGAATAACGATAGTAGCCAGGATATGTTCTTTTCTCTATACAACAACTCTCTACAGCATCTCATGATTGGAAGGCAGCTGCATTAGTGGGCGTCTTCGCAACTGGAATTCAAATCAGCACAGTGAACTCAAGCAAATATGAATGCAAATACTTCAGGCATAAATAGGGAAGTGCAGAGAAGGCATGTAGTTCAGGCACTTTACTGGAGCTATTCAGGGCAGACACAAACTATAGCAGATTTCAACACTAAATACATCCACAATGTACAATATTGTATGATCTCAGCTCTTCATTTTGACCATTTTTGCACTTTATTTACCTTTTTCAGCTATTATTATTATTTAGAGCCATATCAGCAGTAATGAGTGTAGTGCCATTGTACAACGTAGAAAAAGGACATTTTGGGTGCTAAGGACTCCAGTCAAGCCAATCAGACACTCAGAAAAGTAAAGACTTTGTTTTCTATCTATAGCATACTCTGCTTTGTACATCAACTGCTTGTGGCCAAAGTGATAGGAATCTTTAAGCGAATCCTTGATATTTAGTAGATGTATGCTAATCTTTTCTGAAAGATAGGGGAGGGAGAAAGTGCCTGAATTAATCAGAGGAGTGACTTTCCCTGGCTTGATGTTTTATGATGCTGAAATTCTCCATATGGCTTCTTACAGCACTTTAAGGGCAAGGTTTTTGGACATGGATTAAGATTAGTCTTGGACTTAATCACCATTCCAGTGGTTTTTCACCATTTGGTCTAGTCCTAGGAACAGTCTTTGACTGGGAAACTAGCCTAGTTTAAGGGAGGGAATCATTAGGGAACATCCTGAACTGTGGACTATTAACTTTTTTTAACTAACCTGTGGACTGGACAGACGACTCTGGCCTTATGTGAAGTGATTGAACCAAAGCAATGATTTTAATTGCACATTAAAGATAATCCTGGTTTATATTTCAGGCTTTTCTGAATAATAAAGGTGTTTAAAAACATGGACTGACTTTTTATTACCAAACCTACCTCCGTGCTTCGCTTTGTTCATTCGAAACAGAACCACGGTTCTGGGGGGGGGGCTGGGTTTCTGTTAAACAGGACTAGATCCAACCATGTACCAAACTATTAATCATTTACAAATTACAATTTTACACAATAGCTCAGTCTGCACCCATTCATTGTGAACTTGCTCGGTAGCGCCCTCTTGCGTCCAGTCAACCCAAAGACATTACCAAGTGGTGGTTCTCACTGCAAGTTCTCCGAGGTTGGTATGTTTTTGTACAGCTTACCATCTACTATTTTGGACCAGAGTGTGGCCAACACAAATTGCAACAGTAGATGGGCTATGACAGAGCCAGAGGTCAGGTGTTTCTAAAAAAGTGGCCAGTGAGTGTATGATGTGATACACAAAAATATTGGGATGCCTGGCCATTACACCAGCAGGGACTTTAATGATATTGTATTCAAATACATAGACTTTAATATGGAGTTGGTCCCCCCTTTGCAGCTATAACAGCTTCCACTCTTCTTGGA
>JBBPCZ010000001.1:18291258-18302274 GCA_037974445.1 Brycinus macrolepidotus
CGAGCCAGGCCTTCTCGTCCAACATCAGTGCCTGACCTCATAAATGCTCTAGAGAATGAATGGGCACAAATTCCCACCATCCTGAATCCCAGGCCTGCCAGTGGCACCACTGAGGTCCCCTTGAGCAAGGTACCGTCCCCACACACTGCTCCCCAGGTGCTGTGTTGGTGGCTGTCCACCCCTTCACTTGGCGAATGAGTTAAATGCAGCGAAAGAATTTCACACTATGTGTTGTGCTGTGGTGTATTCACACGCGATTACTTACTTCTTTATTTGTGTATTGTTTTGTCCTTTTGGTCCTCAGCCCCCACTAACATGGCACGTCAGCCCCCTCTCCTGAGACAAAAAGTCTGAGCACTCCTGTCATACAGTGTCAGACAGGCAAGCCTGTTTGAGGTTCCTTAAAACTTAGTGCGTGTGATGATGCAAATGTGCACCGTGCTGTTTTGTGGGATCCTTGTCCTGCTCGCTCCAGCGTAAAATTAAAGCAAACTTTGGATAGTAAACACATCCTGACTGACTGGTTACACTTGGGAGTGAGTAGAACCCTCTTCCTTTCAGGAAGAAAAGCTAAGCTGTAGCGCTGTGGCTCTCCAGAGAAACCTGACACATGCTGCTGTCACCACTTTCTTTCTTTTCTGTTCACTCACTGAGCCTGAACAAGAACCTGAGTGTGAACGGCTTACATGTTTTAAACTTACAAAAACAATGCCATGGTTGGCTTCCCCGTAAATAAGTTCCTCATAAATAAAAGTGCTGCTTCAGGGTAGAATATTACTCACGGTCGTGAACTGGGTCTTGTTCTGTAAGCCATTGTCACTTTAATTTATACCCCCGGCCCCAGGGGCTCTTCTCCGAATCCAGGCTCTTTTGGGATGTTTATAAATGACCATTTTGCCAGGAGTGTCCATAGCGACCCGTCCCAGGCTGTCTCTGCTGCACGGTGTCGGGACATATTTAAACGAGTTTCCAGCACAATGTCCCCGGTGGTCCTGGGGTTCTCCTATTTTTTCACACCTCCCCAGGGAAGGGGGGATGAGAAAAGGGAATTTATTTAGGCCCTTTTAAACTCAAAGCTTTGACTCACACACCGAAACAAAAAAACCCCACAGTGAATCAGCAAGCACTGAACTTCTTTAACCCTCTTTATAAGTTCCTTTACAAACAATCAAAAAATCCAGCAATGTAGGACAGACCTCAGCCTGGAAAATCGTCCAACATAAATATTGTGTTTTCCCCAAGGCCAAAGAGAGGGTAAGCTGTGGATGTGTAGCAATCCAGAATGGAAATCAGAATGTGTAGTTCCTGAAGTAATCATGTATAACTGATCTACTGACGCCATACAGACTAATGTTGAATTCTGCTTCAAACTCTAGTTACGTCATATACAAGACTGGAAAATACATGAGTGATGTGAAGTTCTAATTTTGTTTTGTTTTGTTTTGTTTTGGGGGGTACACTATTAAATTGTAGAAATTTGTGATGATTGTGAGCAGAGACATAATCTTGATTAATCTAGGATCTTGAAACATTCAGAGAAATAATGTTCATGTTTCTGTTTGGGAGGGGTTGATTTGTTAACTGGGAAAAGTTTGATTTGTCCAGGAAGTTGGGGGGATGGCATGTATCTCCATGAGAGCAGCGAGGTCAATAATGATTGGAAGGACAGATGATTGTGGTTAGATCCAGGGTTTTTAACTGTTTTATTATTATAATAATAATTATTATTATTATTATAGTGCCAGGGCTATTCATAAAACATGACCTGTACTCCACTGTAACCCCTGTAACTTCAGATGCCCAGGCCTATCGATGTCCTTGACTGTATGCTTGATATTTCCTGAAAAAAATTTTTAAAAGAGAAACAAATTACGAAGTAAAAGTACCTCTGAGAAGTGAGAACATACAGATCTAACATTTTTCTCAAAGGAAAGAATTCTCACTATTTTCTATTGAAATCATGTAACTTGTTGATAGAATAATCCCCATGTTTCAACACTTAAATATTCAAGTAAGATAAGGAAAAATGACTCTCTGGTTTGTGTACTAACGTCTGAGCTGGTCTCTCTGGTTCATTTGTCTGATTGACGTCCATTTCTAAACTTTGCCTGGTTTTGGATTGCACTGCATTCTGTGTTTTCCAGTGTTTGGCCTGGACTGTCTGTTTAACCCTTTTTGTGCCATGGTGACACTCAGTGTGAACTAGGCCTGGCCAATACTGAGAGATTATTTCTTATGGTAAAAAAACAGAATTGTCATTTATATCTTTAAAAAGGGGGGCGGCTGGCGGTCTGGTGGTTGCCCTTGCAATCAGAAGGTTGGGGGTTCGAATCCCAGGACTGCCAGTGGCACCAGTGAGGTACCCTTGAGCTGCGCCACTGGCAGCCCTCTGCTTCACTTGGGTAAATAAGTTAAATGCAGGGAAAAATTTCATGCTGTTCACACTGACTGCTGTGCTGTGGTGTGTTCACGGATGACAAATGGACACTTTACACTTTACACTATTGCTCCCTACAGCCCACCACAAAAATACACACGCAATCCGCGTGGCACAAGGCATGTAGCATGGAAAATGTGCAAATATTGTGAAAGCACTTACAGTGGGTGCAATAAATTACATTACATTACACTACAATAATTTGGCAGACGTTTTTATCTGAAGCAACTAACAATATGAGGACGCATTCAAGTTTCAGGACAGTGTGAGAACCAGAGGAGAGTATTAAGTGCTAAAATCTTTATGTAAGAGTAGTACAAGGAGATGAACAGAGTCTTCAGGAGGTTTTCGAAGGTAGAGCAGATTCTGCTGCTCTGGTCGCCTTTGGCAACTCTTTCCACCAGCAGGGAAGCACAGAAGCGAAGAGTCTGGACTGGGTTTGCCTTGTGTGTAGGGACGACAGAGCCAGAATATGCTCCTTGGTGGAGCGGAGGGAGCGAGTAGGAACATAAGGCTGAATGACAGGATTAAGGTATCTGGGCGCAGACCCAGATCTCACTCTGTAGGTAAGAGTGAGTGACTGAATTTAAGCCATGGGAGGCCAGTGTAGCTCAGTTAGCAGTGGGGTGACATGCGACCTTTTGGATTGGTTGAAGCCGAGCTCCTGCCTTCTGAATCAGCTGTAAGGATCTCATCATGCAAGCTGGAAGACCCACTAGGAGGGCATTGCAGTTATCGAGGCGAGAGATAATCATGGCCAGTACCAGGAGTTGGGTGGCATACTGAGTCAGGTATGGCCTGATTTTCCTGATGTTGTATAAGGCGAAGCAACACGACTGAGACACAGATGCAGTGTGGTCAGAGAAAGATAGCTGGTCATCGATCATGACACTCAGGTTTCTCACCACCTTGGACAGGGTTAAATTAACCCTACTGTGAATTAAATTAAACTTCATTACTGTACTTAGGTGTTATTTGAAAGAGCTGCAGTATGAATACTTGTAATTGTTCTGAAGCACATTTCCTTTCATATTATATTTACATTTTCATTTAAACCTTCAAAGCACTAGTTACAAATATTATAGATTTTTCTCTTTCTCTTCCGTTCCTGTGCATTTCAATTTTATTTTTATTAAATCATCAACTGATTTCACATCAGTGTGAAATGACCACAGTATTACATCACACACCACCAAAAAAAAAGAAAATGTTTCATTTATTTTAAACAATTATGTTTTACATATGATTGTATGTTTAAATGCGGATCCTTTGTAACATGCATTGGGTAGATTTTTGGCTCCATATTTTCACTTTTTTGCACAGTACCTGTTTTTTTTTTCACTTAGGGGCAGCTTTTCCACCCCTGATCAAATCTTAATATCCACTTGCATTCACACATTTTTAGCTTCTCCTGATCATTGTGGGGGGAGCTGAGGGGGCTGCAGGACCCCCCACATTTCAGAATGGTTTGATTGCAACTGCTTAAACACTAACAAAAAAGTGACAAAAGAACAGATAATATATTTATTATATTTTTTGTAGGGTGGTTTATATCTTTATTTTATTTTCTTCATACATGTTCAGAATCTGCAAAAGTCACTCACTGTTTAAGCCAAGGCTATGAGCTGAAATGGCCTGAAGTCTTTTTAAAACTTCGTAATATTAACCAACATATCTCCCGCTCCCAATGTTTAAAAACTATTGTAAATATGTAGCTTGACTATATTAGTGATGTAAGCGGCTTCCAACTTCATATCAACAACCTGATGGGTTGATGCTCAGCTCGTTTGTATAAACGCCCAGCAGGGTGAGTTAAGTATATAAATTGTATGCATATCAAACAGTTTAAATCTAAAGGACATAATTTAGCATGATGTCATATACACACAACTTCCCTTCCCTGTCTGTTTTTGACTGATCGCCTGAATACTGTGGTGTAGGACCAAGATAGTAAAAAAAAAAAACAAACAAACAAAAAAAACACACTTAAAAACACTTTTATATTATATTATTTATTTATCTTTGTACAATGTAATTACAATACAAATATGTAGGTTTAAATACAAAATTCTGTAAATAAAGATTAAAAATAAACTTCACTGGTTTGTTATCACTAGCCTACAGTTTACAATCAAGTTTATGAGGTAATTTAGTTTACTCATTTTCGGAAAAAAAAAAATCCTACTTTTTTCATGGTTGGGGGGGCAAAGGATAAAAGCCCAGGGCAATCAGCTGTTTAAACTCATCAGTTGCATCTTTATGCAGAAGATTTAGAGCAGAGATCATGGAAAAGCCTGTTGCTAGGCCGGATTACAAACGCATTTTCTTTGGGGGAAAAAAAGGAATTCCTAAATAAACCCACAGTGCCGCCTACACAGGCTCGGTCAACCCTGTATTTAGCTGTCAGCGGTCAACAAACTGGATGGCAGCTTTTATACGTTTGTAAGACGCCGGTTGTGTGGTCTAAGTGAATCAGGTAGTAGATACATTGGAGCTGACCTGTATATATACTGTAACTCATTTGGAGAGTCCTATAATGCACAGTGTGCAGTCTGGCTTTGACCATCTAGCTTTTATCCTTTTTTTTTTTTCGCTGAGAAAGTCCAGACCCTGCGGTCAGATCGTGTCTAAACGCTCAGCATGTTCTCTCCCACCGCCTTGAGGTCCTACACTGAGAACCAGACCAGCTGATCAGTTTCAGTGGAAAAGGAGCAGAGACTGTGGAGCCTCACAGCAGAGTAAGAACTGTGTTGGTACACAAACGCGCGACAAAACTGGAATGTTTTCCCGTCTGTGCCCTCGTCATGTTTGCGACACTGACTTGTTGATGGACGGATAAATGGCTAAGCTGATGTCACTGTGGAAAAGTGAGCTTTATCACAAAAGAAACCTGCCTTTGATAAACGGCAGTTATTTGTTATATGTTACAGGCCGAGTAAGGAACGCGGAATAAAAAATTTTTTTTAAAAAATCCGAGATTCGGAGCATGCGTGCATTGTATCAAAGGACCGTCCAAACAAGATGTCCAGTAGAAGTCCAGTTCCTCACTTCCCATAAAAATCCTTCTGAATGTTCAACTTCCGGACACTCAACAAAACTCCTCAACATCGCTTAACTGATCTCATACTTCCCACAGCTTCTCTTTCTTCACACCGTAGTCCACTTGACCTTTTCCAGCACCTTCCACATTGAAAAAACCTCTTCAAATCCATTCATGGTCAGAATAAAATCTGTA
Source organism: Brycinus macrolepidotus (assembly GCA_037974445.1). Lineage (NCBI taxonomy): Eukaryota > Metazoa > Chordata > Actinopteri > Characiformes > Alestidae > Brycinus > Brycinus macrolepidotus. The sequence continues at coordinate 18,296,931 of JBBPCZ010000001.1, forward strand.
GCATATCTCAGTGAACTTCAACGTTAAGTTGACTGGCTCTAAACTGCTTGGGACCCGTTTTGTGTGCATGAGCTTCTGTGGACAATTGCTCAGCCAATTGGCTCTCATTACTTGCATTATCAACAACACTTTCAGACTCTGGAAGAAGACCTCTTATAGCGGCTTTAAAGGTTACCAAGACCACCACATTCAAACACTGCGCCATGACTGGTGGAGAGAGTATGTTATCTCCAGTGTTCAGCACTTTCACTGCTTGTCAAAAGTATGAGGACACCATGCCTTTTGATTTTTTGACAGAGTGGCTTATAGTATAACCATAGTACAGATGTAGGCCAATGTAAGATTAGGAGTCTTGCCCAGTGACTCTGGGTAAAGTGGTGTGCTTGCCCAGACAGCGAATTTTGCAATTTTGCATCCAGTTAGGCTGCTGGTGGCCTGGTGGTTAGGGAGTTGCCTCTGCAATCAGGCTTAAATCTCAGGACTGCCAGTGACACCACTGAGGTACCCTTGAGCAAAGTACCATCCCCACATACTGCTTCCTGGGCGCTGCGTCGCTGGCTGCCCACTGCTTTACTCAGGAGAATGGGTTAAATGCAGAGGACTCACACAATTTGATCAGGGATCAATACAGTACATAAAATAAATAAAAATGGTACATTTTTACAGTTTATAAAATGTTAAGATCTAAACCATCTATCCATTATCTGAACTGATTATCCTCAGCCAGGGTGGTGGGGGTGCTGGAGCCTATCCCAGCAGTCATAGAATTAGGCAGAGTAGCACCTTGGACAGGTCACCAGTCGAGATCTCCCATGGTCTATTTAAAGTTATAAACAAAAAATGAAAACATGCTCATTTCTTCAGCTTTTTCTAAAAAGGTGGTGTCCTCAAACGTTGGACGGACCCTGTGTACATTGCCTTCATGTTCTTCTGCAGCTACATTGCTGGAGCTCCAATGTCAATTTCACCTCAACTCTGTAGCAGCTTCTGCATGTGGTGACCATTTGTACTGATGGACTCATCAGCACAATTAGAGTTGCTCTGGACCTGCAGCCAATCTATTTGATGTCCACTGGTTCCTGGCAAAATATGATAACCCCAGTGACTCACAGGGGTTGAATAATAATTAACAGCCACAAAGAGGGCGATAAATAAGGGGAGAAAAAAACATGCTATTTACACTCTCACACAGCATTTTCTCGCAGCTCCATCAGCTCTGAACATGCAGCCTCTCATCTGGTGAATCATATCTTCCCCTTGCTGCCAAATTATAGGTGATCTTGCGCCAAGCAGTTTAAAGAAAATATATGGAAACCATTTCACTTAGAGTCAAGTACACATCAGATGTAAGATACCTGTCACAGTTATATGAAACATAATAAATAGATATTTTGGCCATCCAATTATCAGTCAATTTGCTCTTCTTATAGATCATGTGATTCACTTAGTAAACCAGAGCCATTGCTGATGAAGACAACGTTAAACTCAGAAGCATTCCCTGTCGTCTAAGTGCCTGAAAGGTTGCGACTGTGTTCCCGGTTCTAAGAGTCTGAAGTCAGTGGTCAGAACGACACAAAACACAAACCGGACAATCCCCTACATAAAAGTAATGACCTCAAAGAGCAGGTGCATACAACAGTGATTACCTATGGGAAATAAAGCAGAAGAAAAGAACAGGAGAAGCTAAAGCAACAGGATGTGGGGTATATTCAGTCTTGTATCAAGAGTCTATGAAGCCTGACCATATAGGTGTGATTATAGCTCAATTTCAAAAGTCTTTTGTAAGTCATTAGAGAAAGGGTTGGATGCCTTGGGTTGCGATTTGGACTCAAGCGCTGCCCACTTGGCCTCAAAACGCTCTGCTTCCTGGGCATCAGCTGGGAGACTGGCCTGCTGCAGGGTCTCCATTGGCCAGCTGCTTGTGCCACCACTCCCAGTAGTACTTGTGCCATTCTGTGTAACGTTGCTGGTGGATGCAGTGGTAGTGGAAGTGGGGAGCATGTTGTGGGGGAGCCCATTGATGGCTGGAGGGTTGGCAAACGTGGTTCCAGGAAAGCTCCCGGGTAGGTTAGGGAAAGCAGAGGTTCCGCCACCAAGCGAGCCAGTCTTAGGCCCCATGGGCCCTCCAGTTGAGCCAGTGGCACTGCAGAAGACATTAGCCACCATTTGCGAGGGTGTAATGCCCACCACTGGCACACTGGCATTAGGGTAGGTCATGCTGTTGGCCACGGCAGGCATGTAGGCTTGCATTGGCACATAGGCCGGCTGAAGTGGTGGCTGGGTGTACATGCCCACAGGCGCAGGAGTGGTGTCAAAAGCCATGGGGAACGGCTGCATGGAGGTGGGAAGAGAGCCTGGAGGAGCCATAGGCATGGTGGGCACTGGTGGAGGCTGCTGGGTAGGTGGTGGTGGAAGGGTGGGTGGAGACTGCTGCTGAGCTTTCACAGCCTTGGCGACCTCCTCCAACCAGCGCTCAGCCTCCGATGGCGTCCGCTTGTGACCACTTTGTGCAACGGGAGGAGGGGACTGGACAGTGGGCTCTGTCTGGACCCAGGAGGTGTTAGCTGCAGGGTACAACAGAAGAAGTGCACAATGAGCATAAAAAAAAATATCAAATATTTTACAACTGAACTACAATACAAAATAACACTTAAGAGACCAGTCTCTGCAGTAAGTCTCCGGGTCATACTAAGGTTTAAACTAAGGTTATTTTACTTTTACTGGACATGAACTAGTCAAGAAACACTTCAACAGCAAGAAACACTTTAAAGGGGAATTCTTTTTACAAATTTCTGCATATTTAAATCATCGATATGGAAGCAAAGTCATTCAGATTCAGATACACATTTGATATGACATGGTGTATTGGCCTACTTGGATTTCTTTACAGTGGTAATTAGAAGAACTAGGGGTTCTGATGTTTACAACGCAAATACAGCCGTTGTATTTGCTGTCCTTAATGACCAGTGAACCTACTTGTGTCTGAGTTTTTATGTTTCTAATAGTAAAGTAGTGATAAATTTGAAAAAAATAAGTAATCTTTGGGAAGTATTTTTTCTTAAAATGCCCTGCATGTACCCTCTGCCATGAACAGATATATACATATATATATATATATATATATATAGTTTAAAGGTCAAAATCTTAACTCAAAACTATTGTGATACAATGTCTTGGGCATCAGGCAACAAGTGCTTTGTTGTAAAAAACTTGTAACCACACCAGCCTCTTTAGGACAAGTTTGGACGACCTTATGGATCAAATGGGTAAGGAAGCAAAGATCAACCAACACTTTAGGCAATAGAATGAAGTGATGAAGTAGGACAAAGTGTTACTAGCAAAGAAAGGAAACAGGCCCATTACTCAATGTAGGGCGGAACAGCACAGGAGAAGGAGAGAGAGGGCTAGGAAGAGGCAACAATTGTAAACTCTGCATTCACCAAGCAATTACTTCCGCAGAAATGCAATGGCCAACACAATGAGAGTTACAAGGGCTTGACCGTGAACAATCACCTCAAAATTTAACAAGGAGCCCACCATGTAGGAGAATAGCTGGGCTGTAAAGCCTGCTAGAGAATGCCTAGACCCTGTAGCAAGTGGAATAGCCTATAATGTCCCAAGTTATTGCACTGGCAGTGGAAGATAGTCTAGGTCATCCTAGGATAGTCCAGCAGTGATTTGCACATTCTGAACTCTGAATGAGAACTTAAGTAACAACACTCCTCTGTGTAAAATGTAAGATATTTTTCAGCGTCAGCAACTAACAATTAGTAGAGTACCTCTTAAAGAACACCAAACTGCAAAACTGGGAAATCCTAATGGTACCAGGTTGTATTCAGCAAACTGGGCATGTCAACCAGTTAATCAGAGAGGCCTGAGAATTTAATAGCACACTATAGAAATTCCTAACAGTCAGTTAGGCTGTACTGTCAAATAAAGTTGACTTGACACAAGAAGGCAATAGAGATCTGGCTTCAATAACTCCCACGGTTTTCTACCTCACAAGCTGGTAGAAACAGCACTGGACAGACACCATCCAGATAAGACCAGGAACCTCATTCTGGACTATTATGATAGTTCTTGTTCAACTTTGGTAAATCATTGAGGTTCCGGGTCACCACTCCATCCTGGATTGGCCATCACCTGTCCTCGACTGGTTCAGATGCTGTGGACTGCCTGTGTATGCTCCTGCTCCCTATTCAAGAGCTACTGTAGCATGAATCCTCCGGCAGAGACAGCTGTTCATACTGTTGTGGACTGGAGACTCTCAAACCACTACTCAACCTACTACTGAAACAGACTCCAACAAAAACTACCACAACAGACTCTAACTGTTCCTTTTCTGTTAGCTATAGACTACTGATTGCTCCGCACTGCCTAAGTCTGTACACTAAAGTCATCTCCATAGGGACATTTCTTTTACTCTCCCTCACTCTCTGGTGTTGACCGGAGGAGGATAAGTTCCCCTGAGCCTTCAAGCTTTAGGGAGTTTTTCCTTGCCTCTGTCATCCTTGGCTCGCTCACTAGGGGCTCAGGCCCAACTCTATACAAATAAAAATGAAACTGAAATTGAATTTCAGTCAAAGAGTCATCGCTGGAACAACAACATCAGAACAGCACCAGCTGGAGAAGGAGGTTATCACGGGATACACCATTTTAGAGATTCCACATCAATAGTGCAGGAAGTCTTTGTGGTGTTTTAACAGCATTATCATGATACAAACCATGGCAAGGGAAGATGTTAGCTGGTCCAGGATGACGTGTAAGTAAGTGTGACATAGCAGGATGTTGTGGATGCAACAGCAGGGTGTGTGGGCGAGATGGAAGCAAGCGATGGACTGCAAGATTTTTTTATCAGAGTTCTGGAAAACCAAGATCATTCTGAATCAAGTTGCTTGTCCAATCTGTGTGTGTACCAGTGTCTTCTGCTCAGTTAACCTTGAAACTGAAGGATTCCCTTTGACAATCTTTAGCTGTTGCCTGAAGTCCCTGGTAGAGGGGACAGGGCAACCAGGTACCCAGGGCAAAAGAAGACATTATTATTACAATAAAATCACACAGAACCGACCTAGCAAACAAAGGGAACGCTGCATCACTTTTATCAAGGTAAGAGTGGCAGTGGCAGAGAAAAGACCTGGTGAAGCAGTTCAATTCCCAGATTTCATCCCAATGACCACACTCTGATGGCATGGTCCTGCTGAACTAATACAGGAGAAGGAAGGGGGCGAAGCGTGAGGACCTTTAAGGTGAATGGCAGAGGCAGAGATGCATGCACAGTTGCCCATTAAAGTGGCTGTACAAGGCTTTGCAGGTCAGTCTCTTTACAGGGCTCTTTGTTATCACA
>JBBPCZ010000001.1:18306319-18321816 GCA_037974445.1 Brycinus macrolepidotus
GAGCCATTTTAATCTAGATTAATCTAGATTCATTCCAAGATTACAGTGAGATTAATCTAGATTAAAAAAATTAATCTATGCCCACCACTAGTTTAAACATTAATAAATCATATCCAACTTTAAGGTGTATATTCAGTTTCAAATGTAAAATGTTATCTATATACCTATAGATAATCTAAATATATCTATGGACATAGCTTGTTATATTTTCAGTGCAACTCAATTTTTAATTATTAGACTGTCTGTTTCGTTTATGTTACTACCTCAAAAACAAAGGCCTACTAGGTTACCTCAGGCAGCAGCTGACTGCACAGTAGGAGGTTAAAACATCCCTGACAGGTACACTATATGGACAAAAGTATTGGGACACACCTCTTAATTCAGGGTTTGGGCTAGCTCAATTACTTCCAGAACTTGACTGGCCCGCACAGAGCCCTGACCTCAACCCCATCCAACACCTTTGGGATGAACTGGAATGGAGATTACGAGTCAGGCCTTCTCGTCCAACATCAGTACCTCATAAATGCTCGACAGAACGAATGGATACGAATTCCCACAGAAACCCTTCCAAGAAGAGTGGAAGCTGCAGTAGCGGCAAAGAGGGGACCAGATGCAAAGTAAAGTCTATCTGTAATGGCCATGCATCCCAATACTTTTGTCCATATCATGTATGTTTGCATTATCTGTATTTATTTGTGTGTTACTAGTATAAGGCTTACAATCGAAGGGACAGGGTTTTTGATGAACATAGAGCTGATGTTTTCTAAATATATACAAAGGATTAGTAAAACGGGTTTTATGTTAACACTATCTTTTTTCACAGGCAACAAATTTCATAATCCCAAACATCTGAACTCCAGAGGGGATCTAATGGCTGACCTGGGTTCTTGGTCTGGAAGTCAGTTTTGCGCTGCAGGGTGGAGGGCAGGTCGTTGAGGCGCAGCGACAGTTGCCTTTTAAATGGTGAGTTCTTCTGGCTGAGGGCGGGGAAGCCACGGAATGAGCCCTGCCGCACCAGCTGCTCAAGGGGGGCATGGCGGCGCGGGATGATGTGATGTCCGCCTGACTCTGCCCGCTCCACCTGTGTGGCTGCACCCTCTGGTGGCGAGGCATTGCCCGGTGGCACTGCGGGCATGACACATGGTTCTGCAGACGGGACATGACATCAGACGTCAACTCCAAATTAGTAGAAACAAGTAGAATTTTCAGCTTATTAGCAGCCTATTATCTGATACTTTATCTAGACTACTTTATTGGGTAGCCTAAATAAAAATGTTAACTATATTTCTAACATTTTTTAAATACTGAACTTTATTTCTGGAGGGACAATTGTTATAGTGGGAGATACCGTCAGGTTATAGTCAGGTATTTAGAGTATTTAGAGGGGTGGCATCCTGGAGTTGGGATGCAATGCACACTGAACTCAGAGGTGCTGACCTTTCTTTTTGTCCTGGAGCTGCTTCATGAGATCCTCCCTGTCGCCCTGCTGCCCAGCCGATGAGACACGAAAGGAGCCCTCACGGACAAATGACGTGCGACTGGCATCAAAGGAGGCCGTGACCCCACACTCCTTCTCCCGCCGCTGCTTCCGCTCTAAGCAGGCGGCGAACGCACATCCCACTGCATGACTCAGGCGCTCTCCCTGTCGTGAGTAAAGCCACATTAGCAACAAAGCAAGGGGACAACACACACGTTTTCTTATTTTGGTCTATAAGGCTATTGACTGTGAACCTGCTGCACCAAATGCAAATTCTTAGCTGAAACTGACGCACAAAAAACAAAACCACAAACACTCCATCATAAAGTCCTTTTGGCTTGTTTGTACCTTCATATTAGCTCTATCATTTATTTTGCTTTGAGTTTATGCTTTTGCTGGTGTTTAGTTTATTTAATCAGTTGGAATTCTTGGTTCTTTTTCTGCTTAATTTTCCTGATTAAAACCGTCACCATGCAGAAGTATGTAATTTAGATAATTAGCTAACTTGCTCTGTAGTTTGCTCAACTCTTTGTCTGGTATGACACGAAATAACGCACTGTCCTGTGCTCACACACTAACATCATGTCAGTCAAGGCCTTTTTTTTCTCAAATGTGAACTGACATTTTTCACTCATTTTTCTCTAATGAATAACATGAGCAAAAACGTTGCGTTAGATTCCTAAGTAACGTACATTAGCAATCTCTTTACAAAGTTATAATTATGAAAAAACAGTAATGAACACATCAACATATTGTTCTAGTTAACATTCTGGTGCACTTATTGATGAAAATACACTTGTTAACTTAATCTTCACCTGGAAAAGTAAAGGATTTGCTAAATTGTCCAGCAATGAGAAGAAGCATTAGGTCCTGTTGGTAACTTTTATGAACATGTACTGAAAGCCATAAAACCGGACCCTCCAACTGAAAAAGCACTGTATCAGTCTTCTGGTATCCTGCCATGTTGCAATCCCAGTGTAATAAGCTGAGTCTAACACAGCTAATCAATGCAGCATCTTAATATTAGATACAGTATTTCAGATTATGGCCTGGGAGCTCACATCGAATAGCTGGGGTTAAACTGGCTTTCATGACACATTTTAGGTTCTGGTAACATCTAAATTGTCACAAAATTAAGCTAGCTGTTGTTAGGACTGAGATCCTAGTGACAATCAAAATGCTCTCTAAGGTCATAATGTCTTTGTCCCCTCATCTCAAGTGCAGAGAGCTTGCCCCTGGGAGCCATTTCGAGATAATCTTTATAATCCTCAACTTAATCTCACTGTGCTGGGAAGGGAGGCTAAAGACCGAACGTAAGTCACTCTTACTGAGTCCTTGAGGGCCATGAAGCAGTGGCAGATCCAGCGGCGGGTGGTGCCATCCCGGCAAATGTAGGAGAAAGCCTTGTCATAGTTACGGTCGGGTGCACAGAAGGACACCTTCTCAATGGTCTGGTCAACAATGAGATCCTGCAATTGAAACGAAACAGAGATGGAGCTCCAGTGTTTTTTCAAAGCAAAACAAAAAGACAATGCAAAAGGGGCAGACACAGGTGGGGGGGGGTTTAGGTACTAAAGGTCAACAAAATTTCCCCAGTGTGGCATTTTTCTCCCAGATACATGATATTATGAATATTATAATATCATTATTGTGATGTCATGATATTATAGTATAATAAATATTATGATATAATTCAAATACACAATATATGGATGGTCATTCATATACAACTAATTAAATACAACGAATGGTGCATTCAGTCTTCAAACTGAGAAAACCTGATGTAGACGGCGTACATGCTTCATTCATTAATTCATTTTCTGTAACCGGTTAATCCTTACTACGGTCGTGGGTACCAAGAACCTATCCCGGGGTCTACAGGCGCGGGGCAGGGATTCTGACTCACTGATTCCCGCAATTATTTCCCTCCCCTCATCAGTCCAGCAGACTCGAGAACTGGTACCAAAGGTTCTTGTACTTTGTGCAGTGGCCCACTTACTGGCCCAACCTTGCTCTTGAAGACGCCCTATCCTACCATGTTGCAATCCTAGTGTAATAGGCCGAGGCTGACACAGCTAATCTGTGCAGCATCTGAATATTCTCTCGAGAACTTCTGTACTAGTGCAATGCAGCTGTTTTTTTACTACTGTTATAAAATTATTATTATTGTATTTCAAAGCTAAATGCTGCAAAATATTGTTGTCTGCAGTTTTGATTATAGACCTAGATTATGCAATTTTGTATGAATACTCAATTTCGTAGCTGCTAGAAACCGAACAGTTACGGCATCTAGTCTCTGTGGTCTCTTGTGATTAACAATGAATGAAAGTCAATGGTTAATGATTAGCATTACACAAATTATATAACGTTTGCATTCACTGTTAGCAACATTAGCATGACGTCAACATTTTGCTTTACCTCCCGCTACAGGACACTGAATCATAAATACTGAACATGTTTATTATTTACAGTTTCCCTACTGGGATAGCCCAACTGGACTGGGAGGAGTAAAGACTGGATACTAGACACCTACCCCACAGGATAATCTGGAAAGATAATTGTTCAGATCACCCTGATATTGGGAAACATTTTGCACCTCAAAATTGGCCCAATTACCCTCCGCATTAAGTAAAATGGTGAGCCCTAGTGGAGCTAAATTCTGCCTTATGTTCAATTTCTTATTTTTATTATGTGCAATAGTCTTTCCATGTGAATGTAATTACTTATGTCAATATTACTTATATACTACTGATCTCTACTACATGCAACAACATAGCTTTAACTACCATTTGTGTTATTAGTATCTGCAGATTTTTTTGTTCCTGTCTCAGTGTCTGTGTGTCTGTTCAGTTGTAACATAAGCAATTTCCTCTGGGATCAATAGTTTTCTGATTCTGATTCTGATACATGTAAAAATATGATTTCTCCAAACATTTATCCTCTGTGTGTTTAGCCACTTTGTAACCGGATCCTCTTGAGGCATTAATGGATCACATTTGCATATAAAGAGCCACTATGGCTGCATAATGCATGAGCTGGAGGGCATAAGTAGTAGATGAAGAGCCACACACACAGCAAAGCAGCCATTTTCCATTAGAATACAGAGCAGAGAGAGAATGGGGAAGGTGAGGGGCCCCATTCATTGCGAGCCTCTTAATGGTCAGCAAGCAGAGCTCTGAAAGGCCGGTCACGGACGACTGCGTTCCGGTGGGGAAAAAAAGGCGGAAGAGAGAAAACGGACAGGGGGCTGCTGACTCACGTCACAATTCTGGGAAAAGGGAAGGGGCTGGGATTTTTAAATGTCAGGCCGGGACCCCAAACGCGTTTGCCCGGCTTCACTGCTCTGCAGTGGCGAGAGGGGATTAGGTCCCTGTGCTGACTCATAGAGAAGCAGAGGGATTACCAGAAGGCCAGGGAGAAAAAGAAGGAGGGAGGGGGAGAAAGAAAGAGAGAGGGGATAGACGTCTGGTTTTGTAGGGGGAGGGTTTACAGGAAAACAAAAAAAGAGATCGCTTTGTGCCTCTTTTTCCACGAACTGGACAGAAACAGAAGATGACTGTAGTTGTAATGCAGTGAAGCCCCTGTGACTTTGCCTTTTCAGGCTAAAGCCCACTGAGAGATTGTGTGTGTATGTGTGTGTGCATTTGTGTGTGTGTGTGTGTTTGTGTGTGTGTTTGTGTGTGAATCTAGTTCATTTTACCTACTTGCTGGTACAACCAGTGTATGATGATGCGGCCGGGTCTGATGGACACACTTACTTATTATATGCATTTTGTTACATGTTCTTTTTATCTATTTTTAATAAAGTCATATTAAAGCCTTTCTTTTGACTTTTCAAATAATACACACACATAAATCGAAAACAAATTGTCTGCATCACACATTCTCCAGCACAAATGTTGTTGTCACGCCCACCAGTCCGTGACGCGCACGTGGAACCGGAAGTGATGCGCGTCACACGGTATTTAACCCGGAAGCAAAGGTACTCCATTGCTCAGTCATTGCATTCTGCTTTGCCCGAGTCAAACCTACTCCTCATCCTTCCACGGTACCGTGAGTACTTTGTTTTCTAAAACCTTGTTTACCCTGACTGTGTGTGCGAGTGAGAACGTGGATTCCGGTGGGAATCTCGACTCTGTGGAGAGCGTTCTCATAATAAAGTGCTTGGTTATCCAAACTCTTACGTGTCACTCCGCGTTTGGGTTCATCCTCCAAGCTACACTGGGCAAACAGTTGGATCAGTTCCTGACAGTTGTGGACATGCCCTTTTAATCTTAGGCGTGATAAAGTATCTGAAAATGTTTTTCCAGCAGAATTCTCTCCACGCCCTAGAGCTGGATGTTGATTTCTGAACTTCACATATATTGTCCCAGTCTTCCGAACTCACATTTGTTTTCTTTTTCCCATTTATCTCTAATATAGAATGTGGAATTTCCTCTTCTCTGTTCCAATCCTTTATATAATCCCGATAACACTCCTGTTTTATTCACTCTTCCGTATGCTTTGCACAATATTTTGATGATACTGGATGGTTCCAGTGGTATATCTGGTTTGATATTTTTTTCAAAGTAGTCCCTGACTTGTAGATATCTAAATAGGTCACGGTTATTCAAACCAAATTCCTCCTTTAATTTTTGAAAGCTTTTTATTTTGCCTCCTTTGAGTAATGTTTGCACAATTGTAATACCCTTATTTGACCATTGTTTATATGTTTTATCAAAGGTCCCTGGTTTAAACTCTGGGTCATAAGTTATCCAGTTCAAGATTTTCAGCTCCTTCTCCAAATTATATTTCCTAACCACCTTGTACCAGATTTCCAATGTGAATTTTGTTATTGCATCCAGTTGTTTCATACTTTCCTTATATAGGTTCTTATTTGGGACTATGCTTTGTATGTGATATCTTCCTGTTCCTACTTCTATTTCTTTCCGTTTCGCGGTATAACTTGAGTCGCAGCAATATTGTTGGTATTTTTGAATACTTAAATACTCAAATACTTGTTCTCCAAACTACTCCTAAAACAATAATATTTGTAACATATGTCATAATTATGGTGGGTTTTGTGAAGATGCAAAGAGACAGATGTGTCTGATCTAGACAGACAGGAATCTTGAAGAATCTGTGTTTAATGATGTGTTTTCATAGTGAGTTTTCATCGTGAGTTATTCCTCATGAATACAAAACACACAAACGCATCTTTCACTCAAAAAACTGAGATTGTGTGTGTGCATGTGTATTTGTGTGTATGCGTATGTGTGTGTTTCCCTTTGTGAGTGTGTGTGAGATACTTCAGAACACTCCTTGTCCACAAAATCCTTACCGGCCATCAGCGACACAGTCTTTAAAGCTCTTGACCTCAAAAGCCGTCTCATCAATGTGTGGCCTCACTGGTGGCATCAGCAGCCGGACATGAAGTAAAGTCAACCATGTGACTGGGCTTTTGGGGACCAGCCAAATCCTCCTGCTGGGCACTTTCTGTAGCTTCTCTCTGCCCTACTCTCTCTCTCTGTCTCTCTCAGTCAGAGGATTTCCTGAAAGCTAAGACTAACTGCTGGCTTGAGATGGTCAGTAAGAACCATTCAAGTGACAGCTTTTCCAAATCTCTCCACATTTTGCCTGTGGTTTTCCCAGCTTTTCATATGTTAGGGGGTTTCAAAAGGTGCCTGTGCAGGTCCAAGCTTACCTTGGTTTTGTCGTCCACCACTCTAAGGCCATCGGCTGAGACCCACAGCACAGCTTTGACCGTTTTCTTTCCGCTCTGTAATAAAAAAAGTACTGCATTAGACTCCTTAGAGGACACATTAGAGGACACATATGCTACACTTTGTTTTATTCTTTTCTCTGAACTCCACTCATAAGGTACATGTATGCACAAAAAATAGTTATAATACATTTTTACAGGATCATTTTCCAACCTTTATTCCTGATTGGCTGCCTGATTGGTTGTGATTGAAAATTTAAAGGAAAAGTTGCATTTGGACTTAAATCTTCAGAGATGTTGGGCAAAATAAACTTTTGGAAGCGTGGATCTACAGTGCGACATCTACAGGAACAGCATGTTTAATGCTTCATCCACTCCCACACAACTCAGCTACAAGGACAGCCGTTACTTCAGACATAAATGGAGGCTAAACTGCTATGGCCTGAATTGGTGCCCATTTGTATCTGTTCATGCTGTGACATCATAACCATGACAAATTCAAAACAGAGTATCGATATCTGGACTGAGTGGACTGTGGAGAGAATGAAATTAGATTAGAAAGTATATCAAACTCCTCTCAAACAGGAACATTTGAGTTTTGCATGAGGCCCTTCAAAACTGTCCTGCCTTGTTGTGTTTCTCTGATTGGGCAATGGAGGTTTTCCGTGCACTGTTTTTGGCCTACTGACTCCCAAGAGAACAGATTGCTCCACTCTCTCCGCAGCTTATTGTTCAGGCAGTCACAAAGGTGCTGAGCCATGCTGAAGTGAGGAGAACATTGAAAAAAAAAAAGAAAAATGGAAATAAAGAGAAAAAAAGATCTACTCAGGCCAGTATGTGGCAGCAGAATCTCTGCCTGGGAGCAGGAGAGAGAGTGAGCATGTGTATATGAGAGAGAGAGAGAGAGAGAGAGAGAGAGAGAGAGAGAGAGAGAGAGAGAACAAGACAGAGAAATGGAATGTAAATAAGGAGGAGCACAGAGTGAATCCTGGAGGACACAGACAGAGCAGAAGGACCTGAAGGAATTCCATCAACTTTTAAAATGTGGCCCAGAAGCCACGCACCAAATCTGCTAAGACAGCAGTGTGCAGAAAAGCAATTACAACGTTGAAGATAGCGAAGCCCATAGAGAGCAAGGGCGAAGTTGGCAGAGCTCGGGGAGAGAAAGGAAAGAACAGGCCAAGCTGAGAGGGGGAGGGAACGGCTGGAAACAGCTGGAGAGCTCTGCTAGGAGACAGAAGACAAGGGGATTGGGGGATGGAAGGGACCATGAAGGAGACCACACACACTCAGTCCAGTGGACACACTCAGTTCAGGCCTGCCGAGCTCAGGACAATACTGATAATGGAAAAGCAACCTACATTAATAACAAAGAAACTCTCTGTACTGTACTGACTGTACTGAATAAAGTATGGCTTCAAAAACAATATCGAAAACAGTACCCAGCCCTGTTCATTACATGCTCCCTCAAATAGGCGCAGCTGGAGGCCTGGTGGTTAGGGAGTTGCCCCTATGATCGGAAGGTTGTGGGTTCGAATCCCACCGCTGCCAGTGGCACCACTGAGGTACCCTTGAGCAAAGTACCGTCCCCACACACTGCTCCCAGAGCACTGCATCGCTGGCTGCCCACTTGGTGAACGGGTTAAATGCAGAGAAAGAATTTCACATTGTTCACACTGTGTTGTGCATTCACGTGTGACTATAAGAGCAACTTTAATAAGAGTATAAATATTTGGGATATCAACACACTGCAAATTACTATAGAAGCAGGGCATCCGGATTATGTGTCATGGTGTGTTCCCAGTCTGCACTCTTACAGTTCACCTTTAGGGTAAAAGAGAAGTCAGGGTGAATGTCTCTTTGAGAGCCGAGGAAAGCGCACGATCTGCCCTGAATCTGACCCTGGAAGTGCCACCCCACTGTGACCTCTTATCTCTGACCGGCCTCCTGTGGCTCAGGAACCAAAAGCACTCCAGAACTCCCTGGGAATCAACATAAGGATGCATGACCATAAGACCTCTGACTTGAAGGCCAGATGTTCGACCAGACTTTCAGCCGTTACTTCAGTGCACTTCCACTTTCGTCTTTTCTAGCCTTCTCCTTTGCTGCTTTCCCTCATTAAAAGCACAGGTCTGCGCAGGAGGCAGCTGCAAAATTGATCACCTTGTGGACCTACTCGGTTCACTTCACCTCATTCAGCTTATTCGCTTTATTCAGTGAAAAGTTCAACAGTTCATGATGGGCTGAAAATCATAAAAGTCTGGTTAGGCTTCCGATATGGCTCTAAAGGAACAGAAAGAGACCGGATGGAAATGCTCACCACTTTAAGTTTCTTCACTGCCTCCTCACACACGTGCATCCCTCTGGACTCCTCCACCTCCACCAAGCCCAGATACTGCAAAAACACAGAGAGACAGAAAGAGAAAGAGACATTCAGATCGGATCGTCACATAAATACCCGATTACTCAAAAAGAAACTTTAGATATAATAATTCGCTTCTCAATAAATCGAAAATGAATGGTTGCTGACACTGATGCCTTGAGTATCACTAACCATACTGATCCGATATTTGGCTCAAACAACTACTAAGCTTTGAAAATAGCTATTATTAATTACTGCATGTAAGAAGAGCACCTAAAAGTAGGCGGTTGTGTGTAATTTGCATACAGTTGAAAGCAGCTAAACTTTTGATATACTGTCCCACAACCTCTTGCACAGTTTTGTGCTTCTCTGTTGAAAACAAACAGGAGCAAAATAGTGGCTAACGAGTTTGTGTGCACTGCACACGTGTGGTAACACTCTACTAACCCAGAGCCAACATGACAACACATTGTCGATGCACTGTACACTCTTTCTTATATTGGCCTAAATTGCTTCTGCACAATAAAAACACTTTCTGGATCCTCAAAAAAAACTTTTAATGAGTGTTTCCCTAGTGAACCATTTTTGTAAATGAGATACGTGAGTGTGAAGAACCTTTTTTAAGGTTTAAATCTAAAGAACCCACATAAGATTTTAGGAAGAAGGCCTAAATTAGTATACAACCTTTATATTATGAGAAGATTATTTAAATCTTTAAAAGGGACTTCACATGATAAACATGGTAAACATGATCCTTTAGAACATATGTTCCCAACACTGGTCCTGGAGATCCAACTCTCAGCACATTTTAGTGCTTTCTCGGCTCCGGCACACCTGATCCAATTAATTAGCTCATTAACAACCCCTTACCTACCAGATGAGAGTGTGTTACAATGGAATATGGTACATTTATGTTCCCTAATTAAAGGCACTGAGGACCATCTGAAGACCAATGTACTTAAGTCCACTAGTGACAGCATATGTACCCTGAAAGGTACTTTGTTTTTTAAAAGGATATGCAGATGCATTTTTTATATTGGTTATACATGTTGGATACATATTGCGTATATATGCTGAATACATATTGGATATTGAATATTGTTTTAATGAAGCCTTTTTACAGTTTACCTGTTTTTCCAATAAAATATTTTGGAATTGTTTGGAAGGTTTGGCGTAGTTACTATGCAATTAAGTCCATTTTATTGTACGTGATTCATTATTTCTAATATAAAAATATATGTTAATATAATTAGTCACAGTTCTATATCCAGAACCAGCCAATAGTATGACACCAGACACAATGCCATCCAGAATGAGTGGCACGCTTGGTAAAGAGGAGCAAAAAGGCAATAAAAAGGGGGAAAATATTACCAGAATGATTTAATATCTTTCTTTTCGGTATAAGATCAAGCTGATAAACAAAAAAGACAATTGCCAGGACAGCCAATAGCAATAAGGCACTGTACATCCGAGGGTGCTACAGTGGCTTTGTGCTGACTGTTACTGACCATGACCATAAAAAACGACTAAACGACATACTAATCACATTCCACAGACTTGGATCAATACGCCACATACTGTACAAGCTAATAGAGAAAGACGATGCCTTTGCTGCAGCACGATTCATTTGCAGCAGGTCTGGCATGTGTTATTTGATTATGTGAGCAGTGAGGAGAGAGACCGTCAGAGGATTACATCTCCCTCTCCCAGAGACTCTGGAAGCCCCGGGCTGCTGACGAAATGAGGTTGAATTTAATTACGTGATCTCCTCTGCAATGAGAGTTTCCCGTCACTAAATGATTCGGGAGCTCGGCTCTACTTTCAGAAAGGCACATTTTTTCCCCCCCTCTGTTTCAAAGTATTCAAGGCTTTTGCTACTCATTCGACTTAATTATGATCCCTTAGAAAGTGATTCATTTGTTTGATTGTGGAAGCAATCTCACTATTGTTCTTCTTAAGTTTTATTTTTATTATTCTTTTTACAGCTGAAATTTGGCACCTCTTCTCCTCCCACAGTTCTTTAAATATTGGCATGGTTCCAATGTCAAAACATCCGTTAATATCTGGTGTAGTGTGTGTGCATTTTTAATCGGTTGAACAGGGGCAGTATCGTTTGCTTAAAAAATCGATTTTTGTGGTTGAGTCGCCTCTGCAATGTATGGGGAGAGATAGCGGATGGTCACGTCGCCTTAAAAGTGTGTATCGGAGAGAGAGTCTGAGACATCACAGCTATGGCAGCTGAAAAGAGTCAAAATATGGAACAACACTTCTTTCTTAAGGAGCTAAAGACACAGCAGACTCATAAAAAGACTCCAAGACACTAAAGCTCAGGTCAGTTATAAATAAAGATGTGTGTCACTGTTTGCTGTGGTTTAATTACAAATAATCAGCCCATGAATGTGGCTACATGTTCAGCTGCCCTTAACCACAAAAGGCTTGGTAAGAGCCAGTGCGTTAACAACCCCTCAGTGCTAAAATGCTGGGCAGTGAGGGAAGAGAATCAGAACAGGCGCCGGTTCAAATCCACGCTGCGAGTAGATTTTTTTTTTTACCACAAACTTTTTTTGGCCATAAAACCAATGTTTATGTGTCTCCTAACACTTGTTTTATAGCAACCACTTTGCATTTTCTCACGGAAATGCAATCCAGTTGTAAATAAAATTTATTTCTTGTCTAATTCCCGCAATCACATGATTTCACCAGCACTGGAAGGCTGAAGGTGAGCACATGCTTCCTCTGAAACATCTTTTGAAACTGCCGCTAACGCAGCGTCATCGGACAGTTCAGGTGCTTGGATTACAACACTAGCCACAGTAAGCCTGGTAATATTCGTAGATGCCTTCTAACACCAAGTTCATAAATTTAAATCAGGAGTGCTGCTGATGAATGCTACAGGCTGGATGCGTCAAGGAGAAATCAGGAACCAAATGTTGTTTTGCACACTAGCCAGATCCACAAGACATCTTGATTTTTGAAGACAAAAAATGTTTTAAAAATGTACTGTATTTGCTTTTATTACAATGTTATAGGTTTATTTTATAAAAACAAACAGCTATTCTATTCACTAAGATTAATGGTTTTAAATGATGTGCTTAGGTGTCTTGGTTGCACAGTGGCTTTCAGCAACTGTAGATGCTTTCCATTTTATATTGACAGGTTTGAGACTGCACTTCCCACTTTACGTCCCAATCAAACCCCAATCTCCTCTTATACCTCTATATATTTGACAGCTTTCTGCAAGTTTGGCAGAATTTCTCTGCATGCTTCAATGAGACCAGACTGAGAAATATTTCATATTGAATTACGCTCTGCTCTTGTTCTGGCTGGTGATAACTGTGATTTCTAAGTGCTAACTCAGGTGTAAATATGATTACTTTGCCCTGCGGTGTTGTGCGTATGTTCGCTGAAAGCTGGATGCGTGGAGCTCTTGGCTCTTGTCCAACCTCTACGAGCACTTTATTGGCTTTCAGAGCTTTTACAAGCCAGGCTGCATCTGGCCTATTTCAGGGCGCTACCCCATTTGGCCTCATGGACACGTCCATTAAACATGTGCTCTCGTGCCCTTATCCCTGCCCAGCTCCAGTCTGTCCATTAACATGCGCGCCACTTCCATCCGAAGAGCCGTAAGAGTCTTTTTACCTGGAAGTGACCACAGCGCAGACACCTTCTCTCCTCTTCTGACCTCTGGCTGGAAGGTGTGGACACTTGTACGCTTTGTTTAAGTTAACACAGATCATTTGAAGGCCTGTAATGTTAAGCTACATTCACATTACAGGCCTTTATTGCTCAATTCCAGTTTTCAATTCTATTTTTATGGTTTAATGGTTTACATTTATATTTGTATCTGACCCACATTTGTCATTAGATATGCACTGAGTGGAACCCATACTAGAGGTGGGGGAAAAAAGTAACACAGGGTAATATTGCGAAATTGCCAAAGCCGTTTGATGCCAAAGCCATTTGTAGCCAGGAGCCCAAGTGAGCATAAACGGCTTTTTCTGGGTGGGTAGGATGGTCCTCCCCCCATCACTGGCATCTGTTGGCTGACTTTAATGAAACAGGCACTTAGTGTTCTCCTTCAAGTGTGCTGAGCTGTCCAATGACACTTAGAAGTTAGAAACAGTTTGAAAATATACACTGTCTGGTTTCATGTCCCTTTGAGGAGGCACGTGCTAGCTTTTACCCTGGTGTCCTTCCAGAAAAGCTAACCTAATTTACAGTTACTCTATTAGACTAATGACCACAGATGTCTTTGGCATCACTGGGAATCAAACTTGTGATCTCTCCATGATATAGCAACGATTAGACAGTGACTGATGATTGTCTGGCTTTATTCAAAAGACTGATGCTGATGTTGGGGAATGTATCAAATGGACTGTGCTTGAAAGTCAAACCTAGTTGCTTGAAGTAACGTACAAAAGCAGAGCTCAGCCTTCCCGGTTGCTCCTATAGCCAATATGCAATTTGAGCATTTAGGTGACTGCTGTCTTCCAAATGAGGCAGACTGAGAGTAACACTTTTCGCACCAGTGACAATTCCCACTATAGCCCTGTAATGTGAATGTACCCTTAGTTGATTCAGTTTCATTCTGGATTCAGCCTCTTACCCGTACGGCGAAGTTGCATTTGCCCTTGCGCACGGCCTCCTCGTCAGCCTGCCACTGGTGCGGCCGACTGGCCTCGGGCACATAGCTGGGCTTCTTCCTGCGCAGACTCTGACGCAGCTTGTTCATCTCCGCACTCTCGGGCTCCCTGTTGCTATAGGCAGACACAGAGAAGGAGAAACAAGGGTTAGTCCATTGCTACAATAAAAAATTATGTTACAAAGTTTAAGTGATGCCATGGAAGAACAATTTTTTGAGTTTGAAGAACCTTTATATATATATATATATATATATATATATATACACACACACACACACACACACACACACACACACACACTTTATTGATCCCAGAGGAAACTGCTTGAGTCCTCTGCATTTAACCTATTCACCCGAGTGAGGCAGTGGGCAGCCAACAATGGCGCCCGGATAGCAGTGTGTGGGGACAGGACCTTGTTCAAGAGTACCTCAATGGTGCCACTGGCAGTCCTGGGATTCGAACCCACAGCCTTACGATCACAAGGGCAACTCCCTGACCACCAGGCCACCAGCTGCCCCAATTCTCGACATTTAACCCATTCACCTGAGGGAAGCAGTAGGCAGCTGACGATGGCACCCAGGGAGCAGAGTGGGGTGACGATACCTTGCTCAAGGGTTCCTCAGTGGGGCTATTGTCAGTCCTGGGATTCAAACCCACGACCTTCCAATAGCAGGGGCAACTCCCTAACCACCAGGCCACCAGCTGCCCCAAAAGAGAATGTCGCTTGCCATGATGCGTGCTCCCTCACACCATGAAGAACCGGGTCTCATGAGACAAAGGAAACCCACAAGGCAATCATCAAAAGGCCACGCTAGTTTAAAGTTTAAAGAACCTTCACATAACATAAAAGACGTTTACCAACTGAAGCCTTCATCCAAGAACCTTTACATGAATTTACAAAAATGGTTCTTCAAAGAGCTATCCACTGAAAGGTTCTCCAAAACGTTTTCTATGGCACCACTCCAAGAACCCCTATTAAAAATGTAGCTGACAAAAAAAAAACATCACCTGCATAATTTGGTCAGCTGGTGGTTTGCATAATACCTGGTTGCCCTGAAATATGAGAAAAGAGTCATAAGAAAAATGCTGATGCCATGCAGTTGCAGTCTAAAGCTCCATCATAAATGTCTCATACTTCCGGACCTTTTTCCACCTACTCTTAGATGGATTTTCCTCATGTTTACTATTTTTTAAAGAGTAAAGTGGCATTTCACAGACGCCCTTATCCAGAGCGACGTACAATCATTAGTTACAGGGACAGTCCCCCTGGAGCAACTGAGGGTTAAGTGTCTTGCTCAAGGACACAATGGCAGA
>JBBPCZ010000001.1:18331409-18348383 GCA_037974445.1 Brycinus macrolepidotus
AAATGCAGAGGAAGAATTTCGTGCTGTTCACACTGTGTGCTGTGGTGTGTTCACGTATGACAGAATGGTCACTTCACTTTAATCTTTTCGAGCTGTTGCTAACGCAAGGTTTCATGCTTGGAGGAGAAGACACACTGCCAGTTCTGTTACATCAGCTAACAGATGTCTGTACTGACTTGGACTGTGCTGAGTGACCCTCCTACCCACCCAGAGAGAGCCAGGTCAATAATACTCGCCTGGACTCCAAGCTACAGATGGCTGTAGCATCACCAGGGATCGAACTCACAATCTCCAACACTTCAACAGTTCAGGAGCACAGAAAGTACTACTGACCTTTCACTCTGACTTTCCAATTTTGTATACCTGTTAGAGAGCAACATAGAACTGGACTGCATTGGTTTTATGGGCAAAAAAAAAATACTCACAGCATAGATTCAAACCAGTGCCTGTTCTGATTCTCCTCACTCAGTGACCCACATTTCACCACTGAACCACTGAGGAGGTGTTAACACACTGGCCCTTACCAAGCCTTTTATGGTTACAGATGGCTGAACACATAGCTGCATTCACTGGCTGATTATTTTTAATGAAACCACAACAAACAGTGACACACATCTCTTTCATAACTGACCTGAGCTTTAGTGTTTTGAAGTCTGTTTATGAGTCTGCTGTATGTTTAGCTCCTCAAGATGAACTCGTTTCTCCACGTTCTTCCCTGTCTGGCCGCCTTAGCCATGACTTCACAGACTCTCTCTCTGACACACATTTTTAAGGTGACTTGACCGTCCACTCACTCTCCCCATACATTACGGAGGCGACACGACCACAAAAATCTACTTTTTTTTTTTTTTTAAACGATCAACACTCGACCCCTGAATACATGCACACTGCACCAGATATTAATGGACATTCTGACTTTGCAACCATGCCAATGTTTCAAAAAACGTAGGAGGAGAAGAGCCCCCCAAATTCCAGCTATAAAAAGTATAACAATAATAATAATAAAAATAAAAGTTTTGCTCCCGCAATCATACTAATGAAAGTAATGAGATATTACACTTCTTTTACAAAGACTTAGGATCTTATGAAACCTATGGCTTCTTTCCACTTACTGCCCACATGTACTCACATATTAAGATAAACACAGGCTGTTCTGTTTACACTGCTCTCCACCCTGAGGAAAACGGGGTCACTCAAAAATATTCACTGCACCATAACAGGTCATCCCTAATTTCACTGACTGCCTGACGTGCACAGAGAAGCAGAACCCCCCCCCACAAGCAGGCACGTGTTAATGTGCATGTTAAAGGGCTTTGCTGTAGATGCGATGAGTGAATTAACCCACTTTACTCTGCAAATCCGCAGCGCTGTGGGACCGTCAGAAGCTCTGCTGGAGTGATTGTGTGTATGTGTATGAGTAAGACTGGAAGCTCTGATACGGAGAGACAGCTGAGTCAGAGGCTGGCGAATGTAGGAGGGGTCAGAACTGCTACCATGAACCCTGACTCATTTACCCTCTTAGCTCAATGTCTGTACGACTCAAAACTCTCTCTAGAGTGGCTGTTTTTCTATGCAAAGGGTGTAAAGAATGCAGAACCAGTAAAGCCCACAGGGCCCCAAAAGAGTTAATCAATTAATCAATCAATCAATAAATCAGCCTTTATTTAAGCTTGGCGTACAATGAGGGTGATCCTGAAAACAAGCACTGTAAACAACAGGATCATTAAGTCACAACTCAAAATATAATTATTTCATAAAATAGAGGACAGCTAAAATAAGATAGTAACAAGTCATAAGGCATAATTTTAAGATAAACAAATAAAATAATATAAATAATAAAATAAGAGAACAGTGACAGTATAGTAAATCGACTAAGATGTAAGCCTTTGCAAGGTCAGGTCAAATCACATAACTGGTCTGAATTCTAAAGTATGGATGTATGTTGATGTAAATAATATCCTGAGATGATTGCTTAAGAGTTTACGTCAAGTCTGTGGAGAACTGTCCAGATTGCTATTTTCCCCAGTGAAACTAAGCTGTGCTGAATTCATTATGGCGATAAATATCGTAATAAATAAAGTAATAAAATAAAGTGTCGTACAATCTCAGCTAATTTGTACAATCTCAGTCAATTCGGAGCTGATCCTGGAACTTCTGGCCATCAAAAAGCATATTTTTCAGTGTTTCTCAGGTTGTGCAAAATCACTGGCCACGTTTTGGTGAAGTGGGAAACACTGAACTTGCCAAAAAAAATGCACTCTGCAATTCAACAGACCTCAGACAAATCAAGTCAATCAATTCCAGCCTGACCGGAGCAGTGCAGACAACGTGTCCATGAAAACACTCCCTTCCAACATCTGCTGGGCTTAAATACATCAACCACGGCTTGTGACATTCTTAACACGCCCCATATAAAACAAGAACAGGCCTTGAGGCTGCTGTGAACTGTCACAAATTGATGTGGGCACAATTCCAGACTAGCAGACTAGCATGCAGGGACCTAGTCTAATTCATTATTGTCCAGAACCTGCACGGTAGAGCACACTGGCAAGAACTATGAGAACTAGGTTCAAAAATACACCCAAACAATGAAAAACGACAGGTTAAGGTTCTCAAATCCAATCTGATTAATGATGCATTAAGAAATACAGCCATTTTGGGAGTTTCCCTCTGATAACAGTAGTTTCATGTCTTTTTGCTGGCTCTTACAGGAATTCTTCTAATACTACACAGTTGGGAAACAGAGTACAGCCTTAACACATTCAGAGAGACTGGTAATTAATTTGTGTCACCAACCAGGGTCATCAACAGCACAGTACAAAAGAATCTCCTAGGTCTAGTATTCTCCCTCCACCACATCCCACTCAGAAGTGGCCACAACATAGGACATGAAGTCCAGGTTCATTATGTCTGTTTTATTCGTTATTTGTTTACGATTTACAAGGAAATAATGCCGAGAGGCTCAGTAAACAGTCAGCAGCTTGGCCGATAAGAATGGGCTAATCCAGCGATTTGGTATATCAATTTAGCCATTAATCAGCACCATATGGGCTTGGAGGCCCATGCAGCTGTTACAGCTAAGGCTATTAACAGGACAGACATAAGCACACGGAATAAGCTTGGTTGCTAATCAGTTTTCCCCCAGTGGTAAATGCTTCATTTCAACAAACTTGCCTCTAAAGAGACACAGATATGGGTCACACATTTTAAAAATAAAATAAGTTCTTTGGAGTGATGCCACATCTTTGCAAACGTGAAGAAGTAAAAGAAATTCCTAGAACTGTGCATCCAAGCCAACGATCATTCAGGAACACTTTTAACAAGTGCACTCCAGAACCAAATCCATGCCCAGGACTGGGCACCGGCCCTCCTGAAAGAAGAAGGATCCAAAAAGTTACAATTTGCATCTCGGGCAAGTCACTCACCTTCCCTCCCCTGCCTCTTCCATGTCACTGTTGAAACTCATCCCGGAAAGGTGGTGGGATACCCAGATGGATGAAAAGGTTGTATCGGATTGTCCCAAAAGCAAGACGGGCTAAAATGAAGCCAGAACCGCCCGAACAGACGAAGAGCCAAAGGCAAAAGCGGCGTCTGCAGATCGGCTACTAAGTCCGGGAGAACCACACCTCTTCTTCAGGGATTAACTTGGAGGAGGCGGAAAAGACTCCCGCACTCCGCCTCATCACCACATGCACCCTCGCCCACGGACGCCTGGCAGATCTGCCTCTAGCGACTCTTTCGCCTCACCACGAGCTGCGAGCCAGAGAGTGTGTGGAAGAGCAGGAGGGATTGAGCGAGAGAGACAGACAGAGCGAGGGAGGAGAGTGGAGGTGATTAGGCTGGGGACGGTAATGACACACTTTTCTGTCGCCCATCTGTGATGCTGGTTGTTTGTTCTGTGCTGTTCTCTCTCTCTCTCTCTCTCTCTCACTCTCTCTCTCTCTCTCTCTCTCCCACACGCTGTTCAATCTGGCTGTACCCAACACTCACCACTCACCTTGGCATCAGTCTTTATCCACTAAGCATTTCCAACCAAAAATGCAGGACAAAGCCTGTGTCCCTCTGATCCTCCTTTGCACAGCTGTAGTAAAATGCTCCTAAAGCTTGCCTGAGACCCTCAGCATGAAAGATGAGGTCAGTGATTAGGAAAGGGGCCAAAGGGTGAATGGCTTGAAATGTTGCCTGGGAACGATTATGACAGCACAAACAGCAAAACAAATGTCGACTCGTTCAGTTCTTGTGCTGACAGATTAGCCATGGTCAGTCACGGTGGCCAGAGCATGAGCAAGACAACCATAAGCCTATTAATGGTTTAGTTACATAAGAGAATGCCATAAGTGGGCAAAACACTGCATCCTGGTCATGGTGGGCATCACATCTTGTAAATCCAATGTAATCCTCATTGTTTACTTCATGTAGCTACTCTGCATGAAAGGAAGCTCCTTCCACAATTTATTTAGGCTTGGAAAAAAAGTGAAAAATAAACCAGTCCCTCAAATCCTCCAACCACGTTACTGCCCGAAATGGGCTGAACCTGTCAAGGTCAGGAAACTTTAGTCGATGATTAACTGTAAATAACATGCAGCTATAGTACAAGCATAAAGAGGCTATGGTTAACTGTCTTCCTTCTTATTTGCTGATACTTAGCGAAATAGCTCAAGCTCAAATAAACAAACATTGCTCACAGTGGCCCAGGTACAGCACATGTCGATTTTTGTAAGATCCGTGATTTTTATCCATAAATGCATTTTCTGCTCTTCTCCTGTTTTCTTTTTAGGAAAACAATCAAGACATAACTGTGGAAAATAACTGCAATCATGTGATTACATAATTGCACTGTAGGAGAACCTGGCCTGCCACTACTGATTACATTAGTAATCAAGTAATCTAAACAATAACAACAGGTTTAAGTGAACAATTACACACCATGTAGTGCTTTCAAACAGATTACAAAGTACTTCACTGGAAAATATAAAAATAAAGCCTTTAAAAACAAGATGATAATTCCCACTAGTGATTCTACCTTCAAAGAGCTATCTTCAATCAAACCTTCAGTCAAGCTCACAGTGGTGTCCATTCATTTCTCACCCAGGGTTTAATACTGTTTAAGCCAGCTGTGCTTAATATAAACATTTGAAGCACTAGAAGCTTGTGATAGACATTGAAGTGACATGTTCTTTTATAACAAATCCATTGGTAAAGCCTAACTGAATATTACTGGATCTGGCCTTGCTAAACACCTTTCACTTCATATATACACAGTTCGTTTACAAACATTTTTACTTCAAGTATGTCCAACTACAAACAAGCTTCATGAGATCCTGCTGGTGTGGGTTACCTCATTTTCAGTGACATACAGAAAAGTGACTGAAGTGCTAAACTGCTCCCCCTTGTGAACCCGTTAAATGTGACTTCATAATGACCTGTGGATTCTCTGTTTATCATTCAAATTACGAACTAATCACTAAGTCGAAGGCAAATTTTAATCAATACATTTTTCTCAGGTAATGAATTTGAATCAAGTAATGGATTTTAATTTAATCTAGTGAGAATTTTTGAGAGTTGGACTATGTTAAAGCAGCTTTTCTAGAGCAGGTTTTGGGGGATGTCTTGCCTGCTGAAAAGTGGCCAGACTGACTGGTGTAGCCTCCCCGCGGCAGCGGATTGATTGTGCTCTGTTAATTGAACCCGTCCCAATTTCTCCTGACCCAAATGCGAGCCCACCAGCAGAGATGCTTCGGCGTACTCACATGGACGTTTAACCAGACTAACTGTGCCCTCAGTGCCACGTGGTCATATTGCCCTGAAGTCACTGGCCAGATGGGTCTCTGACAGTGCACACACACACTCACACTCACACATACACATGCTGACAGGTCTGTCACTTCCATAAAAAGTGATTGCCAAGTTTGTTTGTTTTTTTTGGTTGCTGTGGCCACTACCGGGAGGAAGTATTCAAAATGTCATAGTTTAACAATAAAATGAGGCCCATCCACATCCAAATACAGTGCTGCAACACGGAGGCAAGGTCTGACACTATTCCGAAAGCAAGACAAACCAACAACTCTTCCAAAGCAAACAGTGTGTGTGGTTCATGGATAATGTGAGAAAAACCATTTCCCGCTGTGGCGGCGTGATGTAATTTCCGTTAATATCCCACACATTACAAGCAAAAATCTGCATGCCTGGGTGAGATTTTGCATTAAATAAATAAACAAATAGGTAGACAGGCAGATAGATAGATAGATAGATAGATAGACAGATAGATAGATACATAGACAGATAGATAGATAGATAAATAAATGACTTTTTTAATAAAGGGTTAAAAACACACACACACACGCACGCACACACGCAGGCACACACACGCAGACACACACACACACCAGTTTGGACTTGAATGCTTAATAGACATTGTCAAAATGCCAAAAAGTAGCATTTGCTAATTAAGCAGAATAATCTCGTTTCAGCGACACACAACAGACTTCATGTTTTGCTGATAAAGCCGGGGCTACTTAACGTGGCAATTTGCATACACTCATTAAAACTTTAAAGGTGTTAAAGATCCAGCGCATTTGCATGTGTAAGCAAGAGAGAGGTAACCTACATTCTGAGCTTTCTGCAACAAGGAGAAAGCTCACTGCTGCCTCTTAGATAAATCAGAAAAAACTTAGAACTCAGAAAAAAAAAAAATTTGATCCCAGAGGAAATTGCTTATGTTACGACTGCACAAAAACACAAAGACAAGAACGATATAAAATATAAAGTCTAAATAAATCCAACAAAACTCTGCAGAAAAAAAACTCGATATGAAATACACAACGCTTTAGACACAAACGCTGGGTATAAATACTATAGATAAGTAACTTACGGTTAAGTGAATTACTAACGACACAAATGGTGGTTATGAGTACGTTATTGCCCTTAATAGAGATCAGTAGCATATAAGTAATACTGACATAAGTAGTGATATTTCACATGTTAAGACTATTGCACATAATAATAATAATAATAATAAGCTACTGCATATAATAATAATGTTTTAGCCCCCGATAAGAAAATTGCACAATATTGCACACGGTAGACTATTGTACATAATAGTATGGATTCCACTCATATTCCCTATTTAAATACATGAGCGTCTGAAGTCAGAAGGGAGAGATGTAGCCCACATCCTGCAGACTGAACAGGAATTAGTGGTAACGAGTCTGTGGTCAGAAAGTTGTTTCTCTCAAGATGGAGAGGTAAAATCCGACACAGTGAAGAGATCTAAATGCTAAAATGGCAAAGGAGACAACATCTCATGTTTAACCAGGGCAAATTTTACAATTATATCATGTTTTTTATTTTCACATTCTATCGCGCTCAGTTCTGACCTCACAATGTGACAGCGAGGAGCTATTCTATCCTATGTGGTCACATCATAACATCTTGTTAAGAGCCTCGTTCATCTGTAACCTAGCAACAGCCACCAGCATACAGAACAATTAATGGAACTATGTTTCGGCACAGAAAGCAAACACATGTAAATAAACACTGCCACAATAATATTAAGTCAGGGATGGAGGGGGGAGGCACCACCCCCCCTTTTTAAGTTATGCAAGATAAATTTGAGGGTTGGTTAAAAAATAAACAGCACACACACACACACACACACACACACACACACACACACATATATATATATATGTATAAGCAATCACCTGTTAACTAGTCCAGTATTTTCACATTTTCATATTCCTTATTGAGTGCAGTGTGAGTGAAACAGGCTTAACTCTCATTGCCCCATTATGTGATTATTATCGAACATCCACATACGGAGTGTTAGCTTGTCAGACAGACTCTCCCATCTGTAGATGAGCCTTCAGTTCCCTCATATGAGTGAATTTCTCTTATGGAGTAAATTTAGCGTGCTGAGTTGTGAAAAAGCTGTCAGATATTTGCAAATGTTCTCCTCCAAAAACTTTACTTCAGGTCATAATGGATTTTTTCCTTTTTGTCCTACAAAGCTAAAACACATTCACATGCAGTTAGCACATAAAAAAGAAGCACTAATGTGCCTTAAGAGTTAACACTCCCTCCTCTTTCTGTTTAATTATCGTCACATCTTGGTTCTGTGATAACACGTTCTGTGATGAGAAAAAAAGCTGCAGAACAGAACCTCTACAGTAAATATGTGTCAGAAACACATAGTATTAAAAGGCTCTGACATAATGACAGTATAGCAGCTCTTTGACGTGTGAATTGCTGTTTGAGGGCTGGAGCCTCCCGATGTGCTCAACCCTGTGACATTGTTGACATCGATCAATTTATATCTGATGTTTCATATATAGGGCATACTGTTTAATCATGTCATGTTGTAATGCAATACCAGCGCCATCTGCTTTGAATATCTAAGCAGAGCTTCTGATTTTCATGCTCTCTCTTGCGGAGCCGTGCCGTTGGTGAGAGAACGCTTCCATTCCCAGCAGCTCTCCCTTAGCAGGCCTGCATTCAGCCCTGTCACCATAGAGGGGAGCTGCAGGCCCATGCTGACACACGCAGCCCTGCCTGCCCATTTTCAGAGCCTCCAGGCAGCGATCTGACCTGCCCATCTGACGCTGGTGCTCTGAAAGCAAGCAGGCTGGAGCAGCGAGTGCCTCTGCTGCTTTTAAATCTTGAATCCTTCCCCGCTTCTCTCCTCTACACTAGGTTTACTTTTTTAGGTGGTCATGCTGGCTCTAGCAGCCTAAAAAGCACAGGGGAAAATGTAGTATCACACAGAGCAGTACTAGCGGACTACAGTAGGACTAGCACTGGTCAGTATAAAAGTACAGGGCTGGCCCAATTAGCATTTTACAGGCTTTGGATATTCAGTGGTATTTCCAAACGAGTACTCGAATACTCATTTGAAAAATCACCCTACAAATATAAAATAATATAATACGACAAATTTTTGTATTTTATCACTGAAAAAATGTCTAGTATATTAATACAACATTGAATATTAATACAGCATTGCATTAGTAGTCGGCACACGCACCGTATATTGCTATAGAAGCAGCAATTGTAGCCACTTGTTCAAACACAGCTTCCGTGAGCCATGTGGAGGCTAAGGATGTACTCACACTAGGCCAAATCACCTTGCACCGTGCCCGAGCATGACTGTACCCCCTCACCACCCACCCACTCCCCTTGCCTGCACTCACATTGCACTGTGAATTTCATACTTTCAGAGGTCTAATGTGTTGAATCCAGTTGTTTCTGTACACTCTTGTCTGCCTAAATTTCCAGCCAACACTGTACCTGTGCTGTAGACCAAAGCAATCCCTTTGCCATCACGTTTGTTACATGGAACAGTCGCATTCCAGCTCCTCAAGCATGCCCGGACCCACCTCCTTGAGCTCACACTAGGCAATCTGTACTGTGTCCGAGCACGCTTTACCCTCAAAGGTACGGATCGCCTAGGGTGTGAACACCTTAAGAGTGTGATGTTGATGAATTACAGTGATTTTATTTACCATCAGTTGGTTGTGGTGATAGCAGTGGTTCAGTTAGCAGGGAAACAGCTCCACATGCTGCAGGTCTGATGCTCCACTGATCAAGTTTAGAGCATAAAGACTCAAACTTGAAGGTGCAAGTTGTATGCATATCCCTCTCCAGTCCCTGCGCTCTAACTTTTTCACACAGAAATCAAATCTACACCACTACCAACTTTGGCGTTGGTATTTGTGGTGGTAATTGGATAAACAGTATCTACTTCTTTATATGAAGTGAAAGTGAAGTGAAAGTGACCATTTGTCATTCGTGAACACACCACAGCACACAGTGTGAACAGCAAGAAATTCTTCTCTGCATTTAACCCATTCACTAAGTGAAGCAGCAGGCAGCCAGGAACACAGCGCCCGGGAAGCAGAGTGTGGAGACGGTACCTTGCTCAAGGGAACCTCAGTGATGCCGCTAGCAGTCTTGGAATTCGAACCCACGACCTTCTGATCACAGGGCCAACTCCCTAACCACTAGGCCACCAGTGGTTTTGTCGTATGTGGCTGATGAATGTTTCTGATATGCTAAGGGCATTTTCCCGATCCAATCTTGTGCAGTAAAAAAGGTATGTGTGGGAACAGACTGTCATAAAACCTGAGAGAAATCTGAGAGAAAACAGTATGAGTGTGTGGTGTAAACTGGACATCAGGTTTTAAGAAGTGCAAACCTACATGACAGTCAGCAGAGTTAGCTGTTTTCAGTGTAAAAACACATGATTTTGAGGGAAATGATTTGGACAAAACGTGTTTTGGCTTTCCTAAATCAGGTGTTTTGTATTTAAATTTTCTTTTGGGTTCAAATTCCTGTTCAGCTGTCAGTAGATCTAACATGATGGGAAAAAATTTATTGTGTCAAGATTTTTGGCCTTCTAACAGCATGCCGTGGCCTCCTCCAATCAACCCTCCCCCCCCAAAAAAACGACACGCACACACACATACACATACACACACATGCGCGTACACCGCCCTCTGCTGCTTGGCAACCGGCTCCCATGGCAACCACAGCTATCAGAGGTTTCAGGGGTGAGTGGAGGAGCCTCTGACAGAACAGTAAGCTCTGAAACAGCTTCTCCTCTTTTCTCCTCAAGATTCAGGCCTGTCAGATCTGTCGTGCATTTAGTGACGCTTCATCTCATCACCACCAAGTCATTCAAAGGGAGATTCCACTGAAAAACCAGCATTTTTTAGTGATTTTTTTAGGCCACCAGCTGTGGTTCTGACATGATTAGTCATGCCGGTGCTATTTTGGGCTTCCTAACAACAACGCTGTGACGTCACTTGGAAAGATGGCCAAGTTGATATTTACAGAACGAGCGCAGAATAATAACCTGTTTAAGTCCCGGTTGTGCTTGCTTATATTGAACGAACGCAATTATTTGTGGCTTGATGGAGCCATACAGCCGTCCACACTGCTGCATCACATCCAGTGCTATCCTTGTTAACAGGCCGGCAGCTCAGGTTGAAATATTTGTCCGATCCGAACGGGACCCCGCTCTGCTGTCATCATGTGTTCGGTTTGGGTTCTCACAGCTCACTTCTTATTTTTAATAAGTTTTCCTCTGTTGTAGTTTCTCCCTTTATATTCAGTCAGGATGTTTTTTTTTCTGTGTGAAGAAATTGTGTAAAGCACACAACCAAGTCAAAAATACAATAGCACACACTCACCCACCCCGATGCGTCGTATTACACTCCTGATGGGTGACAAAACTGAAACTGAAAGTAACACCCATGGTGCCACTCCAATGTGAGTAATGGTGCTTGATGTATACATTTGTAAAAACCCGTAAAAACCCACTTTTGGAAAGTTGATTATTTTATTATATCATTTCATATTTTTCATTCTGTTTATCAGGTTCCAGACTCGATGCTGTTGATTCAGGTTCAGGTTCCAACAGAAAGTAGAAACATTTAAGACAAAATTTCAAGACTGACTAGACTCTTTCTGCAGGGCCCCTACTGGCCCCCAGGAATGGAATGGAATTGACTCCAATGTTTTTAATCAATATAATCAAATAAAATATTTCCATTATCACTTCATCATATTTTCATATTCATCAGACATAATTATAGCTTTCTGTTGCCAAATTTCATCTACGTGTTAATAATGATTTTTAAGATGTTTATGACCTAATGAAAAATCATTAAGAAACTCATTTAAAAACATTCATAAACACTTTAAATGAGCAGTCTTATTGCAAAGAGGTACAATTTGGTGTAACTGAAGGGACTCGTGTTCACCTTTCCCCAACAGAGGTGATATTTCTTTAACTAGATTGCACTTTTGTGTGAAAATGTGAAGTGCGATTGTGTGGTTGCTATAAAAACAGTGTTTGGAGACACACGAACATTTGATTCATGGGCAAAAATCACTGACCTGAGCTTTTGTTGTCTGTTTATGAGTCTGCTGCGTTCAGGGGTCACAGACTCTCCCTCCGACACACATTTTGAAGGCGACTCGACCGTCCTCTCTCTCTCCCCACACATTAGAGAGGCGACTCGACCACAAGAATTGATTATTTCAAACAATCAATACTTGCCCCGTGATTAATGGATCAAAAATGCACACCTGATATTAATTAACGTTTTGACGTTGGAACCATGCCAATATTTCAAAAACTGTAGGAGGAGAAGAGGAGCCAACCACACTAACAATGTATGACAACCAGCTTCATGTTAACTGGTTATTCGGTGTGACACAGTGGGAAAGCAGCAGAAACTGTCTCAACGTGCGTAGAGCTGATATCTTCAAAACACAGAGACAATTACTGGTTTTTGCATCACGTGCAATACTGCGCTGGTCTAATTTGTCTGACTCAGAGTGTTCTGCGGGGCCCTTAACTGTGTCCCAGTCCAGCATTACAACGTGTGACTCAGAAGCAGGGAGAGAAAAAAGCAGGGCAGGCCCACAGATGGCCCGCAGCAGGGCCGGGACGCGCCACATGGCTCCTCCTTGACAGCTCGTGGCGTCCGGCGCAGGGAGCTGGGGCGGACAGCTTTGTCATGCTAATGGAGGGGGACAGCTGCTGTGGGCCACGGGGCGACGTGGTAGACGTCATTATATGAGCGAAACACGCCAAACCTTGGTGAACCCATCTCTACAATTAGGCCCAGAAGATATCCACACAGATGACTCATGGATCTGACTATGCTTTTTCCAGATATGGAGAGGTTAAAGGAGCAGCCCAGCGGTGTTCAACTTAACCTTTGCTTGTCATATCGGGATCATATCGATACCCATACACTTAAGAATGAAAAGAAAACCCACTGACAGAGCTACAGCACCTGCTCTCTGGTTTTCATGCTTGATGGAAGCACGTCAAATTTTTTTGTCAAATGGTAAATGGCAAAATGCTACAGATGTATAATATCCAGATAGGGTTAGTGTTTTCAAAATAATGGCAACATTCCAATGCAGTCCTAGGCTGGAGTGTGGTGCTATCAGAATAGGTAGGGGTCTACTATGTCATCTTAGAGACCCCCACTGCAACAGACACACACCATGAGGACACACTGTAAAAGCCTGTGCAGCAACTGGACAACTAGATGAATGTGCGGTTCTTGTTCTCCATGGTCAAGCACAAAACAGACACACACAAGCATATCTCCTGCGACTTTTAGGCGTGTGTGCAGTACATCTGCCTCCTCAGAGGTGGGTGTATGTGCACGTAAAGTCTTTGTCCTTCTGCTAAAGTTTGCTTGACCTTGTGCACGTTCAAAAATGCACATTAAAACCAAGCTTTTAAGAGAAATGGAAACAGGCTTCCAATTTTCATGATGCATGCCCCCCTCCCCCCACAATTTTGAATATCCCTCAAATTTCCTACTTAATACCGCACCCTAAAGAAGAACAATTAAATGTTTTTCAGGTTGACTTTAGGAAACACTGTTGTGACAAAAATCAAACTATATTTATATAGCACTTTATACAGACATAGCCAGTAGGATCATGTTTAAGTAGGAAAAACAAACGTGCAAAACATTGGAATTCCCAGAACTGGGATCGGGAAAATGCCACCATAAAGCAGTACAGAGGCCCAAAGGCAGACTGCATCAAACATACGTCTTCACCTTTCACACTCGAGTGGGTGCATGTAAATACTGCATTATTCAGCTTGTGGGGGCAAGTGTGGCTTTGTAGCATTTTTTTTTGTTTGACAACACAAAGATTGATGCAGAATGTCTTTGAGAGAGAAAGACAACAGCCATACTCGACCACAATTACATCATACTGCACAAAGTCTTCATCTATGAGGATTTGCTCATTAAACAAAGTACCTGTAATGATTATGGTCTGTAAGCCACAAACTCATTTAGGGGTTCAGGACCAGAGTAAGAACAAAAAAACACTGCATTAAAGGAGCCATATCCTAACATTTCTACATGACCATTTTCAAACGCCCTTTGTAACTAAATTGTTTAGTACATATATATATATATATATATATATATATATATATATATATATATGACATCTGTTATGATTGGCTGGCCTTGTATTATGCCTCATTGGAATGGCAGCCTGGGCTTGAACACTCATTTTAACCTTTTTACATTTAACACATTAATGGACAGGCTGTATGACATCACAAAAACAACTGATTTAAAATGGCCAGTTTCTGCAGCTTGGTTTCCATCTGTGGACCCTATGAACTGGTACATTTTGAAACTTTACGTTTACATACTAGGCCAAATTCTTGAACTGGAAAATAAAAACGAATTCCTTTTTCTATGACATGGGCCCTTTAAGTGTTCATGTGAGCGCCATTCGGCATCCAACGTGAGACGCGGCTACGACACTTGGCAGCAAAATCAATACAGCATTTAAGAGACATCCCGAGTGCCAGCAAGTAGTACACTAGTGAGTATTTACCGGAAACGTCAGCGATGGCAGCTCTGTCCCGGCAGCCCATTAGCAGCTCACACAGCCAAAATATCCTACCAGGAACACGCCTCTAAATAAACCACTCAAATCAAACCCACTCCTGAAATATCAGCACCAATTGCCCTGAATCCTTCCACACGTCTGCTGTTATTTGTGGGCAGATTGATTGGGATTTGATGGCGGCTTTTTTTGGTACAGCGTGCTGCCTGCCCTTCCAGGCCTAGACATAAAGTATCGATCCGAATTCAAATCTGGAGCACAGCAGACATCTGGAGGCCAGCTGTGTCGGGAGATTACAGTGATAGTTTGGCAAGAAATCAAAGCCACACATGTTTTCTCTTTTTCCAAATGCTGAAAAGTTTTTCGTTAGTTTTGCACTGGAGTTCTGAGGCTCATCTAGTCACAGAGGTTCATTCCCCAGGAATCACCATCATGAAAACTGCATCAGTCACTTACCTCAAACCACGTCATTCTGTTAAGTAATCACAATTAGACTTACTTATGTGGTTTCTGACACTGCATGACATACTGTCAGCTATTAAAATGGACTAAAGCGCATCGCAAGTGCAAAAACAGCAATGGCAGCTATCCAACGCTGGCTCTTCTTTTATCCATTTTACAGATGAGTGTCGCAGTTTGTGCACTTAAAAGAGAATTCCACAAATTTTTCAAAACGTCTCCATTATTGAACTGTTAAAATGTAAAAAATTCAGTCTTTTAGAGTGGTTTGATATGAAACATTATAGAGAAGCTTACATTCAAGGGAATGGCTCACAGCATTGGTTATAGGAACTCACAGTAAGAAGCAAACTCACAGTAAGAAGCAAACTCACAGTAAGTTATTTGTAGTGGTTCAGAATACATCGCCTGATGTCTGAAACATTATATTTCCACTGCAGATATCAACCTGTTGATATTTCAGTGATTAATTTATGCAGAAATGTTGGAACATTCACGTTTAACCCTTAGAGTGTAAAATCAAATTTTAACGAATAAAAAAGGTTTAAAACAGTCTAAAACCGGTGTTTGCTCTCCCACATGCTCGCCGTTTGCTGCTTATTCGCTCGGTGTGCCGCTGAAGGTTCTCCCTGGTGCAAAGATCTTGTTTTTTCTGTTTGTTTCTAAGACCTAAAATAAAAGACATTTTGTCATTTTTGTTCTTTATGGGCATTTCAGTGTGACATCATTTTTAAAACCCCAGTAATGGTTATTATTATTATTATACATTTTTCAATTATAATTACTTCGGTTCTACGTGACATAGGAACACCAAACAAAGCTCAGCATGATGTCTGACACCTCGAGCATCAACACAAACCAGGGGAGCTGTATGCTGTATGACAACAATTTACTATTTGTTGCACTTTTGGCACAGATCCATGCCGCTCACTTTCTTAGGGTTAAAAACTCAGTTTGTTCAGGCATGTGATGGTTAATCTGTATTCTGCACAGTGCTTATCAGTAGGTAAATGTAAAATGAAAAGTAAATGTAAAATAGTAAAGTAAAATGAAACTCAATTTGAAATAAATTTGATTGGACTCAACATTGTCAAAATATTTAGTACAAAATTTGAATGAAGAAAAATAATAACTATCTTCATATGGTTGCTAACTGCTAAAGACGCTAGAGTCAGGAGGCTAGAGTGGGTTGCTGATTAGCACTGGTGGTTTACGATGCAAATAATGCAGTTGTATTAAATGGAAAAATGGCTAGAATGTCCATTCTCCCCCATGCATTGGCCCATTTTCACAACGCACACTGTCACATTTATGCATTTATATTTTCATGACCACAACTCTTTTTGGCTGCATCAGTACAGTAAAGCAAGGTAAGGGCTTTGGTCCTTCTGTGTTAAAGGAGAGCTCAAGACATGGTCAGACGCGTGTAAAGGATTATGTGCGACAGAAGGCTGCGAGGGTTATTCCAGTATCGTCCCTGACAATCAGCAGAATGTCGGCTGCGTTTCTCAGCCATATTCAAAGAATCCTTCTGACTGGAACATCCTTGACGCGGTGTCCAGAAATGTAACCCACCAGGATGTTACAGCTTTACTGTTGACGTCTTTAGTAAAATTTCAAACTCAAAGCCCATCTCTGAATATTACGGGTATCGTTCGGATTTTACTGAT
Organism: Brycinus macrolepidotus; assembly: GCA_037974445.1. Lineage (NCBI taxonomy): Eukaryota > Metazoa > Chordata > Actinopteri > Characiformes > Alestidae > Brycinus > Brycinus macrolepidotus. The sequence continues at coordinate 18,347,945 of JBBPCZ010000001.1, forward strand.
ACTGATATCCTTTTTACTGATATCCGGATTTTACTAATACTGATACAATGCTCATCTATACTGATACTTATCAATACTCTTATTGATACTAATCCACAAAATCCACAAAAAATAAGGATAAAAGACATGAAAAAACTCAACAGTTCTACAAATGGTCAACTAATGTGTGTTGGTGATGTCCAGAGTGCTGCTCCCATTCCAACCTAACATCAACCATCTGAAAATGCCAGCTCTGTTAGAATACATTAACGCTGCATAAGTACAGACAGCAGCACTGTTTGTCTAGGAGCTTATTGATACGTAGGTACTGACTAGTCAGGAACCGGTAAAAATTCAGTACCAGTTCTCAATATATATTAGTTCTGCACGATTATGGCCAAAATGATAATCACGATTATTTTTATCAATATTGCGATCACGATTATTAATCACGATTATT
>JBBPCZ010000001.1:18351068-18366076 GCA_037974445.1 Brycinus macrolepidotus
GCAGAGCCGCTATTCAAATGTTAATATCGCCGACGATCATCCTAATTTAATCGTGGCAGCCAAAATCGTGATCGTGACTAAAATTCAATTAATTGTGCAGCCCTAATATATATTCCTAATTACTGGGACCTGTTAGTTCAGCTAAATGCCCAACTTACTCTACTGAGGACTGAGGGTGTGCTCCAATTTGCCCACAGAGAACGTCTCTACCAGCTGAGTCAGTCACCAACACACGCATTTAATGTTAGTGATGTGACATTATATCGCTGGTATAATGCGGCCTGCCCAGCTGTGACGTTCAAAGTATGAAGGACCGGTGAGTGAGTTTGGTAATTAGGGAGGGTGGTGCAGCGTTGAGCAGCAAATCCCGTAGGAACACAAGCTTTCTGAAAAAAGAAAAACAGGCTAAAACAGCAGAGGCTTCGCATTTCAGTTTCTCAGATGGTAGACACAGTAAAAGTAACGTATATGTGCAGTTTCCCCTTTAAGTAGGCAAAAGATGAGCATGTGTTTGGGCCTTCCGGGTAGCGCGGGAGAACTCTTGCCCCGAGTGTTTGTGTAGCATTGCTATAAAACAAAGACGAGGGACAGGAGTGGGCTCTCTACTTTGACAAAAGGCGCATTCAGGCTACTCAGCTCTGGACAGGAAGGCTTCCTGAGGACATTAAAACTTCCCTGGTGGTACAAAAGCATGAATGGCATGTGGTAAAAGGCCACCGGAGTGGGGCGAGCATAGACAGCGGCTAGACCCCTCTGGAAGCACTTTCAAAAACTTTGAGGTAACAGACCAAAACAATGGCAACAATCCAGAAAGTGTGGCCAGACAAAGGCAGGGATTTGAGGGAGGGGGTGCGTCGGGGGGTGTGAAGGGATTAAAGCATTAATCACAGATGGCCGTCGCATCTCATCCTTTCAGCCAGTCCCCCTCCGGCGATTAATCGACAGAGGTATAGTCCGCTCCCTTTTGTCAGCACGTGTGTCTGTCAAGCAGGAGCGTGTGCTGGGCACAATGGCTGGAGTACAAAGGCCTGTCTAACGCCCCCTCTACCCCACCCGTCCCAGTCACTGTGAATTGAAAGGCACGTGCTGCTCTGGACTGGTGGAACAATAGAGGAGGGTGGGATTGTGTGGCATCAGAGCGTCAGCCTGACATAAGGCTAACCCTTCAAGATCTGGGGGGCATGCTGCAAGACTGCTACACCCGCTATATTCAGAATCAGAATCAGAAAACTTTATTGATACCGGAGGAAACTGCTTATGTTACGACTGCACAGACACACAGAGACACAGAGACAAGAACAATATAAAATATGAAGTCTGAATTAATCCAATAAAACTCTGCAAAAAAAAACTTAATATGAAATACACTATGCTATATACACAAATGCTGGGTATTAATACTATAGATAAGTAACTTACAGTTAAGTGAATTACTAATGACACAAATGGTGGTTAGGAGTATGTTATTGCGGACCCTGAGGTCTTAAAGGAATGGTACAGCAAAAAATCTAAATTACAATTACATTTTACACTTACCTTCGATGTAGTCGATCAGCCAAGAGATAACTGGAGTCCAAATTTAATTTAGAACTGTAGCTGCACTAGAAGTCAAGAGTCACCCAAATCTGTTCTTTTAAAAAAACTTGCAAAACTTCAATGTGGTTTACTGTGATCTATAAAAAACAAACAAAACTTCACTAGAACAGCCAGGCATTGCAGAAAGGTTTTCCGCTTGAGTCAGAGTGCTGCTCTAGAATCAGCTTTTGTGACACTGACTGACATAAATATGGAGGAATCTGATCCTCTAACTTATGATCAGTTATGGTGTCTGCCTAAAGTGGTGAAGTTTGCCTAATTTCTATAGCTCACAGTAAGTCATACTGGGCCCTAAACCATATCTACAAGTCTGTTCCATAAAGACTTTGTTTGTGCAAGGACAGCAAAGTCTTGGTGATGTATTTCTGCAGAAACAGTTTGGGCAATTAGTAGTAATGCTATTTCCAGTTCTAAACTAAAGAAGGAAATATTTCAGACATCGAAACAACTCTGGCTGATCGACTACATTAGGGGTAAGGTGTCTGGGAGGGCTCTCCAAAACTGTCACTTTAAGAGGCAATGCTGGTGCACAACTTTATGGGGTTCAATAAAACTATTGTATTAAAGGTGTGGCACATAGTTACATGGTTGCCTATGTGTGTGTCCGTGTGTGTGCAATTGTTAGGGACCTGAATGCATAGAGAGGGAGGTTAATTCAGTGGAAGGAAGGTCACTTCGCCAGAAAAGAGAGTAAAAAAAACCAAACAGCTGGGACAGATCTATTGGCTTACAATGGAGTCTGAGCTTGGTGGAGGCGGTGGTGGAGGAGAAATGGGGTCTGGGGGAGCGAGGGGGAGAGCGAGGGGGGCCGCTCTGGCCAGCCACCTTTTCGGAAGCCTGACAGGGGTCCTTTGTTATGGCAGCTGGTTTCAGGGAGGTCAGACCAGCTGTGTTTCCACTGACCCGCCGCCCCTCCCCCTCATCTTGAACCCCAACTAAACACAGCCAGCTGTAGATGTAGGAGGCGGTGAGGAGGTCTTGGGAAGCAAGCTGTGCTCAGAGAGTACACTCCAACTCGACACTGTGGCTGTGCACAGCAGAGCAGAGCAGAGGAACTGAACTGAAACTGAAACGGCAGTCAGTAAACTTCAAACGGACCAGACCACAATACCAGAAATGCCAGCATCTGGCTGTGATGGCCGAGCGGTTAAGGCGTTGGACTTGAAATCCAATGGGGTTTCCCCGCGCAGGTTTGAACCCTGCTCACAGCGATGTTTGAAATGTGTTGTAATAGCATGTTCAGTGAGAGTTTTTGGGGCAGCTGGTGGTTAGGGTGTTGCCCCTGTGATCGAAAGGTTGTGGGTTCGATAAGATAAGATAAACCTTTATTAGTCCCACAAGTGGGAAATTCACATAGCTACGGCAGAAAGTGGACAGAACAAAGGTAAGAGCAGCAGAAAGTGGCAAAACAATAGATACAAAAACAACTAATACAAAATATAAAAAATATAAATAGACATTTGTACAGTATGTGTATGGAACCTATACATGTATGTATATAAGTTGCACCTGTTGTACCAGAATATTGCACACAGAGAAAAAAATATTGCACAGAAGAGAAATATTGCACTTAAGAGAAACTTCCACTTGTCAGTCCATAGTGTTTGGATGTGTGTGTGTGTGTGGTCAGCTGCAAGGTGTAGGTTGGTTCAAATCTCAGGACTGCCACTGAGGTACCCTTGAGCAAAGTACCATCCCCACACACTGGCACTGCGTCACTGCTTCATTTGGTGAATGGTAAAATGCAGAGAAAGACTTTCACACTGTGTACTGTGGTGTGTTCACGTGTGACTATAAGGGTAATCAATCCCGAGTCAGTGTAAGTGGGTACTAAATCCACCATACTCTTGAGTTCAAAGAACTGCCTCACCGTTGAGCTGTTTCCTTCCACTTCCTTCCAAACCCTTTTCACAGTAGTCATAAATGAGGTTTAAATGAAATTTTAATCACATATCAATGATTTTAATGAAATTTTTATTATATTCAACAAATGGATTTCCATTCTACCAGTAAAATGGCAACCAGGAAGCCTTCGGTAAGGGGCTAAATTAAACGTGAATAAAGGTTCATCAAAATATATGTATAGCAGAACAGATGCATATACATCACTGGGTGCAGGCAGACCTAGGCCTATATGCCAAATACTTTATCTGACATTGCGGTCATTTCAGATAGAGATAGAGCTGTTGCTGCATGTATTGTTCATTCTTTTGTTGTTTGATGTCTGTGATCCACCACCAAAGTCTAAGAGCTGAATTCTGAATTATTTTTCATTCTCCTCAAAGTTTAATATTTACTCAAAAAATAGCCATGTTTAGGGTTTAATATCTCCAGAAAAAATGATTCCAAGCCACATGAAATTTGGCAGAGATAAAACAAAGATCTCTTAGTCGAACAACTCCCAAGTGGCTCACATCTTGTTAAAGGAGTAGTTCAACCAGAAATATTAATGTTGCTAATAAAGAATGGGAGCTAGTAGTCATCAGTTAGCACAATCTTATTTGAATAATGCTGACTGACGACTCCCGCCTTTCATTCATAGTTAAGAGCATCAGCATACTGTTTATACAGACTCTTCTCCAGTTAAGCACAAACTGTAGCTTTTAGCATCTGTATGTATAACCACTAAATATCACTCAAGTTGGGAAATTTAGCACTTTTCCAGAGACTCCCTCAGAACAAATTTAGCTTTCTATGGAGACTGTTGCATTTAGACAGGAGAAATTTTATCACTGATAAAAATTCACTATCATATTTCTTGGGAATTCTCAAATAAGATGTTCTTAAAAAATGTGTTGATAGAAATCAACTAAAGTACAAACTCTGGTTATATGTCAACAAAAAAGAAGAACGGGAATCATTTTTTTCCTGCTAAAACCATTTTGTTATATATTATATACACTACACAACATAATAGTGCAAGCTGTGCAATACAGGCTTATAATGATAATGGTAAGAAAAGGCCATTTGACTGACGGTCGAAACAATTTAACTCATGTTAAATAATGTATACTGAATAGAAAACGCATGAGGATATCTCGTTTACTTGCTACTTTTGGCTTAAAAAAATTAAAGAATAACTTCAGAAATGTTTTCTGATTCAGTAACTAGGGCAATATTTGAAAGGCCTGTTAGAGTGTGGAGACGTAACTGCTTGCTTGTATAACATTTTATTTCCTATCAGACTGAAACCAGTGCATGGATGTGTGGACAGCCACAGCCAGTTTATAGTCTCTGCGAGAGGAGAGATTCTAAGAGCTGTGGTAGTTTTACTGTAGTTTACATCAGACAGTTTGATCAAACTTCTAAAATCTAATAGTCACGAAACTGCTACTCTGTAGACACGTTAGCTCAGGACGTCCCACCCAGTTTATCATTTGTCATTCCTTATTCTGATATCAGCCTCCTCTAAACACTAAAATTGTCTGTAATATGCAAAACCAATCACTGAATATAGTATCCTGATATAGTACTTAGTGTCCTGATATAGTACTTCGGGTCCTGATATAGTACTTAGGGTCAAAGCATTCTCATGAACCAACAAATATAAATGTGTAACTCATGCCTGTATGTACCATCTACAACCCTCTTCTGTAACCTGCACCATTTATTGATTTCACAGTCAATAACAGAGATCCTCTCCTGGACCTTCTTATTTCACGATTAAAAGACAGTAAATAATTTAACATGGGGCAGGGGGAGGCACTGTCACAGCACTAGGAGGGGGTTTGACTGTCGAATGTGTCTTGGAGAGACGAATGCATTTCCACTGCTATAACAAACGCGTCTCAGATCACCTCCTGAAGTGGTCTGAGCGATCGGATTACATCCAATCATAACATTTGACATCCACAACATTTATTTCTTTAGGGTTACATCAGATTTTACAGGATCATTTTATAATACTCCATCAAATCAAGTTAGAATTATCCATCAAATCTGAACATCAGTCAGATGATGATAAATTTAAGTAGTTATCTGCCGATACTGATATAATTCTGAAAGGGATGCACAGTAACATTATACTGAATCCTATCGGTATCTGCAGATTATAGCATTAAAAAACAATTATCAGACGTTTAGACTGGCTGATATTTTAAACTGATAATTGATTTATTGTACTCTGGAAGAGGAGAACGTGCTAAAATATCTGCATTTTATTCATTTGTAGTGCTGAATATATTTCTCTCTAACGCTAATTCAGGTACATGTAGAATATCAGATATCAAGGTCCTGAGCTGAGTAATCAGAGGATCGTGAGTTTGATCCCCATCACTGTCTCAGCCATGACTCAAAATAACGCAAGAAAATCATGCAAAAAAAACCCCAAAAAAACACAAGGAACGAAATACCGGATATCGGAATCTGGCCATGATTTCCATAACGGTGTATGCTTTCCAATTACGCTCTCCTGAGGCACTTTTCCAAAGGCATACAGGATCTGTGCTGTTCCTAAACCGTACTGTAATGGTACTGAACTTGCAGCACGCTTCTCCATTGTATCTCAGCCCGGTAATGGGGTTTCTGACACGTCAGCAACGGAGTTCTCTCCCACAGTTTAGGCCGGTCATCATAAACCCACATCCATGGAGTTGAACCAGCAGAAAGTGTTTCAGAACCGCTATTGTTATTGTGGTCTTTTATCGTTTATAGTCTTGTTTGAGTTTTTTTTATTTTTCTCTGCATTTTTTAGTAGTGTGACGAAAACCTAACCCGGCTAACATGTTACCAATGGTTCACCTTCGCGTTTCTCACAACTCCCACTGAAATTTATCTTCAACCCAAATAGACAGTGGTGCTTGTACTCCGTCAGCTTCCATGTTGTTAGTTTGTATCTCCATTGTTGTTTTTTTGAAAGCAGTGATGCAGTCAGCTTGGCTGCGGCCCGCTTTCGGCCCTGCCGTCGGCCTTGATAGCTCAAGTACGGGTCGCTTTATTGTTCACGGTACGGCACAGCTGCTCGTGCCAGTGGAAAACCACCACTCGATTCTTACCAATTCACAGCACCATTGTGAAAAATGAGACAGCTGAAGCACAATTTCTCTACAGGAATATTCTGTATTGTATCACTTCAATAAAAAACATATCTGGTCAGTCCTGTGGAAGCACTGTTAATGTCCACAGTATGCTCAGAAAAGCTTACTGGGACAAAAATATCAATATATGGTGAATAGTTCACCTGTCATAATAAAATATAGTAAGCTAGAGGGGAAACATCTGACCAGTGACACAAGTTCTTTATCAAACAGCACTTGAAACCTGGGACTGATCACTCTCTAACTCGTTCTGAGATGCTAATGAGGGCTGGCGCTCCAGTCGCTCTTCATATTTTATAGGTTTTTCCAACAGCCTGAAGGAATTCTCGAATGCAAACATCGTAAAATATTTGGAGGGGGAGGAAAAAAAAAAAGTGAGGATTTCCTACAAGCAGCTGTTTATATTCAAGAACACCCATCACGTAAATTAGTGGGAACTTGAGCTTGGTGAGAATACTAGGGACTATCCAAATAATCTGACAGAGCTTTGAAATTTACTGTTCAAACAGTGAGAGAGTATGACAGGTATTTGAATTCCACAAAAAATGAACTTAAGTCATCAAAACCAAACAAAAAAATGCACTTCACTATTAATCTTTCTAACATGGAAATTCCATAAATATTTTTAAACGTCTGACTAGGTCCTAAGTCATTCGGAGTGATTTGATGAGAAATGGTGCATTGCAGAGAAACTCTTCATCACTTTTCTTTACAGTGGTAGTGATATGAACCAGGTGTCGAAATGCTTTCAGTGCAAATATATCCACTTTAATTAACCACCAGTGAGCCTTGATATGCCCTCTGAGTTTTAGAAGTAATGCTGACAATGGTAAAATGGTGTTAAATCTGGTGTTCTACCAAAAAAAAAAAAAAAACGACACCCTGCATGTACCTCACTAAAAATATGTTTAGGCTGAAATCTAATATCTATCATATAATGTCTCAGGCATCAGGCAAGGTGTTCATAAACACTTTGGATAATAACTACAGCTTTCAGAGGCATTAAACCCTTCCGACATTTGGTTCCTATCACCACCACTGTGAACAGTTCTGACTTGGTTTCTCGAGCATTTCACATCAAACCACTCTGAATCACTATCACATCTTCATCATTTAATTATGCAGAAACTTTGAAGAATTGGGGTAATTCCCCTTTATTGATATCTTTTGAAATGTTGATCTATTTTTTTACTATCCATGCTTCCGAACCACGCTGCAAGCAGATCTGAACAAGTTAACGCATGACCAGAGTCTCTGAACGTATCATCCTAAATATGTGTTACCTAAGATATGGTTAATACATCATGCCATTACACAACAAACAGGGCAGGAGGCAGGGTTAGATGCAATTTGAAGATCTGAGGAAACTGGAGGGGGGGCACTTGACAAACAGCACAAGCACAATAAACAGTCTACGCAAGACAAGAAACCAGGAATAGGCTCTAAGCCTGGCTCTGCTACAGAGCCTTCACAAAACAAACATAAATTATATGTTGTCTGCTTTTCCCATGATCCCAGTCAGTCGGAACACAAAGAGCAAACTGCAGATCACACCGAGTGGATGCATAAACACTCGTACAAACAAGACTTAGCATTCCCACCAACCCAAAGCAGTGTACAGCGGCGTATAGCCTCACATTTTCCACAGATGCAGCAATGCCCAAACAAACACAGATTGAAAACAAACACACAAAAATTCCCCAGAATTAGAGAATGGGTAAACCAGAAACCCCCACAGCTTGTACTCATTAGGCCACCTAAATGCAAAGCAGCCGTTCACAAACTTAACTATGTGGGAATGTCTCAGCAAGCACACAACACCCATCACAGCTAGCAATCCTATGTAACCCGTGGAATATGAGCTTTGAAGCACCTCTCTTCTTACTTCATGTCGTTCAGTTCGCTTAGATGTGTCCAATTCCCAACAGTATTTAGGACTCATCCAATCACACCACCAACACTGGGAGGGTGAAGTCTAGCATTTGTTTCCTCCGAGTCACTAGAAGCAACACTAGAGGCAACTGGTGGCCTGGTAGTAAAGGAGTTGCTCCTGTGATCGGAAGGTTGTTGGTTCGAATGCCAGGATTGTCAGTGGCACCCCTGAGGTACCCTTGAGCAAGGAACTGTGCCCACACACTGCTCCCCGCGCGCAGTGTCACCAGCAGCCCACAGCTTCACTTGGATGAATGAGTTAAATGCAGAAAACAATTTTACACTGTGTCCTGTGCTGTAGTATGTTCTCATGTGACAAATGGACACTTTACACTATCTTTCCAAATTGCAATTCTGTTACTTCAGCTATGCTGGCAACTATCACGACGAGTGATGGGGGGGGGGGATGGGTGGCCATCCAATCCACCTATAAAAACAAAGCCAACTGTGCTCTCTTGGACTCCTAGCTATGAACGGCTATGGCACCACCAGGAATGGAATTTCTGATCTTCCGATGATGGCCAATACAGTTGTACCACTTGGGAACCGTATGGTCATGTTTCTATCATTTGTTGACATCAAAACAAACAGAAAATGTCAAAAGTGTCTATTCAAAATGGTACAGAATATGAAATTGAATGTAGCAACTCTCTATCAGGGCTGCATAATGTCTGTTAATCATCATAGAAAATACTGGCTTTTGCTATATTGAAATCCCAAAAGGCTATTATATGCAAAGGAGCGTAATGTTCTCAATCCAGATGAGTGTCTGAGAGAAAGCACATTGCAATTACGTTGTGCAGTAATACTATTGCAATGTGGCCATTTGTCAATAATGTGCTGCCCTACTATGTAATTAATTATATATAATGACGTAATGTAAAACAAAGTTATAGCAAAAAGGAAAAGATAACACTTTGTCTTTAGAAGACAACAATCTTACTTTGATTTCAGGCTTGGCCTGATCATCTGGACCATGAGCCCGCCAGCTAGGAGTCCATTAGCGTGTAATATAAGGTGGTTATATCACAGTACATCAATAGCTTAGCCACTTTTTTTTCCGCAGGGAAAACGAACGACAGGAAATTACAAGAGACAATCTGCTTCTGAACAGGCACATGTCTGGTTATCATCTAGCATTAAACCTTTCAGTACCTGCTCAATTTATGCAGTAAGAATGTCGTCTCCACATGAAAGGCCTCATAAATGGCACCTACACTAACCATTAACATTCTGACCTCGGGCTTTTTGGTTTGAAAGTCTAGGCCACTAATCTGCATTTAAAATAAGGTGCTTATCTCTGGCCTGTCAATGATTACCTCATTTATAAAAGTCTATTAAAACTAACTAGTTGGCGACTTGCAAGAAGAAAACGCATATTTTAAAACAAGCAACTAGTCTTCCTTTTGTAAAACACACCCATTTATTTGAATTTTGTGTCCCATTGCTTTTTTCTTTTTTCTATCCCAATTTAGACATAAGCAGTTAACAAAACTAGCTAGTTCCCCACCACCACACGACTGGACGGCTCAACACACTTGGAGGAGAACACTAATGTCTGCCAATTCTAACAGACACCCACGTTGGCTAGAATCATGCACAGTGACTGGGGAGAGAGAAGGTTAACCTACCCATCCAATAATGCTCTCTTAAACCCCCTGCCATCTGTGGGGGATTGAAATCGTCTCCTGATGACAACCCCAGTGCTTCAGAACCACTCGGGAGCCCCTATTTGCCCAAAAAAAACTCAAATTACTCAAATAATCGTCAAAATAATAATGACTACCAATAAAATCAACAGTGATACCGAGAGGCAGTAAATATGACAAAAATACAACCACATATTCACAGCACTTCATTTCTATGCCATTTCTCTGTGGATTATGAACAAATCTGATCATGCATAATGCACCAAAAAGCACAATTTTTGAATTGCATTGCAAAAAGAGGAAAATCGAACAGAATAAATGCACAAAATAAGATAATGGCATAATAGGCTGCCATCCAAACACACTATTAATTTGCAGTTTAATGCAGTTTTTATATAACTGCTGTTGCTGTTTACAGGCTTTCTATTTAAATCTGTCTTTTAAGTGTAGTTGTTTAGTTGTTCAGATGAACTGATAACCTTAACTCAGAGTAGCATAAGCATGATAATGATATACCACTATACTATACCATCTCTTCACACTGCCCACCCCAGCAGGCCTTGTCTTATAGTAGAGTGATCATTTGCAAGGCTTGGAAAAAATTACCAGAGCTCCTACTCCCACCACCTGTGTTTCTGACCTGTGGTCTTTAGGTACCTGCTCAATTTCCAGCGTGTCTGTCCTCACAGTCCCTCTTCCAGGAAGGTAACACCTACATTTTCTAGGCTCTTGTAAAGAAGAGCAGCAGCAGCAGCAGCAGCAGAGGGAGGGAGACGGCCGCTAATAGCACAGACGAGGTGCTCACGAGGAGTATTGATTGAGGGCAGAGGGGTAAACAGAGAAAGGGAGGGAGAGAAGCAGAATGCAGAGGACGATAGAGAGGAAGAATGCAGGGCTCTCCGGGGGGCTCTGCAATCTCTTTTCTCCTTCTCTCCTTCCGGCATGTTACCACTGCAGTCTTACCACAGGCTCTTCTCTCCTCCTTTTCCAACCCTTTGTTTTTTTTGGGGGGTTTTTTTTTGCAGTAAATGTTTGTTCTCACTCAAGCATTTCTCACTGAGGAATCAAACGCACGAATGACCACAGATTCCCTTCCCTCACACAACTCGCCAATTTACTCAACAGACGGATGCATGTAAAAGAGTTGGTTTTCACCACAACATAAAAACAATAAAGTTCAAACAAGCCATTTTTGCAGCTTAGTTTCCATACGCAGACTGTATGGACTGGACTGGGAAGTGAATGGTACATTGAGGAACCTTAAAAGTGTTCACATACTGCCTCACACACATACATATATATATATATATATGTATGTATATGTCTCTGCAATACTGATATTGAAGGCACACTGTCACTGTGTTTTTGACCAATCACAGATCCAGGTGAACATTACTGGGTGTTCTGATATATCAAGGTGTTCATGTAATCCAACAAAAGTCAAATTATTTTGGCCCGTTTTAACCATTAAGGGCACTGATTTGCCCAAGGTGTTTTAAAAGGGACCTGTATTCTAATTTTTCCACCTATTTCATTTTTTCCCCCTTGGGTTGGTGTACCAAAAAGATTTCATAATTCACCATAATTCATTCTTACATGACCATTTTCTAACCATAGAATTACACAGGGTGTTCTTGTTACTGTAACCGATCTCTTTTCTGATTGGCTGCTCTGTACTGCAGCTCATTCAAAAGACAGCCTTGGGGTGAAATACTCCTGAGAACTTCATCACGAATGTGCAGGGCTAAATTGCTGCTGGCTGAAAAAGGAGACATATGGAAATATGTGGGTTTTGTGACAAAAACTGACTGTTTTTGCAGCTTAGTTTCCATATGTTCCGTAATTCCAGAAAAGTGATGATATCGGCCCTTTAACATTTTGAAAGGCACCGCAATCGCAACATGTAGTAGTATAATTGCAGTACTAATAATCTAATATATACCACACCTAAACATGGCATTTTCCAACTTGCAAATATTAGTGCACATCTGTTTATTTGTTTAGTGTAACAAAACTAAGCAAATACACAAACAAACAAATAAAATATAAAATGCACATCACAGATCACATTTCATGTATGTTAAATTCAGCAAATCAACAGTAATTGTTCATTAAAATGTGCAGGAAAGTGTTCTCTGTAGTGAATGTGTGCTTATTTTCAGACAAAACATGCCATTTTTCCTGGAGTGCCCAAACTGCTGCACACAACTGTAGACTTCTGAGGGTAGAATATTGGGGAGAATATTCATTGCAGCTGGGGAGTTACTGACCTTCCTTCAGACCAAATGGATCTCAGCTGCTTAACACAGGCGCTTGATTGCACAATAATAGTCTGCACCTACTTTAGTACTTCTTTAGTTCCTCATTACGGTGCAGATACTGCAGATAACGGATGCCTGAACATCCGCCTGATTCTCTTATGTTAATGTTAATTTGTTTTTGTTTGCACCACAGCCTACACAACTGGCTCGATGCCCCGCCCACAACCTTATAAGATGGTTTGAAATAAGTATCTTACCCATGTGTATTACCTATACATGTTTTTTGCAGATTACATATTTTTCAGAGCAGTTCACAAGCCATGCTTATCTTTTTAGTTTACATTTAAACTTTCCATCTATCTTAACAACTATTTAGCATTAATATTTTGTTCCATTAATGTAGAAAGGCTTCTGTACATTTTCATACTATAAATTTTACATTTATGGCATGCCAAACTGGTATAGGTACCAGCCCTGAAAAACACAGTCGGGCGACCTCTAAACTCTCCTGTCTATCTTCATCTATCTATCTTTTTATTGATAGGGCGTTGCCCCTGCGCTCAGAAGGTTGTGGGTTCAACTCCCAGGACTGCCGGTGACACCAGTGAGGTACCCATAAACACATGTCGCATGAAAACGTCTTTCTTTACATACCTATACATATATGCATACATATATATGTATATATATATAAATGGCCACTTTACACTTCATACTTTATAGAATAAAAACGTCTTTCGTGATTCCAGCACAAAGCCTCTCCCAGCCAGAGCGAAACCCTGGATGACCCCACTGGCTCATCAGAGAGACGGACAATGAAGCTTTTTGTCTCTAGGCAAACAGACACAGTCTGGCAATGAGCACACAGAAAGAAAAAAATAATCCATCCAAAGTGGAGATGAATGTCATGTTTCTCACCAATGGCAAAGCCATCCCCACCCTCTCCTTTCCCAGAAACATTAGAATATCCACACCCATGATCCACCCTTATATTCTAAACATCTTCTGCTTTTCCTTTCTTCTAAATCCTTCCTCCTCCTCCTCCCTCTCCTCCTCCTCCTCCTCCTCATGGTGATCCTGGCAGCCGCAGCTACAATCCACCAGACATTCAGAGAGATGGAATGGGAGAAAATGGGAAGTGGAAGAATGGCGATCTGAATCTGCAATCCTGGCAGCACTTCTATCAGATAGGACTGTGATGTGAAATGAGCTCGGAAGAGAAAACACGCTTCACTTGCTGTTTCTAGCTGCAACCACATCATTTGAAGGCAAAAGAAAACAGAACGCTTGCGAAAACAGGTGTACCTGGTTGCTTTGCCATATTCCTTACGCTTCCTTAAAAGGGCCTACCGATACGTCGAGTGGCAGATAACCATCACCGATACTGGCAACACTTTTTATTTTATTAGTGTTATTGCAGAAAAAAAAGAAAACACTGAGAAAAATACCAAGCCATAAACAGAAACCAAGACTGCAAAGAATTCTGGGGGGTTCCCCAATTTCTGGTTCCCCATTTCTTCCATCTGTATGTTAATTAAGACCATAAGATCCTGTTGTTTACTTATGACTTATGGTTATGACTAGGACTGTCAAAATCATTTTGATTAAATAATCCCAGAAAAAATAAGCATTAAAATATTAACTATGGTTAATCGCATTCCCATTGACCCAATGTCGCTCCGGTCACAGTGGTTTTGTAAAATGAAGGAGGCAAACAAGAAGACTCTGCTTGGCCAGTGAAAATGGAACATTCACATAAAAAAAAAAAATGCCCAGATGGAACCGCTGATAGGAGCATCGTACTTCAAGTCCGAAATATCACAGGCAGCCTTGTCAAGCCACACTCAACCACAAAAGAGTCAAAATAAAATAAAGCATGTGCTGAACATAAAGTCTGCCAAATTTTGTTTCAATTAAAATACTTTTTAAACACTTTCACCACAAAAATTGATGTATGTGATTCATTTAGATTAATTAATCACAGAGCACGTAATTAATTCGATTTTTTTTTTTTAATCACATGACAGCCCTAGTCATGACAGCTGAAAACTGTCAGTCATAGTGGTTTGTGGAACACTGATTCACTAAAACTACTGGAGCATAAAATTTGAATAGAAAAAATGTAATATTCAGTTACGTCCACCGAGATTATCGGCGGCCACAAAATGTACAGTTATATCGTGCGGTAGGATTCTAGCTCAGAGAAACACAAGTGAGCACTGTTCATTCATCAGTGTGCACTTAGCTGTGTGTGACTATTGCGGAAATGCAACTGTTGGAAGTGGGTGGTTGAGTGGCCTGCTGCTTGAGGCCCAGCAGATGGATGGAACACAAAGCTCCTGATCGGAGTGTGATCAGAGGCTGCGGACCCTCTGGGGAATCTCCCCTCTTACTGTTTAATCTCTGCATCTTCCACACTGAACCTGCGCTGCACAGGGAGTCTTACAGTCAAGGCTGACAGACATAAGCGTATGTCGCACAAAAACTTCTTTTTTTACATACCAATACATATATGTACACACACACACACATAT
>JBBPCZ010000001.1:18391813-18403328 GCA_037974445.1 Brycinus macrolepidotus
ATTAGAAAAATGTACCCTCAAAATCTTTAAACGCCTTCCTCATCTTTGTTTGCAATAGTAATAATCATTTAGACAATCATTTAAGAAAGTACCATACTTAATTTTGAAGTGAAAGTGAAAGTGACCAGTCTGTCCTATGTGAAGACACCACAGCACACAGTGTGAACCGTGTGAATTCTTCCTCTTCATTTAACCCATTCACCAAGTGAAGCAGCAGGTAGCCATGAACACAGCGCCCGGGGAGCAGTGTGTGGGGACGGTACCTTGCTCAAGGGTACCTCAGAAGTGCTTAGCAGTCTTGGGATAATTTTGATAATAATATTATAGTTTATGCATTATTCAACATATTTGACATTACAACTGCCTAATTTTTGGAGCCCCAAACTGGATCTATTTATTGCAACATATTTTAACTATATATTCAGTAAACAGCATGTTTTTAGACCAAAGTTCTCTGGAACTGGACTTACAGTGGGTATAAAAAGAAGCATCCCACTTTACATTTTGTTCGTTTTTTCAAGTGCTTTTACTCGATGCAACTTACAACATCCAAGTGAAAGAAAACAAAATCAAATAAATGAGTAAATAAAAACAGAATAACTGAGATCGATAGAGGATCACCCCCTTCCTAAAAATACTCATAAACTCAGTCAGGTGTAACTAATCAGCAACGTAGTTCAGCATAAAAACAGCTGTTCCTGGAGCATTCTGGTGCTTGGGAGTGCCGCTGAAACCAAACATGAAACACTGCAGAGGCACCGTCAAAAATCTCAGGGATAAAGCTGTGGACAGGTACAAGTCAGGAGAAGGGTACAAAAAAATCAATCCCCATGAGCACAGCTTTATCAATCCCTAGGAGCACAGTAAAATCTATGATTAAGAAGTGATGTGTTTGTGACTACAAGGAGCCTCCCCGGATCAGGCTGTCCTTCCAAACTGGATGGAAGAGCGAAGAGGAAAACGGTCAGAGAGACTACCAAGTGGCATATGGCACCTCAGAAGCAGTTACGGCAATTTCTGGCAAAGAGTGATCCTTGTGTGCATGTGACAACAATATCACAAGTGCTCCACAAATGTAGCTTGTATGGGAGGGTTGCAAGAAAAAGCCACTCCTCAAGAAAGGCCACATTAAGTCTCTGAACTGAGCTTTGCCGAAACGCACCTTGAAGATTCTGAGCCTAAGTGGACAAAGGTGTTATGGTCAGATGATACTAAAATCTGGCCTCAACACCAAACAGTAAATCTGATGGAAAGCCAGTACAGCTCACTCTCCAAAGAAGACCATACTTACCATAAAGCATGGAGGTGGTAGGATCCTGTTGTGGGGGTGTTTGTCTGCAGCAGGGACTGGAGCACTTATCAGGATGGAAGGAAAAATTGATGGGGCAAAATTCCGTCAAGTTCTTGAAGAAAACCTGCTGCCCTCTGCCAGAAAGTTGTTAATAAAAAGTAGGTTCACCTCCCAGCATAACAATGACCCCACACATTTCTGCATTTTTGCACACTTAACTCTCCGCTACTAGAATACAGTATCTGTCATAACCCTGGATTCATTCAAACTTGTACTGTAGCTGTCGAAAACACTAAATGTTGTCTTGTCTGGTTGTTTTGTTGCTCTTTTGTGTTTTTCTTGCACTCTCTTTCTATTTGTACTCTGTGTATTTTGTCCTGTCTGCACTTGTGTTCTTGTGGTGTTCTGTTTTTGCTCTTGTGTTGCACCATGGCACTGGAGGCACGTTGTTTCGTTTCACTGTGTGCTGTGTGTATGTGGTTGAAATGACAATAAACCCACTTGACTTGACTTCACTTAATTTGATGCATCAGTTGTTTTGCCAACTGTGAAAAATAATCATCAAGTGAAATTCTCAGTTAGCTTACAGACCCTCCCTGATACCGTGTTACAGTATGGTAGAAAAACGCTTCATGATTTCTGGTTCGCCATAACTTTAACTTTCCAAACCCAGAAATCATAACCCCTGATTCATTCATTTTTGTGCAGCTATCGCATGTCTTAAATTTCTCAAATGACTTCAGAAAATCATTATCATCAGCTGGGCAATATGATGATATTTATTGTTACTGTGATAAATTACAATATATCTTAATATGGTTCATTGAGCATATCGCGAAACTATCTGTATTTAAAGAACACTGACGGCATGTTTCCTGACAGCGAGAGCATAAGTTCAGTTTCATTTAATTTAGTGCAGTGTGTGAAATGTTGAATAAAATCTTGTTGATTACTGTATTTTTTATCAGGTGTCAGAAAAACTACATATTGTGGAATACTGTGTATCGTGAAAATTATGGTGATATTTTTGCCCTTCATAAAATGTTCTTTAGTGATGACCATGAGAGAGTTTGAGAGTTCAGTTTTTCAACCATAGTGTCTGAACCCAAGCCTGACATCCCTGATCTGAATCCAGATGATGCAGCATCACTGTTGTTTATAAAAAGAATGCATCAATGGCTGAAAAGTAAACTACTTCTGTAAAGCATTGGGTATCTAAAATAGTCATATGTCCAAAATACTTTTCTCGAGAAGGAAAAACAGGCAACATGGTGCCCAAGGCTCATCAATGCACGTTGGGAGCAAAGTCTAGTCCGTCTTATCCGATTCTACAGAAGAGCTACTGTACTACAAACTGCTGAAAAAGCTCATGCTGGCTATGGCAGAACCCACAGTGAATTACAGCTTGCTGCGTATGGGGCTGCAGACCAGTCAGAGTGCCCATGCTGACCTTCGTCCACCACCAAAAGCAGCTACCAGGGGCACATGAGCATCAGAACTGAACCATGGAGCAATGGAAGGAGATGGCCTGGTCTGATAAATCATGTTTTCTTTGACAGTATTTTATATTGTTCTAGTCAAAGTACTTATACTGTATACTATGTGTAATAACAGATTCCTAACTACAGTCTGTGTTGTTAGTAATCGACTTAACTGTAAGTTAATTATCTATAGTATTTATACCCAGCATTTGTGTATATAGCATAGTGTATTTCACACTGGGGTTTTTCTGCAGATTCTTTTATTAAGACTTTATATTTTATATTGTTCTTGTCTCTGTGCCTGCAGCTGTAACATTAGCAATTTCCTTCGGAATCAATCAAATTTTCTGATTCTGATTCTTAAGCTAATTGTCTTCTTTGTAAATGTCCTGCAGCTACAACCTATATGACAACCTTTTACTTCAAGAATTTCTATTCAGAAAGCCAGCAGGAGCTTTTGACCCACCCTGACAACTGTTATAGGAACATTAACCAGCTGAATCTGTTCTTCTTGAAGAATGGTGCTATTGCTTGAATAAGCTCTGTAGCAGCGAGGGCTGCGTTTAGGGTTTAGCGGACTACCGGCTTTAAGACACAGAAGACAGGCCTATCTGTCATAAATCAGACCTTTCAAGACACAGTTTCAAAAAAGGCCTATCTGGCCGTTTCACATGCTATGGAGGTCTACACTATATGGACAAAAGTATTGGGACACCTGACCATTACACCAACAGAGACTTTGGTGACTTTGCATTCAAACACACAGACTTTAATATGAAGCTGATCCCCCTTTGCAGCTATAACAGCTTCCACTCTTCTTGGAGGGCTTTCCACTAGATTTTGGAGTGTTTCTGTGGGAATTTGTGCCCCATTCATTCATTCTGTAGAGCATTTTAGGAGCTCTGGCACTGATGTTGGACGAGAAGGCCTGGCTCGGAATCTCCGTTCCAGTTCATCCTAAAGGTGCTGGATGTGGTTGAGGTCAGGGTTCTGTGCGGGCCAGTCAAGTTTTTCCACACTGAACTCATCCAGCCATGTTTTTAAGTACTTCACAGTCATGCTGGAACAGAAAAGGGCCTTCCCCAAACTACTGTGTCCACAAAGTTGGAAGCATGGCGCTGTCTGAAATGTCTTGGTATGCTGAAATGTTAACTGGAAGTAAGGGGGACTAGGGAAAAAAAACCCTGGAAAACAGGTGTGTCCCAATACTTCTGGCCACATATTGTAGCCGTGTCTGGAACACAATATTGGGAGAAGAAGCAGCAGAAAGGTGGGGGCAGAGTGGGGGAGTTTGCAGCAACCATATATGGACACGCCATCGACTCTCTCTTCCTATTGGCTGCTGGCGTTTTGCAGCTGCCTGTCAACAAGATGGCCTTCTTCAGTTGCTGCTCGACGACCATAAAACTATATTGGTTTTACGAAAACAACACATTTTCTTACGTGTCTTGAAGCCGTCGCTCAGAAATAGATCGGTCTAGCTTCAAAAAAGATTGTTATTGCTGAGGTGGAGGCATATGTTGGGTAAAAAAGTGAGCCAGGACATTGTCATTGGCTTCGAAGCTGCTAGGTCGCCTCGCAGGGCTAATGTTGTTGTAGCACAAACGGCCTTGTTTCTTGTTTTTAAAGACGATTTTATTTGACTTTGTAGGATTTTTTCTGTCTTTTTTGTTTTTTGTGGAACGAAGCCATATCGTGTAAAGGTAAGAGGAGTTAATGTGACAGCGCAGTGCGTGTAATTTAGTCGTAAAAGATAAAGAAACTAGCTAAGCTAAGCTAACCTGCTCCTTTTTTTTGAAAATGGACAGTTTGTCTGTTGTTGCCAGCGTGAAGATTAAAAGACTGACAGCCCTACTAATGTGACCAGACTGATGAAGTAATGTCTTATCATGAAATATATCACCTTAAACTGACTGAGTCTAGAAAGTATTCAACCGATTTGCTCCCCAGGTTAGCCAGATGGCTAAACTCACTCAGGCCCAGAGGCTTATCCTGCTAACATTGGTTAGTTTAAATCAGTTGACACCAGTTGTGTTTGTTTTCAGTCCAATATTTATTCACGTTCTGGCTTAGAAGCTTCAACTGTGTCCCCAGTTTCACAACATTTCAGTTTTGATATTAACTGAATAGAGCTAGGTAAACTTGAATGACAAAACCTGCTGCTTCAGCTTCTAAGAGTGCATGTTTGAGTTAATATTGCTTTGCTTTCTGCACACAGACATGAGCTTTTATTTCAGAAAGCAGTAAGATATCTAATTTAGTTTAACCAAGTGTGTAGGGGAAGTAGTACCAGGTCAAGTACGACTTTAGCTGAAGAAATTTGGAAGTTCCCCAGGCTGCTTTTGTGATCAGTATTGTAATATATTATGCAGACTGGTGTTAATCTGATATACGCGTTGATCAACATACCTTTAAATGTCGTTGGATTGCTTTTTAACCTTTAAATGAATTGATTGCGTTGCTCGTTTTATTAGTTAACATTTGCCAGTCAGTCAGACCTAATAATGTGTACACACATAAACGTTTCATAAGCCATAAATGTTCATTTTGAAGTCACTTGCTTGATTTTTATTGGGAAGATTTAGCCACTGAGGTTGACAGCAGGCAGAGAAGGTGTTTAATTAAGCCTTTTCTCCAGTGGCCTCTGAAAATCGTTATCTTAAGAGTACACCATCACCAGAGAGCCCTTTTCCATCTTCAGCAGAGGAATCAGGCCTGCAGTCTTTCAGCTGCTGATCTGCAGTCAGAACCACTGAAAAAATGATTCAGACTGTTCTAGCATATGACCTCAGAGCGTGTTGGTAGATATTAAAATCCCCTGACTACAGTGGCTAGCTTCATCTGGAGGAGAATCTTTGTTGGCCACCTAAAAGACATTTTCTCAGTGTGAATATGTATAAAGCTTAATATAACAACAGTAAAGCTTAAACAGCGTATGAAGGGGACCATTAATGAAAAATCCTCTGTAAGTGTGAGTTTATCTCTTAAAGAGACCATCGTCCAGACATTCCAAGTAAGAGTCAATAAAATTGTGGTTTGTGGTTAACCTATTAACCGGCTGTGTTGTCCTCTGATGAGCTGAGAAACACATTCCCCACTGTTAACAGTAGGCATGTGTTGCTGTCCTGGTGTAAGTCTTGGCAGTAATACAGCCATTGTATTAGCTAGGCAGTAAGCCTGTGGATCATTTTTATCATCACATTTAGTGACTTTATAAAATGTACACAATATACCACTAACCACAGCCAGCTTCATACATTTTGGGTTATATTTAGAAACGAGGTAGAATGAACAGCAAGTGTTAAATATTATACTACACATTAAGCATTACAGTCTTTAAAATGGAGGAGCAGGTGCACATCATTATTTATTTTTACTAGGCAGTTTTTTTTTTGTTTTTGTTTTTTTACACTAAGCTCTGAATGTGATGAGTAGCATGCTGTAGCCAATGCATATGTATCATGGAAGTAAAATACTGTTAAAAGATTTCCATTATTTCATTGGTTATGCTGTGGTGATACTTGACACAAGGTTGCCAGTTGGAATGCTACCAATTACATTAGGGAAAAATATGCTTGTTGGTAACTGATTTAGGTGACGGGTAGCCAATGAGTAAGCACCTATGTCAGCAAACTATAATATTGTAATATAATATCTTATTTATGTATAACATCCTTATGATTTTTTTGTTCTGTCTCTCTCTCCTCAGATTGTAAACATCGGTGGAGGGTGCAGACCTGAACAATGGGAATAAGTGGTGACGTTCTAAGTAACTGCCCTGCGTAGTGGCAGATATGCTCTCAATGGGCTCACAATGAACCGTGACACCTTTTCTCACATCCGGCTGTGGTGCCCACGTCCATTCGGCACCTACTCGCAGAATAAGCCATACAGCAATGGCACGATTGGGGGCGGGACAACGGCAACCCTCTGTAAAGCTGATGCTGCTGGCTGCACCTCCATAGAAGCCGGCGGAGTTGTTGAAGAGCATAATGAGGATGTAGACACTGAGAACACCCCTCCTGCCCCACCTTCCACTCTCCTGGCCCCTCCGCCCCCTGCTCCCCCTTCTCCTACATCCCAGATGGAAGATGGCAGGGTGTTGCTTGATACATGGTATGTCATTAAACCAGGCAACACCAAAGAGAAAATTGCCTTCTTTGTGGCTCACCAGTGTAGTGGAGCAGGGATTCCGAGGCCTAGTGCCATGAAGGTGAAAGGAAACTGGGGCACTGACTGTACCAAGGCTAAACGTCGTCGTCGATGCTCTTCCTATGACCCCCCTGCCAGAGCTCAGAATGTTACCTCGGAACTGCCTTCAGAGCCCAATCCCCAAGAGGATGGTGTTGGAGTGAGTGAGACTGACCTCCTCTCCGTAGCTGAGATGGTGGCCCTCGTTGAGCAGCGCACAGCTATGGCCCTGCAAGGCATCGTGGCTCAAGGACAGACAACTTCTAGTCACCAGCAACATACAGTCCTCCAGAATTCGGTTTCAGATTCCTCACCTGTTGTGTTCCTTTCAGAATCCGCTCCATCTGCACCAGCCTCTAAAAGTGACTTTGAACAGCAGGAGCAACAGGAATCTCGACGTGTTGCTCAGGCCGTAGCACACTTTGAGTCTCAGCAGCAAAATCTTGATAGTACAATACTGCGGCCTCAGATTCATGGCTCTGGCAAAGAACGGGATTGTGGTGGTGAGAATGGAGGTAGTGGCCAAAGCCATGGTCGAGGGGAAGTTAGGATTGCTTTCCGGGTGTCCAGTTTGGACCCTCGTTCCCAGTCTGAGCCCGTTGGACGCTCCAGGTGTATGTTTATGAGCTGTGGGGCTGGAGCAGGGCAAGCAGGAGCAAGGGCCAAGGAAAAGATCACATGTGACCTCTACCAACTGGTTAGCCCATCATCTCGAGACCCAGGTGCCATCCTCGCTGGCTCACCAAAGTCTGATCCCTTAGGGGAAGGCATCACCGAGCGGCCTCCCTCCACAGCTCCTGACCTTAACCAAGATCAGAGTTCAGGAGAGAAGAAAGCTGTGGCTCGAGAACGGGTGACTGGCTTCCATGTTGAAGTTGTCGTCACTGGCGCTGTGGACCAATGTGTCTTTTATGGTAAGGACAGCACAGAGAATGTCCAAGAAGAGACTGTTTGCTTTGCTATGCCTAGTGGGGCCAAACCAGCTGATGCTTCAGAAGATCCCCCACCTGGCCAGCTGTTTTTTCTACAGACCCCGACTGCTGAAGATGAAAGTAGTATGGGGGTCTCCAGTGGAATGTGTTCTTTGGATTGTGCAAATAACAATGGGCCAGTGGGGGGTGCAGTAGAGAGGCCAGATAGCCCTATTGCCAGCGTGGACGATTGTGCTGACAAATCACTCTGCCGCCTCTACCGGCATGTCTCCCACGACTTCCTGGAGATACGTTTTCAGATCCAGCGACTTCTGGAACCGCGGCAGTACATGCTCATGCTTCCAGATCACATCATGGTTAACATCTTCAGCTACTTACCCACCCGTTCTCTAGCAGCCCTCAAGTGCACCTGCCATGACTTCAAGGCCCTGATTGAGACCTATGGTGTGCGTGCTACAGATTCCCGCTGGAACCAGGACCCACTGTACCGTGATGACCCCTGCAAGCAGTGCAAGCGGCAGTACGAGCGGGGGGACGTTTCGCTCTGCCGCTGGCACCCCAAACCTTACCACCACGACCTGCCTTATGGACGCTCATACTGGATGTGCTGTCGCCGCACAGACAAGGACACACCTGGCTGTAGAGTTGGACTGCATGACAACAACTGGGTACAGCCATGCGATATGGTTCAGGCCCGCGCCAAAAGAGATGATGGGAGGTAAAGGCTGGAGGGTGGGGATTCTGCATTCCTTCTCTCCTCTCAACTTTGCCTAAACCTCATGCCACTGTAATATTTATGGTTGAGCTCGCCTCCCCTGTCTCAGCTTGTTAACCTTGCTATCATGTCAGTATCAGTTTTTAGCAGTGCACCATACTTAATTCTTACTCCCATAATATGCAGACCAGTGCTCTCGTGTGAATACCGATGCTGATTAAATGAGGTTAATGTCTGCTGCATGGGACTAGATCTTTACATGTATTTGTGAATTGGTTAGAAATTCTTCTGGCTTGGCAATCTTTTCCTAAGACCAGCTCAGAAGCTGACCCCAACCTTGCAAGAGCTGCAGTCTGGGCACTGACTTGTCTCGTGAAAGTAATTAAATGTACTGAGGTTGGATGTCAAGTTTTGTTTGCTGACCCTGGGGCAAAAAACAGCAAAATGATGTCACTTTACAAATACCTGATGTCACTTTGTAATCAACCGTTCTACTGCTTGTCAGGTTTTTTTTGTTTGTTTTTGTGTGGGTATGAGTGTTTTTTCTTTATTCCTTTTGGTTTTTGAGAGATTTCCAAAGCGTTATTGAAAGTCTTCATTTCCTGTCCAGATTTTTTTTTCTCTGCCCTGTCACTGCACCAGCCAGGCTGCCACTACCTGTCTGCTCGCCAGTAGAGGACAGTCTTTGCTTTCTGTGGGTGAAAGAACAACACCAGGTTCCAGCCTTAACCTCATTCATTCTGCTCACATCAATCTGTAAAATCTTTCAAACAGAATCAAATGTTGATGCTGATCCTTTGGTTTGGGAGACCGTTGTAGGTTTCACTGTCAGCTGATGCTATAGGGAATTTTGCCTCTAAAGTAAATAAAAGTTATTTAAAACTGGTATCTGGACCAAACTGTGTCACACTTTCAGTTTAATTTAAGGATTTCATACCACAGCACTTGTAGTTCAGTTTTTATTAATGGTAATTGTAAGAAGACTGTATTATCATTAAAAAAAGCTGGGCAATATAGTATAATTGGACGATTGTTTGGTTGAATGTTGTAGCATAACCAAACATACACTGTCCTAAGCTGTGCACTGAAATACTGGTCCCACATTTTCTCAGCCAGATTTTAAATGTCAACTGGCGTTTTTTACAGTAATCTACACCTGGGGGATTGTAGATACCAAGCGTTCTTCCAGCAATAATGATAAAGTATTAACATTTTGCATGTTCTTTGGTATTGTGTCCCCATAGCTGTGGTATTCACGTTATAGTGTGTATTGTGATATTTTAGACTATATTGCCTGACCGCTTACTGACCGTTTTCGAGTTCCACGAAATGCATAGGTGCGTCTCCTTGAATAGAACACATACTATGGATAGAAAGTGTCCACAGGTTCCGAAGTGATAAGTATATTTTATATAAAATAATGATATAAAGTATTAGGCTATATGTCTTACATTGCTTTCCTCTCCGGATGTGGCGCAAATCGACATCAGCAGTAGCAAGTTTCCCCATACATAGGTTAGAACTTGAATTTACATATGTTTCTTAAAATACTGCTTTCACTTCAATATGGCAGCTAATGTTACATGTACACAGCTGGGGTCAGGAGAGGTGGATTGGAGAGAAAGAGAGAGAAGAAAAGATACAGATGCAGAGAGAACCACAAAGATAAACGGGAACAGATAAGGCGGAAGAGTGTTGTTAATGATGTGTTTAACCCTTTTATTTAACTGGTTGTGGTTTTATATGCTGTGTTTGGTGCAGGCTGACCATATAATCACAGAACCAACCAGACTCCAGACAGTCATAAAATGTCAGTTCACAGTTTTTCTCCTGTGCGGCGTTTTTCATGTCTAAAAATAACCCTCTGATAGGCTGTAATGTGACCCATTGGAGCCAGAAAGCTCAGAAATGTGTAACTCGCCATCTCTAACAAAAGTAGCAGAAAACTGATAAATATACTAGTGCATGCAATGGTATGTTTTCCTTTTTTTCCTTTTCTTTTATGAACACAAGCCAAGTATTTGTTTAAGGTTAAATCTAACAAGAGAAACAGAAACAGGAGATTAGCAGCGGTAAGAAAACCAGATCATTTATATAAACCAGTCCTGCTCCAAACTGGCCCTGAAGCACCCCTTGCCCTGCATGTTTTAGTGTTTTCCCTGCTCCCAATACACTGAGCCAACTAAACAGATAATTACCCAGCTGAGCTAAAAACACAAAACCACTGATATGAACCCTTTAAATAAGTAGATAAGACTCTGAAGAAAACAGTCTTGCAAATAAACGTTTATATACATTTATTCACTTTTTAGAATTGGTTTCCCTGCAATGTTTTCTCGGTACAACCACCGTCCAAAGTATATTACCAGTCTGGGAGAAACTTTGGCAAGCATCTTGCCAGTTATGTAAGACTATTTCACGCTTGAAACAAACAGTAGTAAAAAAAAAACGCTCATTGTAAAATCTGTAATGGCAGTTTTTTGAGGGGTCACGCAACCAATAAGGATATCAATACATACAATTTATTTAAGGCTTTCAAAATAAACCATGCCAAGAAGCACAATGATTTTCAGTAGATCTTCAACCATTCAAATGTCAAGTTCTCCAACCAGTAAATGCCATTTACTGACGTTTAGGCTTTTTAAATCATGTAGAACGGGGAATCATATTAAGAAAATGATTTTAGGTCCCCAGTTTGGTTAGATAGGGTTAGTCTCAGTACTTGGTACCAGCTAATATGTGAGAATCGATACTGGAATAGAAAAGTGGTATCTGTGCATCCCTAGTAACTAGAGATGCGTCAAGCTGATATCAGCAGAAAGTAGGGGTGGCGAATGGGGGGGGGGGGGGGAGTTCGTTTTCCCTTCCGTTTTTTTTTTTTTTACTGTTGTAACCAAGGGTCAAA
>JBBPCZ010000001.1:18429024-18453983 GCA_037974445.1 Brycinus macrolepidotus
CTGTCCCCTGTAGTTAGGGAATGGAAGTCGCTTTGGATAAAAGCGTCTGCTAAATGCCGTAAATGTAAATGTAAAAACGAAATAGATTTGCCAGGTCAAGTCTGAAACCACTCAGGGGTGCGAGGGTTGATTATTGGTGTAGTCTGATTATAACGGGATTATTACTGAACTCAAGGGCATGAAATAAAACACATGAGAATACTTCATTACTACAGTGTGGTCTTTTACCTTGTTCGCCTTTCAAGGAGTCAAGAAAACCAGGAATCCCATGGAATTTTCCTCCACTAATTGAAACTTTAATGTTCTTTGAAATCTGAAGATCCTTGCTTCCGATCAGCAATCACAGGATTAATTACTAAAATATTATGAATTAACTAATGCTGTGTAGACATTGTTTAGAGGGTTAGGATTTGTCAGAGGGTTTTCAAGTGAGGTCCGCCTGTGATCAGAATGGACCTTTTTTAGCTTAATTCATGTCTCTTGTCATATAAGCCATAATTTCTTTTTTTCCAAAATCTTTTTTTCCTGTCATCTTTTCTGAGTTTAATGTCTTCTGAGTTTAGTTCCATCACCGTGCACCAACAGGCTGCAAAAAACAAAATTAACCAATTATATGTTTCACATCCTTCCAGTTAACTCAGAGACCCTCCCTAATACGGCATTGCACTTAGAAATGTGACAATGGCAAAATAAAATGTGTTGATTTTCTCATTGGCTTAAGTAATCTGATAGTATTGTTTTTACCTTCACAGGTGCCTCTTGCTGATTCCACAGTGGATATTGCGATCTTCTGTCTCTCCCTCATGGGAACGAACCTTGGTGACTTTTTGGCCGAGGCGAACAGAGTGCTGGTGGACGGGTAATTTGTCTTTTGGTGCCCTTTAAATGACAGTCTATTTGATTTCCATTTCAGTAAATAATACGTTCAGTACGCTGCTTGCAACTAGCAAGGTAAAGCCATGTTGTAGATATGTACGTTTTTAAAGGAAGTACAGTTTTTAAAGGTTAAGTACAATTTAAGGAGTAGTCTGTCACACTACTAGTCTTCTTAAGTTTTATTTTTATTCTTTTTATAGCTGGAATTTGTCTCCTCCTACAGTTTTTGACATATGGGCATTGTTACCATGTCAAAATATCCGTTAATATCCGGTCCAGTGCAGTGCACGTGTATTCAGATTATTGACTGTTTTGTAAAATCGATTTTTATGGTCGAGTCGGCTCTGTAATGTATGGGGAGAGAGAGCAGACGGTCGAGTTGCCTTCAAAATATGTGTCGGAGAGAAACGTCTGTGACATCACAGCAAAGGCAGGAAAGGGACAAAACGCAGAGAAACAGAAATGCGTGGAAACAAACGCGGAGCAAAACACAACAGTCTCACAAACAGACTTCAAGACAGTAAAACTGAAGTCAGTTATAAAAAAAAAAAAGGCCTGTTTTACTGTTTGTTTTAGTTTAATTAAAAATATTAGCCCACAAATCTGGCTACAGATACAACACGTCCTTAACCATAAATGGCTTGGTAAGAGCCAGTGAGTTAACACACTCCTCGGTGGTTCAGGGGTAAGACGCCGGGCACTGAATGAAAAGAATCAGAAGATTGCCAGTTCGAATCCATGTTGCGAGTATTTATTTATTTATTTATTTTTAACAAACTTTTTTTTGCACTTAAAACCAATGTTTGGGTGTCTCCAGATACTGGTTTTATAGTAACCACACTTTGCATCTAGTTTAATATGATAACAATCAGCCAAGATACGTTTGAAGCCCAAATTTGCCCCCCAAATCTTTTCTCTTAACACGTCTTTGAAATTTTTCTCAACCTGCTGAAACCGCCTACAGACAAGGAGACTCATCAGTGTGGTCTAGGACATGGTATGACTTCCTGAGAGCTATAAAAATGTCTTGGCTAATTGACTACATCTGGGCTAAGTGAAAACTGTGTAAATTTGATTTCAGTGGAACCTCTCATCAGGTTGCTGCAGTGGTTCAGCGGCCCCCTTGCTTTTCTTTTTTCCAACTTGTCCTGTAAAGATTTTAATCTTTCCCAAGTCCTTTTGTAGTCTGGGAGCTTTTGAAGATGATTTAAGTCACCAGAATCTCTTTAAGTTTCAGGTGGTTTAATTAAATCTTTCCGCAGTGGTTCTCTGCTCTCTGCTCCATGATCTTGTGTAGTTGGTTCAGCCCTTCAGCTATTTGTCAGTCACATCAGTTATCTCAGAGCAGGGATGTCCAATATTATCTGCAAAAGGTCGGTGTCTCTGCAGGATTTCATTCCAACAAAAGTCTCTGAGCAAAGAACATGATGAGCATCATATTAGTGTCTTTTTGGATACTACATCCAAAAAGACAACTTGGCTGAACCCATTTGGGCAAATACATATTGTGGAAATGTTTATTTTCTTTATCCTTTTGCCATTTGTTGCAGAGGTGCTCTAAAAATTGCTGAAGTTGCCAGTAGGTTCGAAGATGAACGCCAGTTCATTGGAGCACTATCACGTCTGGGCTTTAAGTTGGTCAGTAAGGTAAGGCAAAGCTCGGAATGCATATTAATAACTTGTGTTTTTGTTTGGTTTACAACATAACGGTCATATATTTAATATATAGTGTATATTATATCAGAAATGATCGGTGCATGCCCTGATGGTTTTGCTTCTGATACTTTACGTGGGATCTTTGATAAATAGAATATTTGGATGTAATCTTTAAGCTGAATCAGGAGTTCACCGTATGTGTTGTATGCTTTGTTTGCCACCAAGGAGGTAGGAATGGATACAGTACAATTCACCATGTAAACAAAGGTCATTTAGTCCTTTATTTACTGCCCAATTTAGTTGTCTCCAGTTTGACCCACTAGCGAGGACTCCCCTTCAACACCACAAACACTGTGGAGGGTGAAGGCTAGCACATGCTTCCTCCCAGTCATGTGGAGCTCCACCACGTTTAGGAACTGCCACTAATTCAGTGTCACTGGACAGCTTAACACGCTTGAAGGAGAGCACTGTTTCCTCTCCTTCAAGCATGTTATGTCAGTTAAATGGTGGATGTAGAAGGACCCATCCTACCCACCCACCGGGGATCAAAACCAATTCAATCAATTTGTTATTCACTGTTTTCATGTTATCATTTACATATAAACACACAAATATCTGTATTAGCCTGTATTAGCAGTGTAGCCCCCCCCCCCCCCAATTTATGCTGAAATTAAAGGGAGTCTTTCAGCCCAGGCTGATTTTTTTAAACACTACAGGGAGTCAGAAGTAGATCTCATTTGCATATATCTTAAAGGCACAGTATCAAAGTAACTTGTTTAATTCTGAGGGATGTATAGAAGTTGGAAATTTGGTCATGTTAAAATGAATTCTAATTGTTTTTGTACATCAACATCATATGTGGATGTCAAGGAAAAAAAATGAAATACAATGCAAGGATGTAGGATATGGGCCCTTTAAATGGCAAATAAAATTGAATAAGAACTGTCAACAAAAATATTTTGGTAAATGGTAAAACATAAGCTCATGGAGCAGACTAAATGACTTTTCATAGACCCAATTCAGTGGAATATCTATATCAGGGCTCATGTTTTGGTACAATATATTCAACAAAGTAAGACAGAAAACAGTTCAGTATTCTCAGTATTTAGAATGAAATTAAAGAAAAATGATTACAGTATGTAGTTCTGGCACAATTTATAAATGAAACTAAAGTTGGATGGTGGGAGGGGGTGTATGACATGTGCTGACTCACCCTGGTTAAATATTAGAAACAATGCAGTTTAATCAAAATTCATGATTAATAGAATTCTTACTCCCCACAGTGCATGTTGTCACTTTTTACATTGTTCTATTTCGATACAGCCCTACAAATCTGTAACCCTTCAGCTCACTGTGTGGTCATGTGATTGATATCAATTTCATAGTTCATGCACACTTGTATCGCTCACATCTGAAAGTTTTACTTTTATTATAGCTTTCTGTATATTTTATTGTTAATTCATAATTTTTGCCTGTATTTTATCTTTAGGACACAGGCAACACCCACTTCTACTCCTTTGAGTTTACCAAGATACGAAATGCTCCAGATAACGTGAAGAAACTAGGACTTCAACTCAAACCTTGCCTGTACAAAAAACGATAGTTGCATTGAAAAAAATGTAATGCAGACAGAACAGAGACTATTAACAAGAGGCCACGGTAACATCGTGCGAGATACATATTGTGTAGATATGTATAAGTAATGTTTACATATTGTGTAAATGTTCATGTTACTATTTGCCAGGGTATTCAAGTTTATTTTGGTCCTTCAACAGATTAAGATGAAATTATCACCATTATACATATTTGTTAAATTAACCATTAAAGCAGTGTTTTCTTTAACCATATTTTGTAAGATGGTCAAGCATCACAAATTATATGAACTTTGATTAAACTTTTACCTAAAAACTTTGACTGGAATGAAAGTGACGCGTACACACACACACACACACACTCCTAAGGGTTTGTTTAATTATATTTGCTGATTAGTGTGCTGACTAATCTAACTCTTCTTAAAGTACAAAGCACTGGATCTAATCTAGTTTTGAGAGGAACATGAGTGACGATGTTTTCCTCTGAAAGGCTCCAGTTTTGGTCGGTACTCCTGCTGTGCACGTAGAGGGGACAGTTATAGACAGGCATGGAACAGGAGGAGTTGGAGGGTGGATGTTCAGTGTTCCTTTCTTGAGTTGTAACCCAGAGAAGAGGAAGAGGACAAGGCTTTGAGGACAGGGTGTCCTGCAGAACTCCAAGTCTTGTATCCCATAGTGCTCCATGTAGCTCCAGTCCAGAAATACAGATGCCACTTGAGGGCACGGAAGCAGACGATGTTGCAGCTTCTAGAACCTGCAGATTTAAAGATTAAGTAAGGTCTGTCAGGTCTAGTTTTTCTTTATACAACCACTGAATTCCCTTTTCAGATATTTCAGATCACTTAAAGGAATGGTTTATCCCAAACGTGTTGGATGGGGTTGAGGTCAGGGCTCTGTGCAGGTCAGTCAAGTTCTTCCACACCGAACTCATCCAACCATGTCTTTATGGAGCTTGCTTTGTGCACTGTGGCACAGTCATGCTGGAATAGAAAAGGTTCTTCCCCAAACTGTGTCCACAAAGTTGGAAGCATGATGTTTTCCAAAATGTCTTGGTATGCTGAAGCCTTAAGATTGCCCTTCACTGGAAGTGAGGGTCCTAGCCCAAACCCTAAAAACAGATGTGTCCCAATACCTTTGTCCATATAGTGTACATTACCAAAACTTTTCTTATCACAACTTTTCTCTTGTCTGCTATGGCTGCCTAGAGTATTCAGTAACCCAGAGAAGTTTCCTTCTGTTTTATAGCTCACAGTAAATTATACGGTATTTTAAACCACATCAAGAAGTCTTAATAATGCCAACTTAATAAAGAAAGACTTTGCTGTGGTTTGAGAAAGGTTCAGTTTTACACATAAGAAGCATGTCTTGGTTGATCGACTGTACTTGGGGTAAGTTAAAGATGTGTTTAAAAAATCATCTATAGTTCTGTGGATTACTTGTAGTTCCTACATGGGTTGAATTACACATTAAGTCTTGTGGTGATTAAAAAGATTGATTAAAATGATTTTCATAGATATATTTCTTTGAGAAAAGCTGCCATACTGGAAAAGACTGCAAAACTGTCTCGCTCATGATTCATTTTTGAAATGCTGTTGATTTACCTGAAAATGCAATGAACTGCCGCTGAGGTCTTGCTTCTTGATGAGAGTCTCTCTGGTCAGGGCTGCCAGAAAGCCATGGGGGTTAGCAAAGGCAGATAAACAGTAGACAGGATGTGAACCCTCTGTCTGGTACTTTCTGAGCAGGTCTGCTCGAGTCTCCAACTCTGAAATGGTGGATGATGTTATGTATGAAGAAGTGTCTTGGGATGGCTGAAGGATGCCCTCGAGCAGTGAGCCCACCACCTCTATAAGATAATCCCACTCAGTTTGGAGGACAGACCGCAAGGGGCCTAATGATGCGGTTTCCACACCCATGCTTCTGCTCTCCTCTCTGTATCCCAACTTGTCCTGTAAAACTTGTAATCTGTCCTGAGCCTTTTTGTAGTCTGGTAGCATTTGAAGTTGATTTGGGTTACCAGCACCTCTGACAGCCGAAAATCTGCTTTGGGACTGAAGAAGCAGAAGGTTCAGTCTGTGACTCTTTACTTTCACTATTTCACTCATCAACCCTGCACCAAAGCCGAGTACAACAGAATCATTGCTGTTTTTTGTGGTTTGAACACCGTGCTCTAGGCTTTTCAGAAGATCCTCCTCATCTGAAAACGGCAAGAAAATTTTTATTAAAATAGAACTGAACATATAAGAAGTTTGCTTCAAAGGATATTACTGCAAATGAATACGACACATCTTCACTGCTTGAAGAAGGCTTAAACAGGTCTTACACTGCTGTGTATTTGTGCGTAATAAAGAATGTGCATACCAAAATATCTTCCCATGATCATTTCTGAGAGGGTGTGAGGACCACTTCCCCACGTGGGAAGAGCTGGTTGTAGACAAACTCTGCACACAGCAGCCACAGTTTCCAGGTCGGCAGAATCCGACACATGACCACCATATATCAGGTGAGCTGTAAAGAAAACAGAACAGAAAAACCAAGCTCAGCAGATAAAGTATAGAGATGCTTTGACTTCAAGACAAACTATATTCATCATTACTGCTTAGATTTGACTTGTAGCTTGATTTGTTTGCTGTAATTTTCAACTCCAATGATGTACTGGATTGATGACCGCAAACTTGCAAAGATTTTATGAAACAGTTCAACAACTTCATGACTTCAAGATTCTTGAATGGAGACAATCTGTATGCAGTGCTATTTAACATCCAATATATTGCTTTGTGCTGGAAGTTGAGTGCTGAGGGTC
This sequence comes from Brycinus macrolepidotus, assembly GCA_037974445.1. Classification (NCBI taxonomy): domain Eukaryota; kingdom Metazoa; phylum Chordata; class Actinopteri; order Characiformes; family Alestidae; genus Brycinus; species Brycinus macrolepidotus. Next base: position 18,435,952 of record JBBPCZ010000001.1, read on the forward strand.
CTTTATGGGTGGAGTTACTTGTTCTTCTCATATCTGTGGGTTTCAGCCAGGAGCTCTGGTTTCCTCCAACAGTTTAAAGACATGCACATCAGGTGAAGTCAAGATATTACATTGCCCCTAGGTGTGAATGTGTGAGTGTGTGTGTGTGTGTGTTTGTGTCTTTCTCTGCTGTCCACCCTATGAGCACTGGGATAGGCTCCAGCACCCCCATAACCCTGGTTAGGATAAACTGGGAAACATGGGCGCATCCAGAGGAACGACTATTGTTAGCATCAAACTGGCCAGCTTACAACAGTGACACTAGTGCTAACTTTAATGTATTTACTTTCTCAAACAGTTAACAGTCATAAGGGAACGAAGCAGTTGTACCAGCTATGTATTCCAGTGCTCCAGTCAGGTCACTACAGTGCTTGGCAATGTGGACCTGAGAATCAACCAAAGCAAGCAGATCCTCTTGAGTCCTGAGAAAAATGTACACAGTGAGTTGTTCATCTCTATTTGTTGTCCACAGTCTGACAGGCAGGAAGCAACAACACTATGGCGTTCCTTACCAGTTATAAATGCTCCCTTGGCCCAGGTGCTTCAACCTTTGTCTTTGCAGTAACACAGAATGAAGAATGGCACAGCGTGTAAGAGGTTCTGCCAGGTTTACAGTGTGTCTAGGTGAGGTAGCATCAAGAGTTGTGGATATAACTTGTCTCAGAGAGGTGCGCAATTCATCCTGCAAGTCCCAGTGAGAGTCACACACCAAGTGCAAGGCACAAATCCTCACTACAGCTGCATTAGGAAAGAGAGCAGCAGCATAATAGTCATACCTTAATACTTAATACTTAAGTTCTGTAAAAAAGTGGATGCGACTTTTCAGTTTTTGCAAGAAGTAACTTCAAGGAAAGCTCTGCCAAGTTGAACCCCGAAAATCATTTGAGGTAGATCGTTTTAAAAAAGGAAATGCTAAAGCATGGTTCTATCTGCACCTTGACCAAAAACTGGAACATATTAATAATCCAACTGCGTATTTGAGGTTGACACTGATGGTACAGACATTATCATAAGAAAATGCAGTGAATTTATAAACAACATATAGTCAAATACCTGGAACAGAAAGTGGAGCATTGCCTTCTGTTATAAACCACAATCGGAAATGGGGGTGCACATGACTCCCAGAACATTCTCCAACTTTACTGACCAACTTATCTGTCTCCAGTCCAGCTAGTTGCCCTGAGATTTAAAACAGAATAAAGAAAATGTGTCTTTAACCAGCACTACAGTGGTCATTTTTATGTCACTGTAAGGTTGTTATGTCATTTTAGCTAAAGACTCATAAAAAGCAGTGCAGCCACCTTTCGATGTGTAGGATATCAGTTGTTTTAGCCGAGTAACCACTTCAATATCCCAATGGTCAAGTAGATGGCAGTTGTTCAAGACCAGCCACTGGCCTGTTCGAACAGCAGCATCAAGCGCTAAGAGAACAACATCCCTTTGGCATTCAGACCCAAAAGAGATTACAGTCACCTTCACCTGTTCGGGACGATGAGAAGTTTATAAGTCGTTTATTGAAAAATATTTGAAAAACTAGTGTACCTGACATATTACTCCATGTTACATTCAGCAAATAACACCATACCCCTTTCCTGTCTGCTTGGTACTGGGCAACTTGTTTAATCCAGTAGAGAGGGTGGGTGCTTCCTGACTCATCTTTGGTTTGACTGGGTAGGGTTACAATTACAGGTCCCTTGTTCTTGGACAAAAAGTGTGACAGTGCCTCTGGAGAACCAGTGCGAGGGCCACCTGCCACAGCTGAGCATACAGGTTGTCCTTGCTGACAGGCAGCGAGGTCATCTGCCACCGCTGCAAACCACTGTGGAAAGATTGTTTTCCAGAGAAGAGCACGCTGTAAAGTTCTCAGGTGGGAGTGTGACGGACAAGGAACAAGTCCAACTACAGTGGATGAAGGAAAACGAAAGTACTCATGCCACTGTCTGGATGAATTCCTGAGAGAGGAGACCAAGCCATGGAAAGATGGGATTTTTTCTAGGAGGCATATATCGCCTTGTACGTTCAGTGGTATCCAGCTTGGAAGCTCAGAAGCAGGTTGTTCAGATGTTGGAGCATCTTCTAGGGATTCTATATCACTGATTCCCCTGAGGAAAGCGATGTGTTCTGTCTCAGAGCAGCCTTCATTGTGCACGAAGAATGCAACAGACACAAGCAACCTCAGTACTTCTGCATGGCTCTGTAATAAGCAAGGCCTATACTGGGCAACTATGTGTGGCACTATCCTGTGTGAAATTTCAGACAAGACTTCACCAGTGACTCTTTCCGCAGTTGTCTGGTCATTCAGGGCTAAAGTTCCCCTCAAGGCATCCAAAAAGTTGTGCAGGGGAAAGAAGTAGAAGGGTGATAGCCGCCCAACCTCTTGGAGAGCCTTATAGAGGGCTGTGGCCAGTACTACAATGTGGTGAAACTCATTAAGCAGTGGTTTGTGGCAATCTATTTCACTAGATAGGTCTTCGATCTCTGCCTGAAGTCTCAGTGAGGTGCTCTGACATAATGAGACATGTGGGCAGAAGTCAGGATCCTCCAAAAGTGGAGTGAAAGACTGCAGGATGTAGGTCATCAAAGAAGCCTGAAATATTTGAAATGAGAATCTGAATTGTGAATTGTGTTTGAGATCAGTCACATAAGACATGTAAAAATGTGCATCATCATACCTCCTCTATCTGGAGCTTGTTCTGAAGTACTTGTTTATCTTTGTTCAGTCGACAGTGCTGTACCCAAACCTCTAAGCACGTGGACTGTAGTAAATTAGTTAGAATAATATCCTGGACTTCAGAAGTGCTTAGCGACAGATCAATAATTTTGACCTTTTCCAGAATTAAGGGGTGAACCACTAACAGAAATTAAAATAAAATTGGAAATGGAAGTTAAATGACTAAATATCTTTGTAATTAAACATTTATGAGCAATATCAATATAAAATCATGAAACAAGTGTATAAATACAAATCTATGTAGCTTTTTACATTTATAGCATTTGGCAAACACTCTTATGCAAAAGAATTCAACTTCTTATTTTCAACAAAAATGTAAGGCAACAATCTCTCACCATCCAACAGAAGTTGTACTGGAAGATGAGTGCTGAGAAAGAGGCAAAATTCAGAGTGAGGTGCTTTAAATGGATGGAATACACCAAGAGGGTGGCTTCCAGCTGGCCGAACTAACATGCTGAGAAACTCTTCGCTTGGAAAAGCATTCTCAGTGTGAGTAATCAGCACTCTCAAACCTGTTGAGGACGCAAGCAAGTTGGGAGAGCCATCATCAGCTCCTATTAGAAGTTAAAAGGTGAAGAGCATATATTGCATAGACTGCAAACCTTTTTCTGCTCCATGTCTGAGTTTGTCAAGAAATTCTGGGTCATCTGCAGAAACAACAAGCTCATACTCTTCCTTCTGAGATCTTCCAACACCTCCTGGGACTTGATCTGAAACACTTGCATGATTTAAATCACATTTTAATGATGAACATTTTGAATACATAACAAAGACTTACCATAACCACCTTCCAGCTGGATTTGAGAACTGAGCTCTTCATGTTCCTCTGTGTTTGCAAGCAAAGCCCACTGGTGAGCCCATGGAAGTCCATGTGCCCACAGCAGCAGTTTCAAGACCAAGGTAGGCACTACTTCAGTGGGACGGTCATCCAATTCAACTGCTCGAGCCAGAGCTGTGTGAAGCTCCATGCTCACAGGAATGGGTGAAATGGGGGAATCCTGAAAAGAATTAGACTGTAGTCCCCTAAATAGAGATCTCTGAGAGTCTTCTGAACTAATGTTAATATTTCCACAGAAACACATTTTGTGCCACTTTTCTAGCAGATCCAGTCGAATGTCAGGCCCAAATGGGCCCAAGTAAGCTATGGCAGCAGCCAAAATCAGTGCATCCCCTGCAGTAGTCTGGTTATTCATTTCTATTTCCTGCAGAAAGAAAGTGTATAAAGACATTAAGTGAATGATTCACCTTATATGTGGCATTAAAAATAACTTTCAGCATTTAGTTACCTTTTCATTAGATTTCCATTTCTCAGTGTAGTAGCTCATTTGCTTGACAGCAACAGAAGCCTCCTTTTCTTGAGCTTCAGCTTTATGGAGCTGGGCTGCAAGCTCCTCCAAGTCATTTCTGACTAACTGCTGCTGTCTCTCCATATCCTCCAACTTATCTTGTGCTGCCTCTTCCTGCAGCCTGGCCACACGCAGCCGTGTGCGGCTTTCGGCCATGCGCTTGTTCAAATGGTTCTTCTGGGCTTCTTGTGGGGCCATACTCCTCCGAACACAGGCATACTCATACAAAGCCTGTAACCAGCGGCTCAAAGATTCACATGCTCGGCTCACGTTACGCACCAAGTGTGGCTGAAGGTTTGATTCCTGTACAATTTGACCCAGTTTCTGAAACATCTCATTGGTTAACTTTGAGCAGTCAAAGAATTCCAATTCCTGAATTATAGAGGGAAAGGCAAAATAAGCTCTTTCAAAATTAAGCTTTGTTAATTAAGCATTTTATTCAGTAAATAACAACTAACAGAGGTAAAAACTGTTTTTTGGCCTCTAACCTGTAAGAAACTGGACTGCCCAAGCAATTGTTTGCAGCTTTCCCAGTTGCATGAACGGCTGAATAACATGCATATAGCATTCATAAGCAAGACGACTCCTTCAGGGGGATTTCTGTAGTGTCGCACCTCATCCAGGTCAGACTGATTTAAAGACTGAAAGGTCTTAAGGGCTGCCTGATACAGCGGGCTTACCTGGAACACAAACAAGGCACTCTGAATAAAAAAAACAGCATACTGAACAAAATATTTCCAAATGTTAAAACTTAATTCTAACCTCGTTCAGGGCATCTCGAGATTGCTGCTCAGCTAGTTCTAACTGTTCTTCTAGAAGAGAAAGCCGACCCTCCTCCAGTAGACAGTGCTGGCGAACTTGTTCACAGTGTGTACGCTCAGTGTCCACAGCTCTTTGCAACTGGTTTAACGACTATGATAGAAATAAGACAGTACAAATTTATTGCAACTGAGGGGAGACTTTTTTGTCGTTTCAGTTGTACTTTAGCACATTGGATTATAAATATCAATATTGAGGTTTTTGAAGTTGATGTGTTGGAAGCAGAACAAGGACAGTGATGAGCATCTAAGCAACTTGGACAAGTGACAAATTGTGATGGCTGGGTCAGAGGATCTCCAAAACAGCAGGTCTTGTGGTATGTTCCAGTTAAGCAGTGGTCAGTACCTACCAAAAGTGGCCCAAGGAAGGACAACCAGTGCACCAGTGACAGGGACATAGGAACCCAAGGCTCAATGATTCACATGGGGAGCAAAGGCTCGCCCATCTGGTCCGATCCCACAGAACAGTTACTTAAGAACAAATAGCAGAAAATGTCAAGGCTAGCTATGGTAGAAAGCTATGCACACAGTGTATTAGTGTATATGGGGCTGCATAGCAGCAGACCAGTCAGAATGTCCACGCTGACCCCTATCCACCGCCTAAAGCACCTACAGTGAGTACATAAACATCAAAATTGGACCACAGAGTAATGGGAAAATGAATAATTGGTTGGCCATGACTAAAGCTTCTCTCCCTCCCTTTCTTGTTTCTCGGACCTCTCTCATCTCTGTCACTGTTCCTTAAAGGGGGGTTCAGCCTTCTAACTCATGCAAAAGTCACCCAGAACTCCAGGCCAATTTCTCAGAGTTCTGTTCCCTCCCACTGTTACACTGTTCCTTCTTATTCCTCACAATATACTGAAATAGGTAACCCAACTTTCAAAACATTATCAACTTACGAACCAAAGTGATACAAAGAAAAGGTCAACAGTTCTAGATGTGTTTTTTCACAGTTGCTGTTGTATCACAACCAAAGAAGCGACAAAGCCATAAAAGTAGGTCATCATAGGGCTCAAAAATCAGAATACAACATTCAGAGACAAAGTCAAAATAGTATACTAAAATGAACTATGCAGTACACATGGATCTTGGGCACACTCAGGTTAATGATAACCAGTAATGAGAGGCTGTAAGACTCTTTATTAAATTAGCAACTTATGTCAGATCCAATCCAGTGATCCAGTTAGTTGATTTAAAATGTTCTTTTTAATGGTAAATACCTTTTGTGTTTCTTCAAATTTGATCTTAAGCCTGAAAACCTCTTGTCCGTACTTCTGTACGGATTCAGTCATTTCTTTAATCCGGGCCAGAACTGTTGCCACCCTGATACATAAAGACATCAAAATAAGCACTGTTGCATGCAAAAGTTTGTGGAATCCTGGTCAAGCTACAGATTTGTTGATTTTTTTAGGCAGCGGTTCCCAACCTCGGCCCTGGAGCCTCCCTGAGCTTCACATTTAAGTGTTTGCTCTTACAAAAGGTCAGAACAAGAGTGTTGGAAGCATGGAAAATGCATAGAGAAGGGGGAGCTCTATGACCAGGGTGTGAAAACACTGTTCTAACAGAAAACTTAAATATGACACATTTCTGAAACTTTTGCATACATCTATGATTCGTATGCAGTGATTAGTGTATTCCACAAAATCGACTGGCAGGAAAAGTAATTTTTATATGTCAATCACCACCCACTGAGTAGCTATTAGTCCACCAAATATCATCAGTGCTCACCTGTTAGCGGGTCCTCTACTTTGCTCCCTGAGGTGGCCAGAAAGGTGGCAGAAGTTTGTCATTAGCTCAAAAAAGGTCTGAGGGCTCAATGGCTGAATGTTTAGGAGGTTGGTGGCATATTTTATAGCAGATTGGTGTATTTCAGCCATCACTTGAACAAGACTAGCCTCTAAGGTCTGGTCAGCTGAAGAGAAAAGTAATTAACTAATAAGCTTAAATCATGGTAATGCTATGTATATACAAATATATTACTTTTTGGCTACAATGTGTCATCATTATAAAACAAATACCCACACCTACCTCGAACATCTGTCTCTGGAATCTGCAGACTGTGATTTATATGATCAAAAGCAACTTCAACTAAAGTCTCAGAACTCCATGGTTGGTATACCTCTACACAGGAGCAGAATCTTAAAACCTTGGTTATGCGTGGCACAGTTACAGATGATGGTCCTATTTGTCTTTCATCAGTGCCTTGGTTGAGAGGCAGCAGCAGGAACATGTGCAGATTCCTTTGTTTCTTTCTGAAGTACCTGAATACATGTAGAAACAATACTTTACCAGAAATCTCACCAACATTCATTTCGGTCTAAAATGCAGACCATAACGTGATGAGACAGAAAATGGTCAATACTCATATTTCTTGATGAGTATTAAACTTTATAAACTTCTGCAAAAGTTCTATTTAAAGCAGCATAGTGAATACACTGTGAGGACAATTTATTTCAGGTTAAAATTCACCTTATATGACTGCGCGCGTTCTTCTTTGTGGCACTGATTTTTGGTATCATATCTTGCAGTTCTTCATCTGTGTAAAGCCCCGGGTCAGCTCCATTTGCCATGAGCACTAGCAGTTTATCTCTAATAACCTGGCTGATATCCTCATGGATGAGAAACACCACATGCCCACCATGCACATCGATCTGGCTCCTAGCCTCCCTCAGCATCTCCTTTAGTTTGCCCTCATTTCCCGGATGAACCTCAATCAGTTGATATCCCAATAAGTAAGTTGCAAAACGCACAGTGGTCTTCCGGCCTGTTTTCTTTGTGGCTCCAAAAAGTACTCCATGTCCCCCAGGAATTAGAAAGGCACGTATGATATGCACAAGTTGACATACTCTCTTGCGATACACTGCAAAGTTGGCAAATTTACAACTGTCCTCTTTCTCTTTTCTTTTTAAAATGTGAGCCAGCTGCTGTACTAAGATATCCAGGTCTCTCTCCCGGTATAACGAGTTGTGTTGCTGTGCTGTACACTTGAGTGCTTCACTGAGATCCGGGCTGTAGACTACATTGTGGGCAGAAGGACCCATTTGAAGTAGCAACTGCTGAAGCAATTTGTAGCTGGCTTGATGTTCTTCACATTTTGAAATATCCCAATGGTTCACTTCATACCGCAGGGTCATCCTTTGGCTCATTTCGTTGCCAGAATTTTCAAATAGTTTTGTTTCTTTAGGAGGAGTCTGAAGAAGGGTTTGAGGTGTACAAGTAGCTGTGCTTGGTGCCGACTCAGACTGGAACTCATCTGTTTCAGGGTTACCCTTCTCATTTTCGCTTCCTCTGCTTGAAGAAGCAACACTAAAATCACTGTCATCACTGTCCCTCCTCGAAGAGCTGGACTCTGAGCTGCTCTGTTCCTCAGAGCTCTCCGATTTCTCAGACTGCTTTAAATGACCCTCTGTCACTTTAACCATGGAACACAGGAATGTGGATGTGATACTGTGATCCTTATCTTTCTGGATAGGAGTCGAATGCTGATTCTGGTTCCGATTATTTGTGTTTATCTCTACTAAATGACATGAAGGGACAGACCTGTCTGCTTCACTCGTCTGATATTCAGTCACCAGCATGTTACCAAAAATCTTTTCAGACGCCTGGGTTAGAATTAACACTAGTTTTTGAATTTCTTCATCTGAGGACAGGCGATCCCCAAAGGTACGCAAGCACTCATGCATCCACAGACGGGTAATATTGAGCACATTTGCTGCTGGACCAAAGGAAGCTGGAGAAAATACAGGCAAGGCAGATGAAGCAGCAGACTGAAAACAAGGGTTCAGTTTCCTTTGGAGTAGCTCACAGGCTGCGGTTCTTGGATTCCACAGGCACATCCCTATGAACACTTTCTGAAGGTCATGTAAAGAAAACACAATGTGGGGAGCTTGTGCAGAAGAGTGTAAATGTTCCTGCACAGCAAGATATACATCAAATGTTGCAGTAACAATACAGCTTGCCATATCCACAATCCTTGGCATGCATGGAAAGCTCGTCAGCCATGGCTGTAACAGTGTAGAATGAATAGAAAAAAGAGTATCTGCAGTCATGCTAGGCAGTACCAAGATAGTGAACAGTCTTGAGAGCCGTGGGGAAATCTGATTGCAGCTGTTTGTTCCAAAAGTGCTGCAAGTACCTAGGTAATTAATTGCTCCTGAGCTGAACAGCTGAAAATGATAGGCATCTGAAGTATGCACGCCACCCTTAGAGATGCTTTGACGTAAGGTCTCCAAAGGCATTGATGCCTTCCCCTTATTATCTGTTGACATGCAAAGGGCAACAGTTAATACTAACATAAAACCAAAAAAGTTTCAGGAAACTGCTTCATTCAAACTGAGGATGCTTAGTTAATTTACTTACCAAAAGGTGCTTCGTGTAAGTCATCAAGAAATAGGAGTAAACCAGGATGGAACTTGATGGTACCCGAAGAGTCTAGTTGATTCTTCTGACCGCCCATACTTTCAAGTATATTACGCAAATGAGCTGAATGTAGCAACTGACTAACTGGAAAGTGCAAATGTGATCTTTCTCGTGATAAAGACTTGCACAACGTTGTTTTGCCCACACCTGCTTCTCCAACTATTAGTGCTGGTAGATGGGCTTCAAGCAGGTGGTCCAAAAGGCATGCAAGTTTTTGATACTGTGTAAAGATAATTAAACAGGTATTAATAAAATATATGAATATATACAAATACGGCATACTGAATCTATCACACTTCTCAATTAATCTTTTATAAGGAAATTCTAGCAGAGCAGCTGATTTCTCTTTTGGAAGCTGAAAAAAACTGTGTGCAATATTTTCTTTGGATCCAAAATAACTACAATAAATAACTACAAAAAGTAACCAAATGGCACTTTATGTTTTTGTTGACTTTTAACAACTTATTTAAGATTTTAAGAATTATGATACAAAGCCATCCAGAACTGGCACTCTTGGCAAGGATGAGCAAAAAACCTAATAGTAACTCTTCGAGATGTAGAAATCTTTATAAAGATAAAGATCAGATTTTTTCCTTGAATATTTTTATCTCATCAATTCTTTCATGTTGTCAGTGTAAGATAATGGTCAACAACACAACAAAGACAGATAGCTTTTCTTGGTTATTTTTCATTAGGGTGCCAAGAATTCTCAAGAGAGCTGTTGATGGCTTCAAGTTCTAGTGGTCATCAATGGCATGGGCCTTAGGCAAATACTGACTTATAAAGATACTGTATGTGTACCATTTGGCATATGAATGGACAAACCTGTGGCACAGATGTGTAAAAATGCGTTGGACTCTTCTTGGTGAAGCTGATTGTATTGGTAGTGTCTACAAGTTTACCATCCCTTGGGCAAAAGAAATGTTCAAATACTGTGCCCTCCGCTGGAACTTCTATTTTGTAACGGCTCTCAAACAAGGCGACTCGTGCAAGAAGATCAAATTGTGGCCAGTGTCTAAAATCAGGAACATAATAAGATATTTCTTTTAGCTAAAAGACTTCGCACTTAAATTCTTCTGAACGTTCTAAACATTTTGGTCACATACCTGGGATGCAGGTGTCCACCAAATCCCCAAATATAGGCTACCACAAAGAGGTTTCTTGCTAGTAGCTCGGAGTCTTGCGGGGGAAAGGAACATATAGCAATTAAACATCTACAAATTAAGTCATGACTTAAACGATGTTGGTAACCATAGAAGAACTTAGAATTAAGCAATGGAATCATTTAAAATTAAATACTACGTTCAAATAAATGCAATGGATTTGGAATATTACCTCTTTTTTTGGTCTGCTTCAAGCCGCATCCCTTGCCAGACTCTCCCAGAAGGGCATGGAGAATTTTAATGAATGAGGTTACTTCTTGCAAACCTTCAATGATCCCTGGACTTGATTTACTGACTTCATGTCCATCACTGGCCATTACAGTGGTTAATGCATTTTGTCTGAGGGAAACGAGAGTGCTAGAGAAAAGATCTTCAGCTAGACAGCTCCACATTTTCAGAGTGCTTTCATCCAGAATATGATCCCTGTATAGAGAGTCCATCTCAGCCTTCCATATAGTCTTCCACAGATCCTTTCCAGAAACATACACCAGGCTACACTGTGCCAGTGCTGAAGGGGTTGCATCCCTAAGGCTGGTGGTCTCAACGATTATTTTAAGTTTCTCGTTTGATGGTTGAACTTTCTCACCGGATGCAAGGCACAGAAAGGGGTCTCTGTGGTCACCAAGGGTACTCAATGAGTCAAACCATCCAGGCTGGGTTAAGGGCTCCCCATCCAACACCAGCCATTTAACCTTTTGTGTCTCATTCTTCTTCTTACTGCTTTTGGACAGATAATTAACTGACAAATCATGGCATTCTGTGTCTCTTATCACTTTAGTGAAGGCTCCATCCCACCAGGAGCCTGGTTGTTCACAGCATCTACCAAAAAGTTCCTCATGGGGGAAAGCATTAGGAAATAAGACCACTGTGCTCACAGAGCACCAACATGAAGTTGACGAAGGCTTGGTGTTCACTTCCTCCATTGACTTGATTGCGAGTTGTCGAAGTGCTCCTGCGAGAACTTGATATAAAGTTGTCTTCCCACTCCCTGCTGGCCCAACAAGCACAACAGCCTTGGAGAACAGTAGTGTCTGATGCAGGCTCACAGCATTGTGAAGCATTTGTGTGTCAGTACAAAGTCCTGTTTGTTGCATCTCCTCTGTGACAGCATTTATAAGGAGATTTTGCTCATTCTCTTCAACGAACTGTTGATACACTGGAAAGGACCTTGCAGTTGGAAACATTTCTTCAAAAATGGTGTGGAATTGTGAGGCCCTCGTGTTCTCAGTGATGGCAGGCAATAATACCAACATTACTGCGATGATTACCGCTTGCTCTTCTTTAAGAGAATTTACAACTGAAGATCTACTGGTGCCCTTATAAAGGGATGAATGGTGGTCTTTAATTTCCTGTGGTATTTTGTCAGATCCTTTGAGAGATAGATCAGCAGGTCTATGTGCATTCCATACAAGAAACGTGTCTTCATCCCTTTTCCCAAAGTCGTTGAAAAGATGTGTTCCAGAGGCATGTATAACTTTTCTGAGAAGAACAAGCCAGGAAGACTGATCTCGGCTGACAAAATGCGGAAGGCATAATGAATCCTTAGCTAGTTTAAAAAGAGAAACTAGACGTCGACTGATGCTGGTTGCTTCTCTGAATCCCAAAGAAATGAGCAAAACCTCTGCAATAATGCTGTAGTCAGGCTGCAGCAATGAAACAGGTCTTGAAGCAACCCGCAAGTTTTCTGGTACTTCAGCTGAGTATCCATTTGATGAAACGATGACACAGCCAAAGCTCAGCTTGGCTAAAATGTTTTTGCCACCAAATTGTATCTTACATTCCATTTCAGAATCTCTTTGGCTGTGTTTTGCAGTGAAATCATTATGTTCTTTGAACTCTGGTGCTTTTTCCTGTGATTTTCTCTGATATGTTGAAAGACATTGATGGATGTCCGTTAAATGTTGCCCCAGAACAGACAATGTTCCCTGTTCCATTGAATCCACAGAATCAAGCACTATCCATGCGCCTATTTGAAGGGCACCAAGCAGCATTTGGTGAACAATCAAAGAACTTGTACTTGCACAACAACCCAAGGTGATTACTTGCTGTCCCTTTGCCCATCCCAACTGAAGTATGGTTTGTTTCTTACCAGACATGTTGGGTCCACTAATGAAGGCACACCTGTAACTGGTAAGGGCAAGAACAATGCCCAAAAATGCTCTGTCTGTTGAGGAGGTGTTTACCATCATCCAGTTTTCAGGCCCTATATATTCATATCCATAGGCCAACTGTGTTCCCAAGACATCAATATAAACAGAGTGTTCTGTACAGTTTGGGTCTTCCTGAGATCCACAGTATTGACTGCAATTGTTAATGGCACTATATCGATATTTCATTAGCTTCTGCCATTCAAAAGATTCTGTACCACTCTTTACCTTAGTGAGCTCAATGACATATTGAGAATGCTTCATTGTTAGTAAAACCAAGGCACGAAGTGCTGTCACAGTGTGTTTGGATGCCAAGGAATGATCATTTGAATTTTCACCAATATCTCGTATGGCTTGACACAGGCTCTCAAGTTTTGCTGCATTTTGTGACTTAACTGGTACCCACTTGGTTTGAGCTGGGCTACGAAAAGCCTTTTCAATTTTACGACACCACAAAACTTCCTCTGCCACCAAAAGACACTGCAGAGGGTATTCAGCTATTAGCTGCAAAAAGGCTGGGGGCTCAGTAACATTTGAAGGTTTTCCCACATCCTTCCCTAAGGTGCTGGAGATGCAAGCATTGTCAAGAGAAGGAGTAACACCAACTTCCTTATTCACTTCACGATCATCCTGTTGTGGCATAGAGCCAAGTCGGGCAACAGTGCATTTCAACATCAGCTGTTTAACTGTTTGATGTAACTTCTTCTCCAAAAGCCGAAGCCAAACTAGAGCATTTAAATTTGGCTCTAGTGGACTGAGGAAGGACATATGTTCCCTTAGAGTTCCATACACACCTCTCACCCACATCTGGGCGTTGACACTGGATAGATCTGTCATGTCATGTTCATCATTGTTGTCAACTTCAAGCCATCTCACTCCTCTGAAGCATTTCCGTATCAGAGAGAGAAGGGAGGAATGGGTCAGGTTTGGTAATAAAAGGTTTATTACCTCTCTGTCGCTGAGAAAGCATAGTCTGGGGAACTCATCACGCAGTGAATCTAAGAGATGCAACAACTGACTGGAAATTTCTTCCATTACTGTGAGTCCTTCAGTGAAAAGAATGTGCAGATTTTGTCCCTGGAACTGAATACTTCTCTCTGTGGTCTTCCGCAGTTGTACAAAATTCAGCACACGTGGGTCACTTAATGTAAGCCGGATCATTTCACGAAATGCCTCATCCACTGGATGGAACTTTCCTAGCTGCAACACGAGAATCTTAGATTATACTGCATAAAACACAGATAGCACAGTAGCCTCAAACGTATTTGAACACTTGTACCACACTTAAAAATGTATTCATTTCATTTTGTTAATACACAAAATCTCAAAACAAGTGGCAAAAGATCATTCCAACACAGTCATTTTCTTTTTTGACAAAATGTTCTATTAAAAGGTGCCTGATGTGTTTCAAATCATTACTGTTTGAGTGGTTCTTTGCAGACCTGTACACCCTAGGAATGATCCCATCAATGAACAAAGGTTTACTAGCACTGTTGTAGGAAAAAACAGCCCCAGACCTTCATGTTTCTACCTCTGTGCTGTGCTCTACCATCAGTTTAATGTTGAGCTAAAAGTGTTCTTCTCTGAAAGATATACCAGCTTGTGAAACATTTTATAAAGCAATTTAAAGAATGTCATTAAAATTTAATAGTTAAAATGTACATACACTTTTTGGGGCCACTGTTCCTTATTAATATATTTATAAAGGAGAAAACAACTTACCAGCTCCACTTTTTGCCTGCTGAATGATGTCTCATAGAATATTTTGCTCAGGAAAACCCACTTCTGTTGGTATCTTTCACAGAGATCTAGCAGTTCCTCTATTGAGAACAATAAGCGATAAAATATATATATCATTTTGAGTTAGAGGAGTGACTTATACAACAGTACTTTTGTATACATACCAAGTTCCTGCAAGAGTTGCACCCAGTGTTCAGCCTCCTTCCTAAATTCAACAGCATGTGGAGAGGACAGCATGGTGGATAGAGTCATAACACTGTCCTCAGTCTGAGAGAGCAGCATTTCTAGACCTGATCAGAAAAAAGACAGCCAAACATTATGTTGAGGCATTTGTTTTTGAAGATATATAGCCTGTTTGACTGTTTAGGAACTCATTCTTTGCTTGTAACCGAAGCAGAGGTAAAGCGTTAGGGTAGGGTAGGGTAAAATAGTTAAGTAGTTTGAGCTGTAATAAAGTGAAGTGGGCCCTTATAGTCAGGCGTGAACACACCACAGCACACCACATAGTGTGAAATTCTTTTTCTGCATTTAACCCATTCACCAAGTGAAGCGGTGGGCTGCCACCAGTGTGGGAGCAGTGTGCGGGGATGGTACTTTACTCAAGGGTATCTCAGTGGTACCACTAGCAGTCCTGGGATTCGAACCCATGACCTTCTGATCGCAGGGGCAACTCCCTAACCACTAGACCACCAGCTGCAATTTTGTTGACAAATTGAATTTGTCAATAGAATTTTTGTGAAACTCATAAAATAAGTTGCTAATGAAATACTGTTTCCTTTATGTACCTATGATGGTGAAAGTTCCACTGTCCTGGGACTGTTGCTGTGGAGCATTCGGGGCACTCTGCCACACAGTAATGATGAACTTGGAAAACCTGAAAACTGCCCCTTCCCAGCTCCGCTGAAGCCTCTGGAATGCATGCTCCATGTCTGCAGCAGTTCTGGCCTCTCTGCAGACCTAAGCAACAATAATCAACAATATAAAGCAATATTCAAGCAAATATTTGAATCCATTTGTTTTATGACACAAAACAAATCTGTGCTTGTGTTGACGAACCTTGCTTATTTCACTTTGATGTTCCAGTAATCCTTTGGACATAAGATCAGCCACAGTTAAATCATGTTCTGGGGCACAGAGTAGACCCATACCTAGACAGAGAATATCATATTAATAACAACTATGTTTACATTGTGCCTTGTATTTGGTACATGAATTTGCACAAATATAACTACAAAATAAAATATAAATAAATGAAAAAGCAAATTGTTAAAACAATAATATTAACAAACCACAAACAAGATTCAAAAGTAGAACAGCTAGGAATAAAACTGATTTTGAGGTATTATGTGACCACACAAAATTTAATGTTCAACCAGAAACTTCAGAAAGAGTTATTGAGCTATTCCATAATCTTACTTGAGATCACAATAGTGTACAGAGGAATAAGAAGATAAGAAAAACTGCATTGTCACATGTGCCCTACTACTCTTGTAGGCTTCTAAAATTCCCTTTATATCGTATTTATTCTAAGGCTGAACCCTGCTAGGACAGCAATAATACACTGTTGCTCTTAAATTCTAGTCTCAGTTGAATGTTCCTTGGAATTTGCAAAAAATCTGTATCCGCAGCAATTCCACTATGAAACTGAGTGGACTCACGACTAGGACTGGGTGATATCACTTCAATATCAAAGTTATTTCAAACTTCCACAATTAATGGACCATTATTTATTTTTTATACAATCTTTTACACTGCCCTCATTGTTCTTTGACAATTTCTGTACTGTAAATATGCTGAACTATTAAAGCTGGGATATTTTTCTAATGAAGGAGTGCATATGTTACCTTTCTGATTTTAAAATAATTTAAGGAAACACAGATGAACCATTTATGGCTCTTTACTGAATATTTCAAACAGCTAAAATCAACAGCTGAAATCAAACATCAAGAAGTTTCATTAAAAAAAAAAACAGAGGGTCTTCCACTCCACCAGCTTTGTTTTGAGTTAACGCGGACTAACAGTTGAACTCACACATTGGGAAAAGCACTAACTAAATGAACTGACAGGAGCAAGATTAAGTCATTTCTAGATGCCAGTTTTAATACATTTTTGCCCAGCCCTACTTATGACTGCTAAATGTGTGTCATGTTCTTCTGGTAATTCAAATTAACAGAGAAGACTGGCAAGGTCAGGTTTACTGTCAGTCAAAACGTTCCAGAATTCATTGGTAACACCAACAGATTCACTCCACTCAGTTTCAATGAAATCATACCTGGACATCCTGACAGAACTCAAAAAAACTAAAATAGTTCACGTGCCACTTTTGATGCATTTGACAGTGTCTTTCTGGTTGATTATAAATGCAGAGAATGTATTTTAATTCCTAATATAAACTCTTGAGTGAAAAGCTGATGAACTGATGGATGCTGTGCTTTAGTGCCTCTTTTAATCCCAGCTATAGTAGACGAGTATATATTATTTCAGATGACATTTCAGTGAACATCTCACATTACTTGCAAAGTCTTACTTTTAAATATGCTTTTCCAGTGTTTGTACTTCAACGTAGGGCTGCTTAGCATAGCTAATACAGCGAGCTGTTGGTTGAACCTCTGAAGATTGTGTAAGGTTTCCTGAAGCACTGAATCATGAGGGGGGATGACCTCTGCTAGAAAGTCTGACTGCTGAAGCCATTCGGTGATCTTCTCCTGGGCTCTTGATACAACAAACTGCCAAGGAACACCAAGATGTTAAGCAAAATCGGAAGAATTAAGAGAATGAAGTAGCGTCATGACAATAATGTATGCGCTAAGGGCACCTTGCTGAACAAATAGAGCCTCCATTCTTGAATCTGGGCAGTAGACACAGCCATTAGCTCCCAAAGTCCTTTCCGTGCCTCAATATTCTGCTGGGCTTTCATTGCAAATGTGAGATCCAGTGGATGTCCTAAAAGTGGCATTGACAAAATGACAAAAATACGAAACATGAATATGCATAACCTGTGTTCCATATTCAGAAAACAAGTCCTACCTCTCAGGCTCTGGCTGCTCCTGCTCAATTCATTCAGCTGTGCAACTATTACATTAACGTGTCCACATATAATATTGAGCTCAGTTATCATTTGGTCAGTGCTCTGCTTTGGGTCTACATAAGGTCCTGTGGTGCCTCTGCGGATCAAATTCTCTAGTTCTTTAGTCAGTAAAGAAAAAGTACTGTCCAGAGTGTTAGTCATGGAGGGCAGCTGCTGGGTGACTGTGTCTGTTGCTTTCTTCAGGAGAGGAACAAACTGGTTCCACAGATCAAGTGTCTACAACAAAAATAATACAGAAATATATACACAGAAATATGTCATAAGTCAAGACACCTTTTTATTTTTAATATCAATATGTCAGAGAGGTGCTTTTCCAATACACTATGTGGACAAAAGTATTGGGACACACCTCTTAATTATTGAATTCAGGTGCCCCTTACTTCCTTTGAAGGGCAATCTTAATGCTTCAGCATACCAAGACATTTTGGACGATGCCATGCTTCCAACTTTGTGGACACAGTTTTGGTAAGAACCTTTTCTATTCCAGCATGACTGTGCCCCAGTGCACAAAGCAAGCTCCATAAAGACATGGTTGGATGAG
>JBBPCZ010000001.1:18464053-18480282 GCA_037974445.1 Brycinus macrolepidotus
AGACCTTCTCGTCCAACATCAGTGCCTGACCTCACAAATGCTCTACAGAATGAATGGGCTCAAATTCCCACAGAAACCAAAAATCTTGTGGAAAGCTTCCCAAGAAGAGCGGAAGCTGTTATAGCCACAGAGCTGCATATTAAAGTCCATGTATTTGAATGCAGTGTCACTGAAGTCCCTGTTGGTGTAATGGTCGGGCGTCCCAATACTTTTTCCATATAATGCAGCACACAGACACACACTCAGACATACAGAGCAAACCACCTAGTAAATCAAGTAATTCGACTCCACATAGCATTCGTCTGCTGCGTGATATCCAACTACTTCTGCCTTCTTGTGTGTTTCTGCTGTCCACCTGTTCTGGAGCGACAGCAGAAAGCAGGTGGGACAAACACATTAAGATCTTTACAACAACACTCCAGACACTGAAAACACAATGTTGCCTACAGACGGCAGGCCCGCAGGCAGACAAAACAAAACATGCTCAGCACATGGAACTGGTCACCACACCTCACACACTGCATTCATCCGTGGAATCTCTGCTCTGGAGAGACAACAGGCCAAACCAAGCTGCCCTCCAGTGCTCTGCTCTGAGGCTCCACGTGCTCCACTTCACTCTCTTGTTTCTTTAACTTCACACATCTTTTCCCATGGGTGAGCATGGTATCGTTTGAATAGGATTTACATTCACTTAGGATTATTCCAACTCAGCTTGGACTGGGGTGGGGGGTGGGTTAAAGGGTGATTGATGTCAGTTTCGAGATAAAATACTGCCCACCCATTGTGTTCACAGGCCTTACATGTCATGATGCCAATTAAAGTCCAGGTCATGAGAAAGGCTTAATAGCACAAGTTCTCTCTGTGCCCAAAACTTAGCTACTGGAGATTTTTGTGTTACTTTGGCTTTTGCTGAATGAAAGTTCATCCTTAAAGAGCGATTCCACTGATTTTTCAACATTTCTGCATAATTCCACAGTCGAGATCTAAACAAAAAGTAATCCGGAGTGGTTTGATATAAAATTCATTTGCAGAGAAACTTAGATTTTTTTTTACAATGGCGGTAATAGGAACCGGATATATAGCCATTGCAAATATAGCCATTTCTTTTACTATCCAACGTGATCAGTGAACATACACGTTTTATATGCAATGTTGATAATGGTATGATTTGTAAAATCTGGAAAAAATTGTTTTCTTTGGGGACTATTTTGTCTTAGAACACCCCGCATGTTTCTCTCCGCCAAGAATGTTAAAAAAAAATTGGTTTAGGTCAAAATCTTCTGAACATTTTCGTAAAATAAGTCCATTATCAGGCAACATATTGTGAACCATTTCATGTAATAACTTTTCATTTCATGTAATAATCATGTAATAATAAAGTGAGGTAGGTTTTTGAGACTTTAAACCTGTGGTTTTAAAATCGGTCCTCTAGACCCTTCAGATGGTCTACATTTGTTTTATCCTTATGCACTGTGAGTTAGGTTGGGGCAAAAACATGGACTGTTTCAGAGCCCTGAGAAAAATTCTGGACAATTCTGACTCTGTGACCACTCAGAATGACTTTTTACATGTTAACTATTTAATTATGCAGAGATTTTGAAAATTACCCTTTAATGGGTCATTAGACGGGCTGGCAAACACTGTTGCTTTATTGCAGGTTAAAATACAAGAATGTCTGGAACAAAAGACTGGCACAGGAGCCTCGTTCAGTAAAAAGTGTGACTTGTTTTACTGTCTCAAATATCGAACAACCCAGAGAAACTTATCTGGGAACTTGCAACCAGCCTGTGAGAAGCTTCTAAAATAAAAGCAGGCAACAATGAAGCACATCGGTGAAACCCTTCCATTGTCTGTGCTCTCAGTCCCAGAGGAGTTTAAAGCACAAAGGAACTTTTGTCACTGTTGCCCTCTCTGAAGGGTTCGAACAAATCAAACCTCTCAGTTGGAAAACAACCAGCGTCCCCTGTTTCGTTTAGACGTTTTACCTCTCTTCAGAAGCTCAATGCTAGTTTCTGAAGGACAATCTGCCCCCCGAGCAGCTTGTTAATCATTTGCAGGGCTGTTATGAGCTCTACTAGTGGGACGCATGCAAACTTTTGCCTTGCCAGTTGAAATGATGGTGACAATTGTTTGCAAAAGATTGGTAAAAGGGAATAATAAGTGCTTTAAAGCCAGTGAAAGGTCCTTAGATGATCGTCTGAGAATGATGGAGGGTGCATGTCCGGACAAAAGACTGTCACAGCAGCCTCATACAGTAAAACCTGTGACTTGTTTTACTTTCTCAAATAATGAACAACCCAAAGAAACCTATCTGGGAACTTGCAACCTGCCTGTGAGACGCTTTTAAAATAAAAGCAGGCAAACTTTTGCCTTTTGCCTTGCCAATTGAAATTATGGTGACAGTTGTTCGTATCTAGCAAAAGACTGGCAAAAGTGAACAGTAAGTGCTTTAAAGTAATTGAATGGCCCTTAGATGCTCATCTGAGAATGCATGGCCTTCATTAGTAAGCTGCAGTACAAACACAGGTGAGACTGGAAGAGTCCTCAGAGTGTTTCCTTCACAGGAACTGAGTCATAACACTAAGCAGGTCGTGGGAGTTGTTAGGTAAATATTAGAGGGAATGTGGAGAGGGACCAAAGATACAAATCCCATGCTCATCAGTGACTCTGCCCTGGTTTTGCAGCAAGAATCCAGCCAGGTCTCTATGGAGACAGTGCTTTTCTGCTGATGTAAGTGGAGCCTCTTCTAACCCCCCCCACCGACATTCTCCAAACACACTCCCACGGTCAGAGCTGTGGCACTGACCCAAGTGGTAATCTGGCGAAAGGACTCCTTTTCCACACAGCAAGTGGAGTGTGCAAGGTGCAAGATACAGGGGGCCCCGTGGGATCCCGGCAGGTCCAGGACCCCCTAATTAATCCTTTGGTTAATTGTGACCTTTCACATGCACACAGGAGGTCCCTGGAAGTAACTTCAACATGCTACGGTCATAATTACAGGGTTTTTCCCTCAAAATGATGAGCCTCTGCCTAATGCGGCACTGGACTGGTCTGTTGTAATTTGCTGATATAGTCAATCAATTGAGACAAACTGTGCAGAATGCCAGCAAAAACCAATTTGACCTAATGACACATTGCAAAATGCACTGCCAAAATATATAATTTTAGAGTATGGTATTAATGTCAAATGTTATTTTATATGCATGTGAAATGTCCCATTTAAGTTTGCCCTGTTTTTGTTATGTTATGTGATAAGCAGAAAACTCTATTATAGTGTTATCTATTGTTAGCAGTAGGCCTGTACACAGACATTTAAAGGACATAAAAGACACCATGAATGGAAATGAAATGTAATTTAGTTTACAGAAGCTGATCTCAATCAGAGATACAGTTAAGGCAAATGGAGCATTAGGAGTATAACCAAAGGTTAATAATTGTACTTTTTACTACACTTCAGTATTATTTTGGTAGATTTGTACTTCACTTGAGTATTATTGAAATTAGGTACTTGTAATTTTACTTAGCTCCACTTTTTACTCCTTAAAACCAGATTTGCATTTATGTAAAAGGAAACAACTACACAAATTGGATTTTGTGTGAGGACCAGTACGCTGATTACTTGTCATCTCACAACCCCCCTCAAAACAACTTTTAAAACTATTAAAACAATTATACATTAAATGTAGAAACTTTTTGATTTTCTTTTGGTTCCATTAGTTCCCTTTCAGATTTTGACACAGAACCCATATGTTCCCTTAAGTATAATTTAGGCCTTTTTTCCACTTCTGATCGAATATCATGGAATACTTGTAAGTCTAATGTACATGTGAAGTACACCCCCCCACCCCCGTCCTCTCCCTCACACTCACTTGCTGCATTTCGTTACTTCCAAACCCGTGAGCTCAAACAACTTGTCGGTTCTGCTGCGTCAGCCTTGGCCTTTGATGTGTGCTCCCTGTTGCTTGGCTTGTGTTCATTAGCCAACAATAGTTTTGATCTTTCTGCTTTTCCTTTTTTTGTAGGATGAACACGAGACCGGGGTGGCCTGTACTTTAACTATGATATTCTTTTTTTGTTGTTGTTTTAATCCAAGCAACTGTAACTCATCAGGGGTTCTGATTTAGGGCCAGAGGAAACACGAACCACACTCGCACACTTCCAAACGGAGTTTATTAGGAAGCGTGCCTGCAGTGGATTTGACTTTGAAACGCAGATTGCCTGAGAAAGACATACACGGACACATTCCCCTCCAACCCAACCCAAGTGCTGGGCCGGGAAGAGAGTCTGAGGCGTTGGGAGGCGCTGCCACAAAACACACTTACTGACAGATTCGGTGGGAGAAAACAAACTGGGCTGAAAGCATGAGACAGGCGACAGATTAGCTCTTAGAGAAACTGAGGGGAAGCAACCCGAGACCCCCGGCACAAAGAGGTATTTACTCTCAGGCTGCACAAACAGGCAAATGACTGATCACACTGGGGTTACCACTGCCAGACAACAGGACGGCACAAGAGCCGTCATGCTTTCCACAGCACATCATGGCCACCAAAGTAGTGAAAGCACAGCAGGGGGTGGGGTGTTTATTCCAGGCATCAGAGGTGATTCAGCAGTGAGTTTTTCTCCCTCATGTTTGCACTACATAAGACATGAACTGCAACAGAGCATGTGTGTGGTTTCACATGAAGGCAAACACAAATATATGTCTGTATCTATATATATATATATATATATATATCCTTTTTTAGCACTGGGTGTTAAATAATTTTGTTAAGTGGAATATCTTATTATGTGCAATAGTCTTACCATGTGAACATCACTACTTATGTCAGTATTACTCATATACTACTGGTCTCTACTACGTTCAGTAACGTACTCATAACCACCATCTGTGTTGTTAGTAATTCACTTAACTGTGTTACTTATCTATAGTATTTTTACCCCAGCATTTGTGTATCTAGCATAGTGTATTTCAAATTGAGGTTTTTCTGCAGATTTTTTATTGGATTTTATTCAGACTTTATATTTTATATTGTTCTTGTCTCTGCGTCTCTGTGTGACTGTGCAGTCATAACATTAGCAGCTTCCTCTGGAATCAATAAAGTTTTCCGATTCTGATTGTTACATATTATATATTTAAATAATAATGTTGTTGTTGCGGCCGTTGGCGCCGGGATAGGCTCCGGGTACCCGCGACCCTAGTAAGGAATAAGCGGTTACAGAAAATGAATGAATGAATGAATGTTGCTGTTGCAACCCCACCAAAAGTTCTGATTGTGTTTTGTCTGAAGTAGGGAATATTTCTTCAGAGGCCTAGCCTCACCCTGTGATGTGTGTGAAAAAGAAGTACTGACAGGTAGGCTTTTGATTATAAAAAGTATATCATAAAGTTATAAGAAATACAAAAAAGTCTTTGTTTCCATATGGCAATACCATTCATTCAAGAGTTAAGGGAATATTACATTTACACATTCACTACTAAAACAGAAGTAGCAGCTATCTTCAAGCCTGAATTTTGTACTTGTGACCATTTTTACAGATTTTTGTATGTCTGGGCTGCTCAAACGTTCTGTCTTGGTCGGCCAAAGTGGTGAGCTGAGGGCCAATAAGACAAACTAATATAGGAATATAAAAAGGTAGGTTTCAAACAGAAGAAAACTAAATTGTGTAACTTGACCATATTTTGTAGATAAAACACATAAGAAGTATTATTTAAAAATGAAAATAAGAATACAATGAGTTAATTTCATATATAATACAAAAATATGTCTGTTTTCGGGATGAGGAGTGGGCCAAATCAAACGTCATGTCTGACCAACTTTGGCTCATGGGCCACCCTTTCTGTTTAATATACTGTACTCCATCAGGTCTATTTCACATCTGCCCAACTTTAATGGACTCCAGCTCAAGTGAACTGTGGTCTCATGGATTGGAATCTATAAGGCCAGGTGTCTGCAAGAGTAGAAAAAGCGCAATGAGTGGGGACCTCATGAGACGGGACCTACACAATACACATGTATTGTGTAGTACTTAAACCTTTTTATCGAGATTTTATAACCTATTGGAAGGCTTCCCTTTTTCTTTATATCGACAAGTGTGTTTCGCTTGGAATTCAGTTCGCATTCCAAATGTCCTTCGTGGAGGCTGGCATAAAATCTGCATTATCCCTCGTACAGCCAAAATGAACGGCAGAATAAAATAGGCCTGTGTCCCTGCTGACTTGTGGGTGGTACACATGTAAAGTCTGCATGTCCGCAAGTCCAGAGAAGACTGGATTTTAAAACCGAGAAAATGACTCAACATCATCTGAGGCAAATGTGTAATGATTTAGGCATGCAGTTAGATCAAAGTCAAAGTCAAAGTGAACTTTATTGTCATCTCAGCTCTATAAACATATACAGTGAGACGGGACGGCGTGGCTCCAGATTTTACAGGCTACAAAGGACACAGAGTAAACATATATAAATAAACTATAAATATAAACTTGGTACAAGGATGTGCAATATGGTACAAGGTCATTTTTAACATTCAAAAAATTGTTCAAAATAAACATACCGTCAGTCCATGAAAAATGCAGAAACTCTCAGACAGTGTCCAAGAACAAGTGTGACACGGATGTGTTTTGCATGGACATTATAAAAAAAATGATGTGCAAAGTGCAAGGTGGAAAGTTGAGTCAGTTCAGGTGTGTGTGGCTGTGGGGGGCCAGGCAGTGTGTTAATGGCTTGTCGGAAAAAGCTCTCACACAGTGTGGCCGATCGAGCCTCATTGGTCATGTATAAACCTCCATTACTTATTAGCTACGTTAGAATTGTCCATTATTAAACAAAGCAAACATGTCTTGGCTGGGATACATTTGGGATAAAGGGTAAAATGGGTCAATTTGATTTGAACTATTACTTTAACAAATCAACCCTGAATGGAAGATACTTGTAATCTGGACTGTGGCCAGAGCCTTTCAGAATATAAGTTAACGGGGTGGCCCCATTAGGCAAAAGATCACAGCGTTTCGATCAACAAAAAGCGAAAATCGTTCAAGACCTCACTTGTACGGCGCATCCTGATCCGGCGCAGTGGGGCCGGAGGGGGTGCTGTGTCAATATGGAGAAGAAAAGACAGCGTGTTGTATAGCAGGGCAGTGCTGATGTGATCGATTTCCCCTTAGCACTGAGGATCTATTCTCCCTCACAGTGATGGAGTAGGTGCTGACTGGGGCCTAATGGAAGGTGATGCAGGGTCAGGAACTGATAGGCGCAGGTGTGAGAGGTGCACGGCCATGTGGGCGGCTGATGACGGAATTGTCTTTCAGCTGTGACTGGATATTGGTAAGGCAGAGAACAGGAGGAACCCGACTTTCAAAACATACAGCTTTTCTAGGTGACCGTGTGATGTCCCCTCCTAACATAACTGACCTGAATGCAGAGCAAACATCCGCTCATCACTATATTAGAACCCCTTATTGTTAGTTGGTGATTTCTCTGCTTAAACACCTCATTTTAGCTCTAACTCATCATTATACCAGAGGAATGACTTTGGTAAAAAATCAAATTTACTCAGTTTTCTACTTACCCCAGATGTAGTTAATCCACACTAGAAGTCTATAGTCATCCAACTTTTTCTGTATATACATCCTCCAAACTATCAACCTGCTCAAACCGAATCCAGATTCTTGAAGGTGGCGAAGACATGTCAATGTGGTTTATGACACAGTGCGACTTGCTATGAGTCATCGAACCAAACGTCACCGCTACAAGCAACCATTTCAGACAACACCAGGGCAGGAGAGCTGATCTTGGATGAGATTAGTCTGTATTTATGATGGTCATTGTTACAAAAACTGATTACAGATCGGCACTTCTACTGATGGTTTGTGATCTAAAATTTGGCTTCACTGTGATGATTTCTTCCTCTTTATAGCTCACAGTAAGTTACACTGTGCCCTGAACCACATCTGTCTGTGGCACCTTAATAAAGAGCTGGAAGCAGTTTGAGCAAGTTGAAAGAAGGTTTGGAGATGTATTTATGGAAATGTTTTGGGTGTCATGGCAGAGAAATACTCGCAGTGAGTTAAAAACAGTCCTGTTGGTGTAATGGTCAGGCGTCCCAATACTTTTGTCCATATAGTGTATGTCGTTATCAACACTACATACAAAAATAAAGAAGACACAGTAGGTTTACAGGTCATCTTAGCCAATGAATAAAAATGGTTATATTTCCAGTGTAGACACCAGTCGCTTCACACCACTCTGAATGGCTTTCCTTGCAGTTCAGTGATTGAACTCTGCAGAATTTTTGAAAACACGGTGGAATTGCCATGTAAGTGCTGATGGGATTAATTGCTCTCCCTGTTTCTGATTTTGCAAAGAGGCTGTTGAGCAATACACACTTTCACTGGCACTAAAAAAGTGTTGAATTATAAAATTTGACTTTTACGTTTTCCGATGAGTCTTGACAGAATGTAAACATCCACTTAAACCCTGAGGATGGTTTAAGCCCTTTAAACCCATACGGTTTAATTCCTGGAACCCTATGATGTAAATTCTCAAAGAATACCTCAACTGCAGGATTAACTTTATAAGACTGGATTGCTTATGGCAGATGTTTTGATGGCTTTATAATGGATCATTATGACCGCGGCTACAGCACAAAGTATGTTTTGGCCAACAACTGTTTCACCAACAATTATGAAATTTGAATGGCACGTTGGACCTCGGGAGGCTCATTCTAATTCATTTCTAAAGTATTGACACCTACTGAACATCGCTGGAAATTCAAGCTTTTCACTAGCCAATAGTTTGTGATATGAAGGGTCAAAATTCATAAAATTAGACACACTGCATGACTACCACTTTATTTGGAAGAATGCCAAATTTCAATGAATTTCATCAATAGGAAGCCCTGCAATTGACATCGAATTTGAATTGAATTCATATGGTCCTCTTTCACCTGTTGAAGCAGTCAAATAATTCAGCCTCTTGCTACTTGGACCCTGTTGACTTCCACTTATTCTTTTAACTTCTACGGCGATCATATTACAGCAATCTGGCACATCAAGTTTTTACTTTCATTAATGTTTGTTCACTGTCAGATTATAATAGATGCTTCTGAACATGATGTATGTTCAGTATTAACAATAACAGATCTGCACATGGGAAAGTTCCCATGGTAATTTAGCCACAAAGTCACCCACACTTTCACATGCTCAAAGAATACATGATTTTTATTAGAAACAGAAGGCATTTTAAACCAAAGTGAAACTGTCCCTCGTTCTCAAAATAACTTGTGAGACATCAGTCATTCGTGGAACGCTATGTACAAAAAAAATCAACTCTCGAGAACTAACTAAAAAAAAAACAAACAAACAAAAAAAAAACAACACAAAAGAACATGAAAACAAGGGTTCACATCCTCTGAGAAAGTTCTTATGAGTTCATAGAAAAATACGATTTATTCCAAATGCCAAATAAATCCCCACCAGCATATTTACAAAGAAGAATCTTTACCATTACTGGATGACCTAGCACTGCTCAGTACTACTGTACGAAATATCCAGTGAGAGTTTAACGAATGTTCAGCAAACGACAACAGAACAACTAAAAAAAAACAAAACAAACAAAAAAAAAAAAACGATCACACACATGTACTATGATTTCCACAACACTCAAGGCACTAATCAGGTAATACCTTTTTGTTCCTGGATGAGACAGATAAACATATAATATGTATAAATAATACTTTTTCTTTCTGTGTACAGTTTAAATTAAGCGAAAACATTTCCACAAAAGAAAATTAGTCAAACACAAACATTTCTTGCAGCAATTTGAATTTTGTACAAACTCCAAAAGTCGAATCTAATTACAAAAGACGAACGAAATCCTAGTGAACTGCTTGTAGTGCTTTTCAGACCAGCGCTCAGGAAACAAGGCCACGTACATGAATGGGAAAAATCCACAAAAGACAATATTGCCTTTAAACATAGAGACAGTCCAATGATTCCACCTTAAAACATGTCCTTCTCTATATTTATGATTTAGATAAGAAAATAAAGTGTGCACTAGCAGATACACAGCCCTTGCATGAGGTCAAACTATAATAAAGCTTCATTTGAAAGCCATGGTTGGCTGGGTTTGAAGGGGGGGATGGGCAAGCCCTAATTAAAAAGCTGAATCTTTTGAGGTGAGGCCTAACTTTGAGACGTAGCCTGGGCGGCACATGCAGCAGATGTGTGGCGTAAGAAGTGGTGCGTTCTAGGGAGGGCGAGCCCTTCCAAAAAAAGAGAAATAGAAATCGGAATCAAACGGAGTGACAAGCTGCAAATACCACAAGCGCCAGCAGAACTTCTGCTGCTCCTCATGGTCTTTTTGATCTGCTGCTGCCAGGATCTTCCTGCCCTCCTTCCATCCTGAATAGGCTTTCATTTAATTTTTATTGCTACTGATGCTAACTGCCTTAATCTGCAAACTCTAACTTACCCACTTACAAAAATGTGCAAAATGTGAACTCAATATATGACACATAACGATCAATATACAACGTGGTTCCTACCAGGCCTCATTCTGAAAGGAAAACCCAGACTAAATGGGTGGAGAAACATAATTAGTGCAGAAGCTTCCAGACAGGATGATACAATTAAGCAATAATCATCCTGCCACACTCTGGGGCCTGTGTAAAAAATGAGTTGGCCCAACTGATCTTGGTTTTGGATCAAGATGTCGAAAGGAAAAGATCTTATTGACTTTGAAGCCTTGTGCCCCAAAAATTAACCTTCTTTCAATCACACAGACTGATCAACCACCTACTGTTTCGTCTGGGAACAACTTTTGATGCTTACTACAATCGCAGAAGATTCATTAAACAAGAGAATGATGCCCCCCCCCCTCCCTTTCTAGACAACAGATACCTGAATCCCATTCTCACCAGTGGGGAAACTCTGTCCACTTCATTTGTCTTTAGTAATAATTTTTCCTTTTCATGATTCCAGCAAAGTTGGAGTCATTCTTATGATTGCTAGACTCTTGTGGCTATTACGGCCTAATATTTTCTTATGAGCTCATTTTAAGTTAGTTTTGAGTGTGTTTAGCCGGTTGCAGTGACTTGCTGCACAGTGTGCTGATGCTGCTACCAGAGACTGGGTAGGGGTGAAGATAATAACAATTTTCGCTCAACTGGTGTGTGCTATCTTAGTTTGCCATATTCATGATCTTTGGAGCAAATGATACCATGCAAAACAAGCTAACTAGCATAATGCTATCATTAGCTAATGAAACTGTGTTACCCTTGCAAGAGGTAATGTTTATTTTTTACTACACACCCAACACACATCAACGTTTTTAGGGGAGATTTTTCATGGAGTAATGACAGGATTGTGGTCAAAGAAATACTGATGACTGATTACTACTTTGAGCTCCGCCCTCACAAGGCGTTGGACTGTTTCACTCAATTTGTTCCCACCCAAATAAGTCTACATTCCCACCCACTTTTAGCGTGAAGTTTTTCATGGGTGTCCCAAGAGGGGATCAGGTTATGCAGTGGGGGCAATTTAGCTGGCATGGTTTGGGATCTCTGCAAATTAATACAAAGTTAATCTGACTGATCACCTTTATCCTATAATGAAATATTTCTCTCCTGGGAATGCTCTCTTCCAGGATGACAGAACCTCCAGAGGGCACAAGGCTCCACTGAGTGGGATGCTGAGTATGTGTAAATGGTGTAAATCAAAGGTAATGGCCTTCACAGTCCCCAGATCTTAATTCAAGTGAACACCTATAGAGATTTTGAACTGACGTGTTAGGGAGGGTTATCACCACCATCATTAGATCAACTGAAGGACTATAATTTAAAGAATCGTGTTCCACCCTTTCAGAACAGCTGCAGAGATTTGTAAATCTATGCTAAGCAGCACTGAAGTTGTTTTGGTGGTTTGTGATGGCCCAACACTTTACTAAGACACTTTATGTTGTTTTTTCCCTTTCATTTGTCACGCATCTGTAGTTGTCTCTGTGATATGTGTACTTCAGCACATGAGGCAAACATTTCATCCTTTATAACATCATTGAACTTTTTAGATCCAACAAATCTGAAACAGAAACATACTCTCTTTCTCTTTATAGTCCAATGGAGCCGAACATTTCGGCCTCCAGGCAAATTCTTTTGTTGAGCATTAACTACCCATAGAGTCGGCAATATTAAGAACACTGGTGAAATGACACAGATTTGCTGTAAGTGGGAAATAATAATACAGGCTAATTACTTTTCAATGCGACATTAAGGCAACCCAATATGTTCCATAAAACATATTAATGGAAGTCTGACGGACTAAAAATGGATCGAAGTTGTAAAATGTGGGTGCATGGGAAAAGCCGAGAATATAATCCACCTGGTGTAGGACTTGAAGTCACGTGCAGTGTGGTGTCTGGCAGGAATATGTACACACTGAGTAGCTTAATTTTAGCAAACTAGTTTTCATTGCCTCAGGCTACCCTGTGATCAAAAACCACGTGAGCCGCTCCCTTTGCATTAAAAACACAAAATCACACAGGCCTATACTGTGGATTAGTGATCATCTGCAGACAAACGCCTTTCAAAGATAATAGCTAGGAAGTAATGCAGCCTTTCATTTGCATGATGTACAACTTGCTCCTCCTTTTACAAGTTTGGTAACACTGTGTTCTCTACTCTTTTCTTAAATTATCGTCTTCCAGCAACGCTCCTCTCTTCTTGCTTTCACACATACCATTCCCTGCGAGAGATCACAGATCCATCCGTGTGAGAGACAAAGTCACAGTCTGTGCTGTTATCGTAACAGTTGTCTTGCAAGTAGGGGGCACCATTGTTCAGCGTGGGGCCGTGGACGGGAGGCCCGCTCGGGTTAACGCTGTGGTGACTGTGGTGGTCAGAATAGTAAGTGCACGCTCTCTGGAGGCTGTCGCCCCAGCCACCTTCGTCTTTGGTGTAATCAGGGTAGATGACGTCTCCTTCGGGCTTAGGCTTCAGGTCCTGGCTGCCCTTGCCTGAGTCGTCTCCGAACACGTCGTGCAGCTCGTGCGGCTGGAGCACGTCCAGCTGCGACTCCTTCTGCATGTCGGATGGGCCAATGTACTGCTTGGTATAGTAGTCGCCGCGGAACGTGCGGCGCTGACGCACATAGCACATTGCCCCCAAGCCCAGCAGCAGCACCAGGAGCAGGATGCCGCCCACGGCCCCACCCACCACGGTACCCACGGTGCCGTCTGCCAGAGAGGCCAGCGTCGGGGAGGTGAAGTGGACAGGCCGCTGGGTTGGAGATCTGCCGGAGGTACCAAGTGGGACCGTCTCACTGGTGGTGGTAGTGGGGACAGCGGTGGTAGGTGGTGGCTCTGGCAGGGGAAAATGAGAGGGAGACATTATTACTTTGGAATCATTTTGTACAATGTGACTCACAATAGGACAGCTTTTATCGCATGAGTTTGTAGTGGGTTTGAATCAAAGTCTTCCTGATCTGGAAAAACAGATAGCAGACTTAACGTGGATATGTATTCAAAGTGTTAGAACAGACTCTGGACAAAAAGAAGAGAAGTCTGAGCTTAAGCGACAGGAGGGCAGCAGTGTTTTGCTCCCCCCGTGCTCATAAAAGTGCAACAACTGCTAGTAAACAATGTCAACCGCTGTGTGGTTTCGTCTTAAAACGTGACTCCAATCTGCCCACTAACGGATGGAGATTGGTTTGGCTTTTGCTCCTAACCTTTCTTGCCACGTTTTTAAAAAAACGTGCCGAGGAAGTTCAAATCCAAGAACTGAAGTCACTGTTTGGATTCCGATAAAAAAAAAGGAAAAAACATTACGTGGAAGCAGCAGATGAGGGGTTCTCAAGTTCCTTGCAGACAGAACAGCAGGTTTGCCAATTGTGAAGTTAAAAAGCTGTTCTAGAGGCCAAGACTGGTGAGTATTTATCCAGACTGGTAAACAGATATTAACATTTTGTCAGTTTTTTTCTTATATGTATACTTCAGTAGCAGCTCTCAATTTTGTTGAAGACTTCATCATATTCTAGAGACCACTGTGTCAAACAGTAGGCCCAGCCTTGTTACACTGACAAGTGAAAAGAACTGACGAATGATCTATTCCCAAGTTTAGGCAGGAGGAACAACAAACTTCATGGCTCTCTGGACTCACAGCTGGAGACAGACAGTTTCAAAAGAGCAAAAGAAAACAGAAAACAAACTAGGCTGACTTTCTGGCACCGAGCATGACCTCCAAAGTGTTCTTTGCTTTCATGGAGTCTCCAGTTTATGTAAAAAGATACTGAGAAAGCACAGAGTGTAACCCGCTGGTGTGATTTTAAAAGAAAAGGAGGAAAAGCTAACCAGTTACTTGTTACTTGAATTTGATTCAGATTCTACGCTCTTTGTCTCCTGTTGTCTAATACAACTGATTTAATAAAGAAACAGCAGCTCACCTCGTATCGCAATGTGTACGTCCTGAGAGCGTAGACCCACATCGTTCTGAACCTCACATCGGTACATTCCAGAATCGTTTCTCCTCAAAGGACGAGTGAAGACTAAACTGCCATTTGCTGTCTCGACTCCGGGAGGCATCTGCATGTCCACCCTGACAAAACAGGTTCCAGTGTTTATAGTGAACTATTTTGTAAAAGAATAAGGTTGCTAATATGGCAAAGGATCACAATCATATTACTTACTGATTTATCTTAAACCTAATTTTCTCCCCAGTACAGTCACATCTAATTCCACCCTTTAACTAGTTTCCTCGAAATCATATGATGCAACCAAGCTGGTAGGGTGAATTCCCACTGACCCAGCCATGGACGACTGAGGCATCGCTTGGGATCAATCTCACAATCTCCTGATAATATGCTTAGACAGTTGTGCAAGAAGGCATTGAAAAAATAAGTACAATATTTCTTTTAAAGAAAATCATTGTACCACTGGGTGGTAGTAGCCTAGGGGGTAAAACACTTGCCTGTGAACCCGATGACCACAAAGTTGTAGGTTCAAACCCCCACTTTCTACCATTGTGTCCTTGAACAAGACACTTAACCCTCAGTTGCTCCAGGGGGACTGTCACTGTAACTAATGATTGTAAGTCGCTCTGGATAAGGGCGTCTGCCAAATGCCACTTTACTAATAAATAAAATGACAGCATAATGAGCTGATACCCACTCATTTACTTCTATCTATGACTGGTTTAGTTTTCCAGAGGTACTGATGATACCCCTGGCACACTCAGAAAAGCATATCAGAATGTTACTGACAATAATAACAAAATCATACTATATTTGCTCATTCCCAGTTGAGAATCTCATTATGAAAAAGGTCACTAAGGTAAACAAACTTTGCTTAAATACATAATGACTCCAAATCCATGTCTGTGAATTGTGAGGAGTTTTAGAAATCGTAAAGGCTGAAGATATAATTACACAAGCTATGCCAGACATACTCACGTATAGCCAAACGCACTTACCTTGTCCAGAGGAAAAGATGAGGAAGAGGATTGGCGTTCGCTCTGCAGTCCAGTCTTGCGTTCTCTTGTCCCACATACCAAACTTCATCCTGGCCTACCACCATGACATCTGGAGCAACTGGAAGAAATAAAGTAAAAAAAAAAAAAAAAAAAAAGTGGTCACCATCAATCATGAATCATGTAAGATGCAGATTTGAAAAAATTATGCACAAAATCTAAAAAGCAAACTCAGCACCAGAAACATCAGGAAAAACACTGGTCTGATACAGAAACGGTAAAAAAACATAAAAGTGTAAAAGGTGCAAAGAATTATGAGCCTTAGATTCTTCTAAATTGGTTAAGAAAGCTGTACAGCATCAAGAATGATTGGAAATGTCCATACCTATTACACAAAGGTTTTGGGGCACATATGTAATCATACTGTAACTTCAATATAGGCACAGTCAAAAGTTTGCACACCCCCAGTCAAATTACATGCTTTGTTGATGGTCTAAGTGAAAATAAGTACACATCCTTACTTAAACATGGCTTTTTTTCCCTGTACATTTCTATTTATTTTAATAAAATTAACATACGGGAAACCATTAAACATGCAATATCCTTTGCACA
The DNA here is from genome assembly GCA_037974445.1 of Brycinus macrolepidotus. Classification (NCBI taxonomy): domain Eukaryota; kingdom Metazoa; phylum Chordata; class Actinopteri; order Characiformes; family Alestidae; genus Brycinus; species Brycinus macrolepidotus. Next base: position 18,480,119 of record JBBPCZ010000001.1, read on the forward strand.
AAGCACATGTTGTAGAAAACATTTTGATGTTTTCTAATATTTTAAAGTCAGAAAATAAACAGTAATTGTGTTAAAATGCGCTACAGTGTGTTCTCTGTAGAGGATGTGTACTTAGAAAATCAACAAAACTTGTCATTAGACCAGGGTGCCCAAACATTTGCCTG
>JBBPCZ010000001.1:18480382-18501645 GCA_037974445.1 Brycinus macrolepidotus
CTGGATGGACCTTAATTCTCTACCCTTTTTTGAACTGTGCTTTCACCTTCAACACCAATTTGCAAGGTCTGTTTGATGTGCATTTAGAGTGGTGTCCCAGGATTTTTGATAGACTACAGTATTTTTGCACGAGCCATTTGCAGGGTTTTACTGAGCTCTAAAGGCTCCTTCTCTCTGTGTATTAACCTCAACCTCGTGTGGTTCCGCTCCCGCTGCAAGCCCTGCTGGGCTATAATCAATATTTCATAAACCATCTCCATTAAGCAGCACTCTGTTCAAACAGACAGCAGCCCACAGTTCAAGATGCCAAAGGAAGTGCACATGGAGGATTATAACATTTAAATGACTCCTAAATGGTTTTATGAGCACGAGAGTGCAGTGATGAAGGCTGTGGCTATAAATCAGGTAGTTCACTCTTAAAACGGGCCCCGTCATACCTTCTTGGATGACCATGCATACTTCTAGAGTCAAAACTATATAGCAACAACATAAGTACTTTGACAGGACTCAAAATTATCAAAGACTCCAATCACCCAGCCAATGCCTTAGGGCCGCAATATACTTGCAGCACTGTTCACATACTTGTCTGTGTATCTTTTATCCGGGGGGATTAAAAAAAGGAACATGAAAAAAATCCCAGCGGGGTACAAGGCCTCCACTGGTCAGGCTGGTATTCCACGTCACGGTTGCTTCACCTTAATTTCAGAGTGTATATGTGATATGTGATGTATGGGGGAACCACGATGTAAACGCATACAATTAGTTAAAAGCAAGTATAACATCACCCTTAGTTCTGGATTTCAGGAAAAAAAGGTTTCATCAGAACAGTACATACTGTAAAACCAGTACAGTACTTACAGTATATTCTGTAAGCCTAAAGCATGTGAAAATGAACACTGGCTTAGAAGGGAGAACTTACACTGCACGTCGAGAACATAGGGGATGCGGAACTCCATGGCCAGGGCTGGGTGGCGCACCACACAGGTGAGGGTGTGACCAAGGGCGTGGCTGGTGGGCGTCCAGACATAGCGCACCTGCGTGGTGGTGGTCCCATTGGGCTCATCCTGTTTGCTCTCCTCAGGATGACCCAACAGTTCCGAGTCCCAGAACACCTCAGCAGGTGGGCGGGCCCTCTCGGCCGTGCAGGTAGCCACCACACTTTCACCGTCACCATCCACCAACGGAGAAGATCCTGCTGACACGTAAACCTTCGGCTCGACTGAAGGTGGGAGGAAGAGAAAAAAGGAAAAAAAGGCAAAAAGGCAAAAGTTATAAAAGGTTATCAATTTGGAATTATTTATATGACTGTAATTTTGGGCAAGAAAATTAAGCGTGAATAAAAAATTCCATAACTTTGGTTCGGTTATCCAGTAATTGTGAGGCCTGTTTAAACTGAATTCGATTTTGCACTTGGGTAAACAAGAGAACGGGCCACAAGTGAATGGCGCGGAGGCGCTACGCGCATGTGTGAGGAGACAAACAGCTCAGAGAACCAGAGAAAAATCTCCATTCAGCACAAAACGTCCAGAGAGCAGAATCACTGCATAAAACAAGCATTCACAGGCTGATTATTTTTTAGAAACCACAGCAACAGTGACATATTTCATTGACCTGTGCACGCCTGAAAAGTGGGGCTCTTAAAGGCGTTTTTTTTTTTTGTTTTGTTTTTTTTTAACAAAAGAAGGTTTGTGATAAAAAAAAAAAAAAAAACATGTCAGAATGAGGATTTGAACCCACGACTCCGATTCTCTCTATGTGGAGTGTTAACCAGTAGACCACGCACGGGAGTAAAACAACTCACATTAAAAGTGCATATAAAGTGGCTGAAAAAAGGTGGAGTGAAGGGGGGGGGATGCGACAAGCAGAAACACATTCATTCATTCATTCATTCATTCATTTTCTATAACCACTTAATCCTTACTAGGGTCACGGGTACCCGGAGCCTATCCCTGGGGCTATGGGCACGAGGCAGGGATTTGCCCTGGGCGGGACGCCAGCCCACCTCAGGGTGCACATACACACACCATTCGCTCACACACTCACAACTACGGTCAACTTAGAATCCCCAATTCACCTGACGCGCATGTCTTTGGACTGTGGGAGAAACCGGAGACCACGGAGAAACCCACACCACCATGAGGAGAACATGCAAACTCCACACACACAAGGCCAGGACCCGGATTCAAACCCCTCAATCAAAATATGTCTGGACACTCTTGATGGGTGGAAATAAACAGCTGTAGACTGAACAGGTGAATGCATGTAAATCTGACACTGAACTGGGAGCACACTCCGAGAAAATGGTAAGTTATGAAATTTTAAGCAGCGTTTATGCGCTACATTAATTTTAAAAGAAACTGGGAAAATGAGTTCTTTCTATGACAGGCCTTTTAAGGTTTGTTTCAACCCTTATTGTTAATATACTGTAGGGACGGGGATTTTTGATAAAAATATAATATCACGATACTCATTTTCTCAATATTTTGTTTTTTTTTAAGGTTTGATAATAAGAAAAAAGAACAATGAGTCTTATTTAATATATTGTATTCCTCTAAACGCAGCTAAGAATTATGCTCTCTTTGTAATTAGGTCAGTTACCTAAAAATATTCAGGACATGTTCAGAAAAACATAATGTGGAATAAATTATCATCATAACGATACTTATCACCCATACTGGCCACCCACAATGTACTGCGCTGTTAATGTTATTGTACTGTTACTCTATATGATTCAGGAAATGACAGCATCAAAAATCACTGCAATAAAAATTTAAGTGAAACATGACAAAAACCAAATCGAAACTTTTAAACTTTTAAAATCATTCCACCCCTAGAATCCATTACAAAACAAGTTATTAATATTGATCCATTGTACAACAAGCTGAATAAATAATAAGTATTATAAAACAAAGGAAGACTCGTAGACTGAGAGCTCTGGCCTCAGTGATGGATTACCCATACTCCACAGACCCCCATTAAAAATGCACGATGCCAGCAACTGCGAATTACGTGAGCACACTGGTAGAAGAACTGTTTTCTTCATTCCATTTTTGAAAGACTTCAATGTTTGTGAGGAAAATGAGAGCAACATGCAGTGAACAGATAAATTCACTGCAAGGGTATCATTATTAGGCCTGGAGGAGTTTTGACATATCAATTTTGATGTGCTCTGCAAAATGCATTGCTGGATTCCTTCACAGTAGACAGAGATCAGTGTAAAAGTACTTGCCATTCACTCAGTGAAAAGTAAAAAAGTTCTTTTTAAAATACTGCATGAGTCACGGTTGTGCTAGGTAACTGTAGGCTGCTTCGCACACTAACAGATTCGCGATCAAGATGAAAACTTAATTTTAAATGCCTTTGGAGTTACTGGAGAGTGTGGTGACGACTAGGGATGCAGCAAAGTTTCAACTGAAAATGTTCATCTGCAAATGGTCAAAAACTCTGGATCTGGCCTAAAAAGAAACACTGAATAGCCAAAATAAAAACCAAATCTAAATAGACCTGTATTAACAAAACGTAAGAGTCTATAAATATGGAAATGAAAACAATGGTTATATAATAAAACCTAAAAGTAGATTAAAAATGCTGTTCCTTTCACTTTCCATTAACCAAAAATTAGCCTCTCGCTTGCCAGCTACTTCATTACATTTTCTGTTCTACCTTCAATGTTGCAGCAGAGACGGAGGAGCCAGAATGTAACTGCTGCGCCATTTAAGGTGGGATGGAGAATCTGAATAAGAAGTTAACAAAAACAAAGCTAACTTCTGCCTTTTCTTAACCCTTTCCATGGATAATCAGCAGAGACCACAGGCTGTACAAGTGCTAGTACAATTGTTATGTGGTCATACTTGTCCCTGACTGCCTCTGAAAGTGTTTGGAGTGATTGGATTTTCAGCTGAATAAATGAGGCCAAATATTATCTGACTGCACATGACAAGATAACAGGTGTTTATATGACTGCAGTTTTACTGATTTTAAGAGGCTAAAATTCCAATAACTGGCAATTTTATGTTTTAAATTTTAATGTTATACTACAGTGGATCTGCTTAAATATAATTCAATTTTCTGTTTCACTGTTCCCAATGGTTTAAACAGTTTAAACATTTTAAACAGTTTTTAATTGTATTGAACTAAAACGACTGCAAATAAATTTAAATATAAAACTGCACTAGTTGGTTATTGGAATTTTTAGCCCCTTAAAATTCGGGAAAACCGCAGTCATCTAAACACTCCTGTCATGTGCTGTCTGATCCTGCTGCCCACCTTTAGTTAGTTGCGACCCCGACTGAATGAAATGTCATTCATTAAAAATACATCACAGGCTATGGTTACACTCTTAGCCCTCGAAATTCGACTTGACTCCACTGATGGATTTCCCATAAGTCTTCTTTCGCCCTTCTTTCTCTACGGAGAGCTCGAGCAGCTGTGCTACTTCCTGTTACAACTTAGACATGTGGCTCAGGAACGTCAACCTCGTCCAGAAGACAAGGCCGCCCGCCTGCTCCACGCACCTGCCTTTGTCCTGATTCTCGCTCCAAACAAGCCTGAGAACCCCCTGGTCTAAATATAGCTCTTTGACTGGGGCGCTACAGTCCAGAAACAGCTCTGCCATCTGACTGCCAGAATGGCACCACCCTCACATTCATCTTAGCTACACCCCTGCACCCGCGCCCATGCAGTATCTCGTTACAGCCACCTAGTTACATGAATTTAAGTACTATTTTGATGGCTTTCTCCTTCTCTGGGCATGTTTGAATACTAATATTTTTGATTCTGCTTAAGTATAAGGAAGTATGTGTAGTATTTCTTCTTGTCATGCTAGTTCTGGGCCTACTCTTAGACTGCTACCACTCACTTTGAAGCTTTATTTTATATCAGAAGGATCCTAAAAAGAAAAAAAAAAAAACACTTAACAAACCAATGCTGATCCATGCTGCATGGTACTAAGAAGTTAACCTATACTTCTGAAGTTTTTTTATCTGGTCTTTTATTTTACTCCTATTCGAGTTGGTTTTAGGCTACTTTGTCCTCCTTTGCCAATACTATTCTTGTGACACAGAGGCTCTGTTGCTGACAAAATGCTTTTCTCCCCATCACCCTCCTGCCCCACCCCTGCCCTTTGATAGAGCAAATTGAAGAAAGCTGGTGAATTTGACATATGGTAGGGGGGGTGTAGGCTGGGTGATGCGTTTGGTGGGGAGTAGGGTAACGATTTCCTGTCAGGAGTGGAAAAAGGGAGCAAAACTGCACTTTTCCAACCCACACTGACGAGGAGAGACAAACACACATACTCTCGCGCGCGCACACACACACTTTTATGCTGCCAGGCTGCAATGTATGCAGTGCAGCCCTCGGCCAAGTGTTCATTCATAGCAGGGCCTGACCAACATGGAAATTTTGCGACCAATTCTGAGGACTATAATAGTTTCCTTTAAAATATAGAATTTTCTGCATAGAAGTGTTGTGTTGTAACATGTTACACTTACACGAAAGGTTACATGACATCCTGTTCTGTTTTCAAAGTTGGGATAGACATGAACAGTCTCTATAAAGACTGGCATACAAGCTTAAAACTTTTCACATCAGCTGAAGATGTTAAAGATGTTAAATCATCAACTAAAAACGAGATTTTTTTACTCTGAAGACCCAGAAGGCCTAATTATTTTTGGGAACCAAAAAATGTGTCTAATACTTATTTTTCATTTAATAGGACCATGCAAAAATTATGCAAGTATCGCAGTCATCATCTTATTTCATTATTACGTTTTGGATAGGAACAAAAGGGTTAAAATCTTGAAGTACAAAGAATTTTTTAAACCACTGTGGTGCCACTGGCTGGATGGTTCAAAGCACACAGAGCCACCATTCCAGTGCCATGTCCACACAAACACGCATCCTTGACATTTTGAGGTATTCGTGCTCAGGGCCGCAGAACTGTTAAGTGAGACTTAATGATGCATTTACTGACTGATTGGTTCTACACTTATGTCACTTTTGTGCCACTTTATGCTGCAGCCTATCTGAGTGACGTGTCTTGTAGTGACAGAAAACCAAAAATCAAATCTGTTCTGTTTTGAGCCATTGCATCCGAGTCTAAGCTAACATTAGCTTAGTTAGCAGGCCAAAAATGTCACATGCTATAGTATAGGCTTGGTTCCAGCTAACTCACACTAAAACTACATGTTTAAAAAATAAAGACTCATATCTGACAAGGCAAAGCAACAGTGGAAATCAAAGATAGTAGTAGAAGATAGTTTATGTAGCTCTTAGTCGTCGCTGAGCCAGTGTATGATGTCCGTTTTTTCTAAGGTGTTTCAAGATCCTGATTGAGTGGTACATCAGATGGAAAAAGAAACGGTAAGCAGTCTCACGAGGGGAAAAGAGGCCCAGGTAGCATCAGAGAAGACAGCTCACCAACTGGTTAGGCCTAAGCAGCAGCTGGACTGGGACAAAGTTTGTGCAAAAACCATTACTCTAGGCCTTCTGGAAGTACTAGATGTGTCTGTACTAGATGTGTCTGTTACTGCAAAACTGCAACATAAAAGGTAAAATGCATTTTAATATCTGTTACAAATTTCAAATAAAACATATCTTTTACAAACTTTAAATGTCCATGTTTACTGTGCACCAGCATTAGCTTACCGCTGACATATCCCATATGGGGCACTGATTTTGAGTGTTATTGTAGAGGTGTTTTTTTCAGTGAGATTTTAAATACAATTGAAATGAAGGCCTAGGTCTGCTCAAGATTTGTCACTATTCATGATTATACCGCCTTTAATAATGGCCAAAATCAGCTAGCCGACATCAGTCAGGCCTTAATTTCTTACAGCGCCTGTCTGTATATAGACAAATAAAGATGACTGCTTTGCAAAAGAGAAATGATGTTTTTAACAACATTAGCCATAAGCACAGACAGCCTCTATGCAGAAAAAGCCTTTTATTTTCAGCATATAAAAGGGCTGGCTGGATTTCCTACTTTGTGGACATCCTCAAAGTAATATAATAACTGAGTCATCCATGTGCCTTGCAGCGAAGAACTTGAAACTGCACACTCAGTGTAAAAGACATTTTATTGAGGAAGCAGTATCCATCATGGTTTGCCTTACTGTGAACTGCCTTGGTATTTTGCTAGACAAATAAAATGAGGATACTATCGTTCACATCCGTCACGCGGCTCAGAAAGGGTTTGGGAGGAAACAGCACACTGACTTTTTCTCTGATTTTTCTTAAGCAAATTAGGGGTGCTGGAGGGTGTTTCCCCGTCTTGTGTACACTAATTATAATCTACAAGAATAGCACATTCCAACACATGTTCTTTTGCTATATAACTGCTTAGTATTAAACAGCTATTTATGGTCGAGGAATGTTTTGCAATTTAACAAACAAGGCATGCTGAACATTTCGAAAAGCTAAAGGAAAAAGAATGCTGTGCATAATTTGTCACTGCAGGTTCTTCTGGGCTCCATGAATCACTGCAGCTTTCAGTTTTACAACTTTTTTTGCAGCGATGCTTATGAATGTCATTTTCAGGGTTTGCTGACAAATCACAGCACGTAGAGAGCGGACTTATTTAACAGATGGTGCAGAATCAGATGGTACCTCAATATCGTACTTTCATGGGGCAAAACACTGGGACAACTCAAGGCAGGACAGTTTCACTTTTTTTAAAAGCAGATTCTCATATTTTTTCACCCCATGTCTTTTCAGTTAAAAATAACTGGCCAAAATTGATCCAATTCAGTATCACGATATTTTTGAAAGTTTTATAAAAACACAGTCTTTCAGCACTGCTTCTCTAAGCTAACACAGACATAAATGGAGCAGGCTACAGTTGAATAGGACAGTCTGTAATAGCCAACAATGTGCCTGTATTACAGGAAGCCCTGCCCTTCAATAAAAAGAGCCTGTTTCTTGGCTGTTAAAAGACACTGTTGCTGTGGAGACATGCAAATATGCTGTAGATGTAACAACCAGAAAAACATATTTTGTGGGCTGTTTAAGCCAGTTACCACCAACTATGCGATTTCTATCTGTTCTTCTTAAGTTTTATTTTCATCATTATTCTTTTTATAGCTGGAATTTGGCGCGTCTTTCTCCTAAAGTGTTTGAAATATCAGAACGGTTCCAACGTCCAACGTTTGTTAATATCCGTAGTTTGTATATAGCTTTATGATTGGTTGATCGGGGCAGAGCACTGATTATTTTAAAAAATCAATTTTTGTGGTCAAGTCTCCTCTGTAATATACGGGCACAGAGAGAGGACGGTTGGTTCCCCTTTAAAAGCCGGAAACGGACAAAAAGCGAAAAAACCCAAACGTGACGAAACAAACGCGGAGCAAAACACAGAGCAGATTTATATACAGACTTCAAGAAGCTAAAGCTCAGGTCAGATATGTAAAAAAGGATGTGTGTCACAGTTTGTTGTTCAATTATAAATAATCAGCCCGTGAATGCTGCCACGCGTTCAGTCATCCTTACCCATAAATGGCTTGGTAGAAGCCGGCGAATACCAGTTCTCAAACTGTTGCTGAGTGAACAGACTTACCTCTAAGAATTTTGGCTACATGAATACTGTACAAACCTGAGATTTTTTGGCTGTTATGAATTATGAAGAATCCAGCTTTTATATTTTTATAGATGCTGCTAAAACTTTCATTTAAGTTTAATGCAATTATAATTGAAACTTACATGTGATTCTAATACAGCTTTAGTCATGGCATTTGCTATTTCCCTAGAAACTCAGGCTTCTCAAAATGAATACAATGAATAAACATCAGAAGAAAATGAAACAATAGCTCAGGAAACCTTACATCCTTCTAGTGCTGGGAAGAAGACTGATACAGTAAACCATAACAGCACAGTATTAAACAGCCTTTAATGAATCATCCATTAGGCATTACAGAGCCCCAGTGCTGTAAGTGTATGTATGCTGGCTTCTGGACAACCTCCTTCCTTTCCATTTTATAAACTAATCAGCCATTCAGGAAGGGAGTGATTGTGCCTTACAGCTGGATTGTTCACTGTTCATTCATTCTTCCACATCTGTGAGGCGATTAGCTATGCTTGCTCTCAGTCTGGCTTAACACCCCAGAGATTAGCCTTCTCACTGCGATTCAGGTTTAAATCGCAGGTAAAAACTCTTTCTGCCACTAGTATGTCCATTAAGAACAAACAAAGTTACACTGCGGGAAAAAAGTTTCTACTGTGGAAAAGTGAATGTGATGCTTTAATTACTTAATTTACTACAGCGGGCTTCAACTCTTCTTCTGCGATCTACGTCCCGCAAAGTTTAGTTCTAACCTGCATCTAACATGCTGCCCCCTGTACTGAACACTAATGCATCTGATCCACATCAGAGACATTATTGAGCTTGAGTAGGTATGGCAGACTGTGGTCGGAACTAGACTCCATGGGAAAGTAGATCTGCAGGACCAGGACTGGTGGCCATCGATTATCAATACAGTGGATACCACAAACCACAGCTCTGCACCCAATACAAAAATGCAATGCACAGTTTACACATTTACAGAAAAATACTGAGTGTATAAAACAACAGCAATAATAATAATAATAATAATAATAATAATAATAATAATAATAATAATTTGGGATCTATTATTATTATAATTTCTATTACTAGTAGTAGTAGTAATATAACATATACTAAACATAAACCTCTCAAAAACACACTGAAATAAATATCTTTTAAAAATCCTCTTTTGCACTGCTTTAACAATTTTCCTTGCGTCTGAAGAAGTATTTTTATATTTTCATATGTAGTGGTCATTTGGTGTGCTATTACTATACCAAACCAGCTTTGTTTCTTCATTCATCGCACACTATATGTGTATTGAAATGCAACATATTTGTTTTAGTATATAATTGTTTTCCAGATCATGAGAAATATTGCGATATAAATTTTTTGTGAACTTCCAGTGCTGACATCTGATATTTTCACTCTCATCCATATGGCTAGTACTCCAACCCCCTACCGACGCAAGACCACATACAAGAAGACAACACGTTCATTAGTTGCTCTTTTACTTTACTTGTTTAGTGGCGGTTGGTACAGGGGTTTTAGGTACATTAACGCTACCCTCTGGCAGCACGTAAGCGTAGGTGGGGGGAGCAGGGGAGCATCCGGAGTGGTGCTGGGATGTGTCTGCAATGGCTCGATCATCAAAAATGAGTCTAATTGTTCCTGGTGATTATCACATAGCATTTTTGATTCCGACATGATTCTGATTTCATTGCACATTTAAAAAATATGAGTTCATACTGGACAGCAGATATTAGCAGAGTGTAGAAGACAAAAAATACATCCAACAACAGGCAAACTCATCACATGCATCAGAGCAGTGTAATGCAGCCTTCACCCTCGGAGACTTGCAGGGCTGAAATATGACAACTAAACTGCAATCAGAAAAATATACAAAAAGCCTACATCTATACAGAGCCAGAACCACTCACACCAGCTTCTACATACCCATGACGTCCACGATCGTAGAGGCCTGCGTGTTGCCAAGTGGAAAAGTGGCCACCTTGCATGTGTAGGACCCGATATCTGCAAAGCCCACTCCCTGCAAGACTATAGAGGCGTCCTCCACTGACGGCCTGACGAAGTGGATGCGATTGAAGTATTCTTCGGCTATGGATATCCCAAACTGAGGGTTGAACACAGCCAGGGTGGCCATTCCCGAGGGCAAGAGCCGCTCCCAGGAACTCTGAGTAAGGCTGAGGTTGGCACCCACCTCCACCCTGCAGCTCAGCGTGACGTTCTTTCCCAGGACCGCTCTGATGCGCTCAGGAACCAGCACCTCATTACTGCACACACCTGCAGAGAGACACATCATTAAGAGTGAAATAAAATGAGGTAAGAATTGTAACTCAAAACCAAGCAAATTCCTGAATACCCTTAAAAGGCGATTTCCACCGATTATTCAAATGTTCTGCATTCCGCAAGATTAGGTCATTCAGAGATGTTTGATGTGAAATGAGTCAGAATTGTTCTCAACAGTAGTGATAGGAACCAGACACCCAAAGCATTTGAAGATCTAAAAGGCTTGGATCTGTGGAATTTCCCAATTATACTAAACAAAAAGGTGGCAGGCTAGTTTATCCAAACAATATACTTTACATACCAGAGTTTGAGACCTGATGCAAAGATTGTGCATTGGAATGTTTTCATTTGCATACCACTGACTAACCAATCAAATTTGTGATACTTTATAACATTTTACATAATACAATATACTGCTACAGACAAAGTCATAAGGTTGATACATGTTAAACATTCCTTTCTTTCTTTCTTCTTCTTTACTGAGTGCTACAATGCTAGAATCTGTTTGCTTTCTTCATACTTCTCTGTTGAAGTATTTCTAAAGACACTACTCCACTAACAAAATCTATACCAGGCAGCTGGTGGCCTGGTGGTTAGGGAGTTGCCCCTGCGATCGGAAGGTTGTGGGTTTGAATCCCAGGATTGCTAGTGGCACCACGGAGGTACCCTTGAGCAAGGTACCATCTCCACACACTGCTTCCTGGGTGCTGCGCCACTCACATTATTATATAGAAGTGTTTACCACAGAAATCTACTCTCTCCGAGCAGCAAACCCTCTGTCTAACAGTACCACTGATACAACAATGCTAATTTCTTCAAGTGTTTCTGTTAGTGCCATGCTAGCAGTGGCATTTACTTCTGCTACTACTTAGACCAGCTCTGCTTAAACATGAACATTTGTTTTGGGATTTTCTACACTGCACTTTCTGCAGGAAAAGTAAAATAAAGAGTAAAGTAAGTTGTTCTGCATCAAAAAACATTAGCACGCCCTTTTGGAGAATCTCAAGTCTGCCAAAGATGGCTTTATTATATCTTGCAGATACCATTTTTCATTCAAACTGCAAACTGATCATTCAGTTGATTCAACAAGATGTACATTTTGAGATGTAAATTTTAGTCTACTTTCGAATTCGAGTAATCTATTTTAATCAAGTAATCGTAATTAAATCACACTTATGATTACACTAGCATTTTAATATAAGTCATTCCTTACACGGCTTATTATGTTTGCGATAGAATAATAAAATCATCTACACTTGCACTTAAAGACCAGGCGGGGCTCTGTTTAGCCTTGCTGACACAACATCCGTCTAGGGAAATCTGAAAAGGTCACAGATACAGTAAAAGTGAGGGAGATGTGGTAAGGCAGGTAATGAGGGTTCCTGTATTTCTCGGCTATAATTACGCCTCACGCAGGAGGCCTTCCCTGCGTACGGCGGTAGACAGCGAACGCTGCACCAGGCAGGCTGTGCCACACAGCCTTAATGAGCACCACACACGCTCCCTTCTGCTTCGCCGCAGGACGCGCTTATTGTCCTCCCTACTCTCCGTCTGAGCACCTTGCCTTATAAAAAGTTCTGGAATGAGATTAAACATTCGCGTCCCCTTGGAGGGCTTTCTGCTTTGGCTTAATAGGTGCCTCTAATCTTTTGTCTGTGTTGCGTTTATTTGAGCGTGCTGGAGTTCATTTCTGAAAACATGTCAGCGTGATTGTCTGGGGCGCTGGCGGTCTTGGACCAAAGTAATTGAATAAAGGTGGAGGGTGTCGTTGAAGATCAGACACGAAAGAGCTCACAGCCTGGTAGATCAGACACAAAAGCAACAAGATGGCCTGAAAGATCAAACACAAAAATTTGCCAATCAATAGCGATTGTTTTGTCTCCCAAATAATTAAAGTCTTTTTTTTTTCCTTCTTCTTCTTTTGTTATGCTAGGCTATATGTTTGCCAGCATCCAGTGTCTCACAGTACTAATGAAAGCCTGACAGAGAGGTTTCCATGGTAAACAACACCACAGTGTAAGCTGAAACTCCAGTCTCATGCAGGAAATAATTCTGCTCCTAAAAAAATAAATAAAAAAAGGAAAAGCCATCTGCACTAAATATGCAAAGCTGAAATATAGAGAAAAAAATTACAGGCTATAGTTTTGAGACTTGTACAAAACCCACTCTGGGACCAAAACTGTGCAGTCCAAATATAAATCACGCCAGCGAGTCATTAAGACCCGCAAAAACGGCAGATCTCAGAAGGGGGTTGCAGAGTTGCTGCACAATATTTCAAACTAAATTCAGAGCTTTTTAATACCATTTTATGGCCTCAACACACTAAGAATAATACGATTTCCACTCAAACATGAGATATTAATGTCCGTTTTATTCAAACTGGTTAGTTGAAAAAGCACAAATGAGACTACATGACCCTATCATTTTTGTGTTTGACATCAGTTTTGTTGTCCAGTTTCTGTCCACAGGATCACTGTCAGCTGGAGAGCTTTGATTGGAGGCATGTTTTAAAATAGTCTCTTATGCAAAATAGAACAGTCTATAAAAATCAGATGATAGAATTTAACTAGATGCATTTCCATGAGAAAACGTGAAGTGTGATTGCGTGGTTGCTATAAAACCAGTATATAAGACACCCAAACATTGGTTTTATGCTGTGTGTTTTGCTCCGAAAGATTGTGATTCGTTTCTCCCCATTTTGTCCCTGTCTTGCCACCTTAGCCGTGACATCACAGACTCGCACACCTCTTTAAGGCGACTCAACCATCCGCTCTCTCTCCTCATACATTACAGAGGTGACTCGACCACAAAAATCAATTATTTAAACGATCAATACTCGGCCCCTGATCAACCAAGCAAAAATCTGAATACAAACACTACGCCGGATATTAATGGACATTTTGACGTTGGAACCATGCCGATATTTCAAAAACTGTAGGAGGAGAAGAGGTGCCAAATTCCAGCCATAAAGAGAAAAATAATAAAACTTAAGAAGAACAATATTGTAATTGCTGACACAATCACACTAATTAGGGATGTTCTCATTCTTTTCTCTCGTTTTGAATGTGCTACTTCTGCTAACACTGATTAAAACCAAAAGCAGTGAGCAGTGTGGCAAGTAAAGGCGAACGTTTCTTTGATATCGCGTCATAGAGATGTCTACACTGGAAACATCATGTCTCCATGCCACCTTAAAATGCGATTTAACTATGGGCCTACTACAAATTGGGCGTATACACATTTTATTTTTGTGTAAAACAAAAAAATAATTAGTATTGCTACCTGAACTTCCAGCACTCGAGGCTAATCTGTTAAAATAACAGCTCCCTGATCTTCACCCTATAGATTAGTTGCTCCTCATTCATTTTTGGGCCAATTTAGCCATGTTTTCCAGCTGACGTCCATATAACATTAGCATGAAGTCCCTCAGGCACTTATTCTCTTAACTGTTTTTCCTTACTTGTATATTAATCTCTGACCTGTTCTTTCTCTTTGACAGGGTTTGTTAAGGTGTGCAACTTAGCTAGCAATAACTTAGTCAAAAGCAGATGTTGATTTAAGTGTAGCTTTACAGGTTTGAAGAACAGATGTGGATTACTAAAGCACTGATGTACGTCGCTCTGGACAAGAGCGTCTGCTAAATGCCGTAAACGTAAACGTAAACGTAAACATGAAGTGAAGAAATGCATCAGAAATAGAAACGGCATCACACTGCAATGCTTTCTTATGGCTTGAGTAGAAAACTTTGTTTACTATAATGGGTTTGGTTTTGTTAATGCCGCTTGCTGTTTGGACTTGGTGTTAGTTGAAACGCTGGTTAGTATAAACACAGTGGAAATGTTGGCACTGCAATGGATTGAGGTCTAATCACAATAGCAATAAGATTTGAATTCATTTTAATCGTACCTTGGGTGCATTTACACCTGCCTTTTTCATGAGAATGAGCTCGATCCAGATATAATCCTGATACTCAAGACGCATGAAACTACCAGGTATAAACTGTAACGTTTTACCGTCTGAGAACGTGCCTCAGTGCTGTAGTCCTGTCCTGCCTATAGGAAAATATATTGCGTTGTGTGTCTTTTTTTGCTCTTAGTGTTGCACCATGGTCCCTCTATGACAGTGGACTAAACAGAGTACAAAATGAAACAAAGGACTGAAACTGGATCAGGCTTTTTTAAAATCAATACCTCTAAAATTAAAAAAATGACATTTGCAAACATTTCATGACCTTAAAATTTTCAAAGATATTTTAAGACTTCATAAGACTTCAAAAAGATCAGTGGGAACGGTGGTTTGATCAAACGATGGTGCTTCGCTCCTAACAGAAGGAGAGGCCATTTCTGTTGCTACAAATTAAACAGTTCATTCCATCAAAACACATATAAAAAGGCACATTTAGATTTCAACAGCACAGCTAGGCCTGGACTATATCATAACATTCAATAGTCTGAGGAGGCACGTGGTTGATGTTCTGCAACCCTGGCAGTTGGGTGCGAGTGGTAAGCCTCGGCTATTATATCTCAAATATATGGCTACCGAGGCTCTCCTTGTCCCAGCTCCCCTACCCACTCTGTAATTGCGAGAAAGAAAAACACACACACAGAAGGGTGTGTGTCAGACAGAGCGTGTTTCCCTTCACGCTCCATTCGGGACCAAATCAAAAAGGCGTACAGTCTTGACTCTAAGCAGAAAACAGATTAGAACAAGGTTCACCAAGACCAGTCAACCTCTAGATGTGTTGTTCAATTATGTGTTCGCTCTGAGCTGAATTATTCCTCACTTTTGTCCGGCTCCTTCCTAGGAAATTCCAGGAAACCAGGAGACAGGAAGGAAAAAGAAAAAAAAAAAAAAGAATAAACTTGGCTAAACCTGATTATTGCCCCTTTAAGACCATGATGAATGTGCAAGATTGTCACACTTTAAAGTGATACAAATCATCACAAAGTAGAAGGAAGCATGAGTTCATGGGTGGTCCATAAAAAAATGAAAAACAAAGATAATGTATTCATTTTTTTCTGTGTGGGCTAAACTATAGATTCATTCATGCAAAAAATGCAAGGACTGATTTAGACAACAATAAATAATAGCGCAAAAATACCCATCAATAACAGCAACAGAATACAACATGGCAGTATATAACAAACTATTTACTTCAGTTTGAAGTTTGAATAGTTCTATTTGAAGTTTGTATAGTGATGCACTAGAAGTACCAAGCTATCTATATGACTGGACAAAAAGTATATGCATTATTAAACTAGTAAGAATGATTAGGGCCTGACTGATATATCGACTGGCCAATAATATTGGTTGATTGACAATATTGAGAACATGTTTAATCAGTGTCAGCATACATACTGAAGATAATTCTGACTATAATTAGCAAAATATTTGGTCGTGTCATCATCAGGATTCAAACTCATGAGCTGATGAAGGGGGGAAACCTTAGACTGATTTGAGAAGCCACTTTTTAGCACTGCATCTTAATTTTGTTTTGTTTTTTGGGGGGGGGATTTTTCCCCTTGAGTTCCACACATTCCACTTTTTGATGGCTGTAAAGTTCTTTGGCTTTTATGTTTCTCCAGTTTGTACTATAGCATCTACTCTCACAGATTTTTTATAGCTACCTTCTTCTTCTGTTGTTTAAGGGCGTTGACAAACAGCTTTTAGGTGCATTATACCTAGTGGTAATAAGGCATTAGTGAAGGTAGGAATGTCAATGAAACAAGGAGATACATATTTTAAGACAATATGATAGTCGCATAAACTACTGATTTTTTTTTTCTAATAACTATTTAAATTCTTGACTCATCCCTAGTACTCAACACTGACCAACTGCATATTTCATTACAAAAATGACACAATCTACTATATTTAGTGCAGTGCAGTGTGGGAAACATTGATTAAAATATTTTAATTTATAGTATTTTTAGGACTGCTACAAACAGACCTTTACTGACTTGAAATAGTTGTTGGTATTTCTGTACTTGAATATTCATTCTTAATACTATTTTATGTTTTATAACTCAGAATTATGTTTTTTTTAATAACTTATAAAAATGTCCAGTCTGAAAAATAAATGTGAAGTATGAATAAGTCTTCTTTTTACAAAACTATTCCTTTAAAGTCAAATATCTTAAAGCAGTATGACAGCACAATCTACAAGCCGTCCACTCTGTGTGGTATGACTGCTAGGAGCAGCTGTCACCTGTCCTCTACTCTACAAACATCACACTACCACTGACCTACCCGTGCACTCACTCACGCGATTTGCAAACAAACGCCACGCAAGCATCTTCTCCTGAGCAAGGACGAAGATTAATGGTGGCAGGCAGATGACACCAGCGCGGTGCCGGCTGCAATAACACCTCATGCAAACTATGAGCACTAGTCTGTCAAAATGCCCGGCATGCTCGGACAGTTTGTCCAGCCAAGGATGCCGCACGTTCCTCCCAGCCTTCTCTGTGGCATTTGCCACATGGTCTACCTGTGTTCACCCCTCAAAAACCTTCCCTCTGAGGCAGGTGGTAGGGCTTGAGATGGCAAACCCAATGGTTTTCTTTTTGCCAGATCAAGTGAGTGGGAGCAGTTACAGCTAGTCCCCTCTTTTCTGCAGTGCAGGACAGATGGCTTCTGCCTTGGGTACCTGAACACAAGCCAGAGCAGCAAACTGGCATTCAAATATCATTTGCTTTAACCATGGAGAGCAACAGATCCAAAATAGAACACACATTTGGATCTACGAACACCCTTAGAAAATAAACAAGCAAAGTGGGCTTTCTGTGTAACAAAAAAATAGTTCTCAAAATAAGAGGACCGCTTCTTACAATCTTCTGCTGAAAAAAAGACTACTACTGATCCTATAGTGCCAGTATAAAAATTTATGAGAATACATGCATTGTACTTTGAGTGATTTTAAGTCAAGGTCCAATGCTCAAGGTTTCAATGGCTTTACCGATTAACTCATTACCATGCAATTAGCTAGCTGGCACAATCTCACAACAGTAGCAATTACGCTAAGAAAAATTAGGCAGAACATCTAAATGCTAGAGAACAAAGTTGGTAGAGATGTATCCCAGCAGGCTCAAGTAATTCATTAAAGTGAAAGGTGGTTCCACAAAGTACTGACACAGGTGGGTGATCCCTTATCCATCTCAGTGATTCTGTTTTTCTATTTATTTTGTTTTCTAAACTGTGCCTATCATATCTTTCATGAATTTCTTGAATGTTACATGTTGCACTGAGTAAATACAGCAGATAAATAGTGTGTGTGTGTGTGTGTGTGTCTTCATTTCAGGCTGCAAAAGCAACAAAATGTGAATATTTTGAAGGGGAGATTATTTTTTCTTATCCACTGTATATTGCAATCACAATATTTTTGCAATACTAGTATTTTGTCAATATCGCGCAGTACCACTGCAAGCTTGTGAGGATATGGGAGCTTGTGACAGGCAACAAGCATAACCTACCATGTACTGCAGGATCTGGCTGAAGCAAGCCCAGCTCTAAAAATAAGTGTGGAAATAGGAAGTGAGTGGTTATGTGCAACTGCCTTCTGATATCTTGGGAAGGTAATGGAGTGGAAATCAAAAGATCTGGTGAAGTGAAAGGATAAGATGAGTGGAAAGGAAAGAGAAATGAAAGGAAACAATGCACGAACAAATTAATGATACAGATATGCTGGTTCTTTGAAGAGAAAGGGCCTGTGTTGGGTTTCCCCCCCCCCCCTTTCTGACATCACTAACTACAACAAGCTGTTCTCAGGCTCCCACTGTAAACCTGAGCAGGCCATTATGCATTCCAGCGCTCATTACACTATCCAAATGCCCCAGCATGAACCGAGCTCTACTCTTGACCTAACCATGCCCTGAGACATCTTAACTACATCTACCAGTTCTGTGCTCTCCCGTAGGACCTCCATATCTGATCACTATGGGATAAAGGGATAAAAAAAAGGATAAAAAAAAAAGAGGGGATAAAAAAGCCCCTTGTTTTGGGGGCTTGTTTTGGGGGAACGACAATGTTTTAAGCCCTGCCAAAGCCCTGGGAGAGACCACTAAAAATCACTGAGATCTGGAAGGCTGTGGCCTGTCCAGATTTGGTCATGTATTGGATACATGGCTATGAGCAGATCTGGGTAATATGAAATCTTTCACATAAAACGTTTTTTCACTCAAGATATCATGTTACTTGCTAATATAGGTCACCTAAGTCACTGTTATCGCTGCAATAGATGTGCCTGAGGCCATCAGATTGATCAAATACAATTGAGCCCTGTGGACACAAGGCATATTCTTTTTTTTATTTATTTATCTTTATCTTTTTTTTTATTTTCAGTGACCTTCACAAATATGTGCACCCCCGGTATACATGGACAATGCAGGCTGTAAAAACATCCCCGCATGTTCTACCCTTTTGATCTTTTTTTCAAAACTTTAAGAAAAAAAAATTAAAAGAAAAAAACTAAATCTTCTCACAAAGTAACTTTTTCTCAGATCTGTGTGTGCCACACCAAGAAATTCTGATAAGTAAAAGCTAACTGAGGTATACTCTCGATCATATTTAATGTTTTAAAGTTTATCTGAGTGATCCAGAACACCTAAATGGTCATCCATAACTTCCTGTTTCACTGGGGTCTACATGAGGTGACACACAGGCCAAAGTCCCTTAGTCATCTATTACTATGAGAAAGACCAGAGAACACAGCAATGATGTGTAACATAAGGTTGTTGCCCTGCACAAATCAGGAAATGGCTTCAAGAAAACAGCTGAACAGCTGAAAATGTCCACTATCAGGGCAATAAGTAAGTTTGAAGCAACTGGAGATGTTAAGAATTTGGAATAGGACATAAGTTGACCCCACACACAGTGAGGGGGATGGTTAGAGTGGCCAAAGAACCTCTAAGGTCCACAGCTGAGTAACTACAGACATAAGTTAGGTCTTGGGGTAAGAATGCCTCCCAAACACCACCTACATAACCACAAGTTGTTTGGGAGGGTTGCCTGAAGAAAACCTCTGCTGTCATGGACCAATCATTTTAAGCACACAGAGTAACTGGAACTTTCAATGGGATCATGTTCAGTGGCCAGATAGGCCACAAAAGAGCTTTCTGGCATCAAACACCAGAGGTGAGTTTGGCGTAGACACGAAGAAATCCATGAAGAAAAGTACTAGTGTACCCACTGTGAAGTATGGTGGTGGATATGTTATTGTAGTTCTGTTTTTCTTCTGAAAGCCCTGGACAACTTGCCTGACTGCCTCAAGCTTTAAACTGGGACATGGCTGGATCAGAGTTTTGCAATGGCCATTTCAGTCATCTGGCCTAAATTCCATAGAAATCCTGTGTTGTACATGCTCCCTCCACTTGGTTTGTGGTTCTATTTGGTTGAAATACACAACCTGACTCATATTTTTAGAGCTGCAAAAACCAGTAGTTAGTAGTAGTTTCAAATGTTCTTAACATACGTCATCTATCCATGTTAAACAATTAAAACAAAAACATTCACATGTTGTTTGTGTGCTGCCAAGGAAACTGATTTGAGCAATTATGCCATCCATTAAGAACTGTCTTCAAGAATGAGGATACAATTAATGTAAACCAAATGCCTATAAACATTACAGAGCATGGTTTTAAATAGGCAGATTTTCTAGAGACCAACTTGCTGTAAGCCTGGGTTAATGGAAGGTGTGCTGTTAAAACGAATCGCCTCACCTTCAGCCTTCTATCCCTTCCATATTGCTGATGAATGACACTTAGGCCTACAGAGGGTGACTTGCAGCAAGTTGGAATTGATGCTGCAGCAGCCGATACCATCATTAGGCTGTACTGCATGGATAAGATCAATGATGTTGCAGACAGTTTGGCTATCATTTAGAATAGCCTTGTGCCAAGTGCTGTAATGCAAAAAACGAACAAAAGGCTTGAAGGTGCATTATTTGTACTGGACATATGACCATGTTTAACAACTGACACCCTACAGTATACATAAAGAGGACTGGAAAAAAAGAAAAATGGGAGCATCTAACAAAACACAATAAAATACCAACAATACCTCATCTTTGAGAAATTACCATCACAGTTGCTTTCAATGGTGGTGACAGGAACCCGATGTCTTCCTCTAAAAGATTTCACAGAATCATCATGTGGGTGTGTGGAAGCTTCTTATCGGTATCACTTATCTACAGGCAGTTTACAAACTTTGCATTAGGTTTAATTTCTCCAATTAAAACTTGCTGTTGATTATGTAGGCAATAAATAAACTTGCTGGTCTTGGTATTTTCAAATTGAAACTTCAATATAAAACAATTGATCTTTCAATTAATCTATGGCTAAAATAGTATCCATAGAAAGAATAAGGTTTTAGAACGTTTGGAAGATTTACCTCAATTTTATCATAATTTTTGTTTTAATTTATA